>VWZG01010826.1:131885-164211 GCA_013396735.1 Grallaria varia
CCCTCTCAGCCATTAGGTTGGAATTTGGGAGATTAGCTAAGTCTCTTTATTTCGATAGCTGAGGCAGGAGGGTGCCAGCTCTCAAACCGCTGGTAGGGAAAGAAAAAATTCTGACAAATTCTAAAACTATAACAGTCACCTTCCTGCGGATTCCAGCTGCAGGTCCTGTCATCCATATACAGGTTGCTGTGTCAATATTTGTTTCCTCCTGGAATACACACTGTTTAATTACTTAGGATAGCTTCTACTAGGAAGAGGAGAAGTGCCTTTGATGTTTTCTGTGACAAGTACTATATGCATTATGTTTGGGCTGAGTTTTCAGTTAAAAGAAATTAGGCACTGCAGGTAATAAATCATAGCCCTAGAAAATTAGAACAAAATGCCTTGTTCTTAGTCCAAAATGCAGCTCTCAAAAGAAAACCACAGTAGCCTAGAAAACATAAACAGAATTAAGAGCAAACTGGTCATCTCTGAAGAAGTTACTGTGGGAACAGACACGAAAGACAAATGTGGGAGGGCAAGCAGGAAAATAGATATGTGCAGACCTTTCTAATGACCCAACAAGAATTATTCCCACTGCTGGAAATCAAACACATGTTTCCTGATTTCAAAGCTTATGTCTTATACACTGGACCTTCGCACCTCAGAACTACAGGACTGTGACCAGTGTGGCCATGTGGCCCATTAAAAAAAGAGGCATCCACAAGCCTGAGCAATTTAATATGTTCTTTACATCTGAAAGTATATTCCTCCCTTGAAGCAGTGGATTATGGCAGAGCTATGACTGTGCTGTGTTATTTCAGCTGTTAATCAAAGCCTCCATGCCCTGCACCGGATACCTGTTGATGGTTGCACACAAGGGAGGCTGCTTGAAAGGCTTGAGCAGATGCTGCTCTTAATCAGCACCTATTAAGTTTTCTCCCAAGCTCAGTTTGGCTCCTTGGAACATGGAGGAGTCACTTAGCTATGTCTAGGTCAGGTGTTCACAGGGGTGATGTTTAAATGTAACACATCATAAGTGCTGGTACAGAAAACCACTGTGCTTCAAGGCGGGCAGCCAAGGACCATTGCCAACAGCTCACAGCCCTTCGTGTGAGCTTCCATCTGAGTAAACAAGTGGTATTTATCACGAAAGTGAGGCTATGTCTATACTAATAAATTAGTATTCCAGACACAATGCTCCAGCAATTACATAGATACTACTTAACTATTTTACTCTTTAATCCGGACACCCATGTCCAAACTGCATTTCAATTCACTAATATGAGCTCAGGTATAGTTTGAATGTGTACAGCTTCTTTCAGTCAGAGGTCTCTGGAAGTCTGATGTCATTCTGAGTGAAACACAAAGAATTATTTATGTTTGAACAAAGGTGCAGCATCACAGGAATATTTCCATGGATGCATGAGCATGACTAGATAGATTAACTACTATAACTCAGGGGTTTCTTATAGAGTAGTCCACCAATGTTCTTAAAGCAAGAGAGAGCTTAGGGCCCTTCTAAATTCTTCCTCTTGCTCATAGCCTCAAGTCTTGTTCAAAGCCAGAAACTAGAATTGCAGGACTGTGTTGGTGGATCTACTTAAGCACAAAGAATTGCCTTTTCTTAAAATATTTCTTAAAAAATCAGGAAAACTTCTAAATGTTTTGAGTTAAAGACAATGGGGTTAGGTTCCTATCCAAGTATTCCAGAAATTTTTCTTCAGTGACACAAGAGATGGACAAAGTTTCTAGAGAGCAACTTGAAAAATGTTAGTTTGTCAGTAGTTTTAACTGTAAGTAAGGAGTACTATAATCTGAGTGATAACCTGCACATTTTTGCATTTATATTGCTCCCAGGAAACAAGGGACTGTTATCAAATTATCTCAAGGATTCTAGTTTTCTTCTTACAAAGATGTGAGCTAAACAAACCAGCCATGGGAGGTCTCGAGTTATTAAGCACTGGCACAGATGCTGATTCCAGTAATGAGTAATGTACTTCTTTCTGCGATATAAAACTTTAGGTGATAAAAATTGATGGGGAATGTATGAAGGGGAAAGGAAAAAGAAAAAAAAATCAGCAGAGAAAAAATTGCTCAATTTTAGATTTATTTAAACCATTAAAAGATTTATTTCCCTGAATATTTCTTCTCTGTTAGGAAGACATCAGAGTTCACAATCACATCTTCAACATAAAGCAGATAGCTCTAGGCACTAGAAGGGTGTACATACTACATTTAGCATGCTTAGATTTACACCCCCTCACCTCACCTTCCCTTAAGAACAAGCCTACAGAGCCTGAAAAATGAGCATACTTGCAAGGGTGCTTACACTATCTGGAGTGAATAAGAAACCCTCTATTTTTATTTTATGAGTGATTACTTATAAAAGAGGCAACAAAGGTTTAAAAAAAAAAAAAAAGGCAAGGAATCCAAAATGATTATATATTAGGCTGACAGCAAAAATTCACAACCCACAGAGCTTCTGTGTTAGGAAATAATGTCTCCTTGGATTATAGATGCTTGGATAGAGTACAGACAAAGATTTAAGGAAGTTCCATCAACTCATGGGAAGCTTATAAAGTGTTTCTATTTGTGAAGAATCTGAAAGGTTTCCAGCATGCTGATGGCAGGCACATTTGAGATCAAACATTATCGCATTTCATTTGAAAATAAAAGCTCTTCTATATGTTAGGATACAGGTTTAGAACAGCAAACTATTGGTTAAAAAATTAAAGAGAGATCTCACCTCTCTGTGACAAAAACTACTCAAACTGTCATCAGTGCCAGTGCCTGAGTCCAGGCACTGGAACTTGAATGACCACATTACAAAATGGTTAAAATTGTTCTTGACCTGGTTTTTACAATTCTGGACAGAAATTCAGTAGGTAGCATAAACAAAGGAACGTTCCTAGTAGAGTCTAAGAATAAAGAATCCTCCTGTCTCAGAATCAGCTTAACAATACAGATGTAGCCAAATCATGCCAGTTGTCCTTGGGACTGGAAAATGAATTTGGACATTGTTGCTTTGCCAACACAAATGTAACTTGACAAGATTTTGAACATATCCCCAAAGTAGAATTCTTTTAAACTTTTCTGTCTAGGAACGGGCCTTATCTTCCATTTGTACTGGTATACAGAAAAACTACTTTTCAGACCCTCTGTCAATATGTAAATAGCATCTGCAAATAGTAGTTAAAGTAGTTGAATTGAGATGCTTCTGTTGAAGGAAAAAGTACCCCCGATCTCAAGGCATATAACTTTATAATTAAGCTAATGTCACTTAACTATGATAAAAAATATCCCTTGTATTTCTGCTACCTGCAGCAGAATTATTTCAAAGAGAAGATTTAAGCAATAGCATGTCTGCTAGTATGTGCTAAATAATTTGCTTTGTCCTCTGACTATCACATATTTTTACTGAATTATTTCCTAGACAGCCTAGTAAGAGTTCTGTGATTTCCATTATTCATTACTTTTTTTGAGCTAATATTCAGTAGACAGGTCCCATAGCTGTCTTCATTTTGAGAATACATGAATGATAAAAATGGGATTTTTCTTTGCCCTACACACAAAGCCGATATTCCCTGGGCACAAGATAAGAAGGACCTTGCTTTTAGTTTCTCCAGTCATCTCAGTTAGTTTTTCACTGACAGAGTACTTTTCTTAGAACCATGTGCATGACTGTTTTTCATCCTCTTTTTCTCCTCATGGGTGTGCATTCTTCCAAAGAGTCTTAATGTCTCTTCAGTTGCAATCAGTCTCACAAAATGTAGCCATCTCTGTCCTTGTTCTCATATTTGACTAAATTTTTTACGAGTTATCTTATTAATTTTTATAGCTGCCAGTCTGTGAGAGAGTTTTACTTGGTGTGTGTATTTAAGACAGAAGAAAGGTGAACTAGACATGTCTTGTTTAATCTGAGTTTATGATTGTCTGTTGATCAAAGACCCATTCACCTTTTAGTAGAAGAAATATCTATATGCCTCTCATTTTTTCCTGTGATTGGTCATGATGCAAGAAAATGTAAGACTCCAAGTCTTGAGCTATGAGCTCACCAAAGGAGTTTTACTCTAAAAATATACAAGGCTCTGAAAAAATTGCCTGCCAAATTATTTAGAAGAGTCCTCAGTTCTTTAACACCTTAAGAGAGAGTGCATGGGAGGAAAGCTGCACAGATTTTCGTGGAGGGTACTTTACCGGTGAATTCTGAAAAATAAGAGAACTTGGCAAAAGTTTAAAGGGTAACATTCAACCAAAATAAAGTGTCCCACAAAGCCAAAACTCAGCACATTCTAACCCATGCAACTTAGCAAAATACAACTCATTTGGTCCCAAGTCACTCAAAATATTAAGAAAGGGGATTAAGGGAAGAAGAAGTAAAGAAAGGGAGAGAAAAGGAGGAATATAACACCCCTCTTAACTTGACCCAAACTTGAAAACTCCTATGCCCACAAATTATTAGCTATGAATCAGCTTCACATGCTCTCAGCAGACAGACCCTGGGAAACCTGTCTGACCCTGAAAGCCACGTAGGCATCTGTCATTGAGGGAATAAGAGCAATGCCTGGAGCATGTGTAGGGGCATTATTGCAAAATTCTCCCGATTTGTGTCTCTCTTAAAAGCTAATAATACTAGGATTCCTAGTAATCAGAAATTGAATGGCTCTTTGTTTACACAGTCTCAACTTTGTAGGGCATGTGGGATACCTGCAGAAAGGTGTTGGGTGAGCAGCAGAATTAGTTAACATGTATTCCTCTAAAGATAGAACAAAGATGCTAGATACTGTTTAATAGATGGTATTCTCTTGGCATATGCTTTATCTATGGCATGGCCGTCACATATATCCAAAATAAATTAGTTGCTGAGACATCCAAGCCAACTGGAGCCGAGCAGATGAGACACCATCCTCCTAGGGCCAGAGAGAAGGGAGATAGCAATGCAGAAAAGTCTCTAGAGAACCGAAATCTTAGACAGGCTTGTCTGGAAGCCTTCCCTGACTACAGAAGGAACTTGAAGAACCTGTGTTTTCAACTTTAATGTCTTTCTTAATTGCTTAAAGATAGGTAGAAAAAAGGTTTTACCCTAGCATAAGGCTTGAATCGGTGGCCAGTAAAAATAAAAGGTTCTTGTGTGCCTTGTGTCTTGAACTTTGTGAACTGTAATCATTAGATGCCAGCCTGAACTTCACACACATAACTCAGATCATTCTTAAAAATATAGGTGGAACTTTCTAAACTTTCTAGCCAATTCTTACTTAGGGGAAGTTTACTAACATATTAAAGTACAGAAGAGAATGTACTTCTGAATCCACTTTAGAAATATCTGGGTTTCTGTCCTGTACAGGACAGCTGTATTCTCTTCAGTTTAATCTACAGATACCAACATAATGTTTCTACTGTTATCTCTTTATATCTATGTTAAAAAGGTTTATCTATTATGTAAGTCAGTTAGTGAGATTTAGATCTTTGAAACAAAGAGTTACAAACTCCACACTAAATGTAATTGAACACAAATTTAATCTTTGAAGTTAGGTCTAATTTTACCTTTTTATTTTTAAACTCAGGGGTTTTTTTCTCCTCATTCATTCTACTACAACTCACATTTTGAATTTGATCCGTTACAGCTGACAATATAGGATTAGACTTACTTGTTTGCTGCAATATTATTCTGTGTTTTAAATGTGGGTGAAGTCAGTTATTTCAGTAAATTTTAATTAGCATAAAAGACAAAATACTATACAAACTAATTGTGTCTTATCATTAATAAACCAATTTAATAGAATTTGATGATTTTATATCTATTAATCCTTATAATGTGTACAGCATACTCCTAGCTTATAACTTGTTCCTTGAATTTATGTTAATACATGGAGGCTAAAAATTGTTTTGACAGAGTACAAGGTAGTGCAGGGTCTTTCTTCCTGATTAGTGTACTGCTATCTTTAATACTGATACAAGAATTTTCATTGTCTAGGTTTTATTTATCAAATGTTTCATCAACAAATTTAACCGGTGGAAAAGAAATGTAAACTGAGCAAACCTAAGTACAAAATTATTCAGAACTAATACAGAAGAGAACAGTAGTGAGTGTTCACATCTGAGAGGTTTTCGTCTATTTTTTCTTTGTTTTAGCATGTAGTTAACTTGTACTACTCCTGAATCATGAGATCACTTTTACCATAAACAGGTAGAAAAAATGGTGAATTTGAATGTGCTGTAGAGATTTAAACATATTCATGACTGATAATGCATTCGAAAGGAATCTCTAATCTGACAGTTCCCTGAGGGTAAAGCATTATCTACAATGAAAAATTGTTTCTTTGAAAAAAATTATGTGCAAGGGACAGAAAATGAAACACGTTCAAAATGAAGAGTTGGGTAAATATCTGAAACATTACATGCTTGCAAACCATTGATTATTTTTATACTTTACATATCTGCTTGGTTTATCAGCAGATGCAATGCTTTGTGTTTAGCCATGCCAGTTTTCATATTGAGAAACAGCTGCTGTTTATACGAAGTGCTGGAGGAAAAATAATTGGTTCTGTGACAACTGCAATATTTTATCAGAGTGTACTTCCCAAAAGTGTGTCATTAGCACAGTGTGTTAAAGGTAATACAGAGAAGTAGGTGGCAGGCAATTATACCCATATAATGTAAAAAAAAATCACAAAATGAAACAAAACAACAGCAACAAAAATAACAACAAAACACCCAACCCTCAATATCCTCAAGCTATATGTATTTGCCTTCTTTGATGTTTTCAGAAGCATTGTATATAATACAAAATTAAGAAATATGTGGCATTTATACTGGCATAACCAGTATAATGGCATTTGAAACTTTTAAAGTGGCGAACGGGCTAAGTATATGTTTAATGAAACCAAAAGGGAAACGTTATCATTATTTCATTATCTTTCTTTCCATTTTAGTTTTCCTGGCTTTTTTTCATATTTAAAATGTATTTCTATGCAAACACTTCAATTTTATTTATCCAAAGCTTGGCAAGTCTTGTCCACGTTAGTAATATATCATCCTCCCTGGGGCAGAATGTTTTTGTGGTTGTAATAATTCTCTGGTGTGTAGAATTTGGACTTTTTTTGTTGTTTTATTGTATAATATCTCAAAGAGCACACACATGGAACCCAAATCATAAAATGAAAGCAAGAATCAAATTCAGTTTTCTTTTATATTCAGAGACCCCAGAAAAGCCAACAGAATGAATTGCATGAGTGAAAGCAAATTTTATCAGTTGTTTTAGGGTGGCATTCTGACCTCACTGGATTACAGCTGGGTGCTTCCTTAGATACAGCTAACAGTGATGGATCACCTAATTTGATCAAGAGAGGCTCACGTATTTTGTTTAGTTCCATAGCTGATCCCTGCAGCTGACGTACTGCTGGTTGCCTGTAATAAAGTGACCTTATATTACATATACATTACATTATGTGTGTGTGGCTAAATGCCACACCTGGGGTCTGCACAGTACAGGGGAAGCAAAACAACAGTGCTGAGGTAAGCCTAAGGTCCCTCGAGGCTGGTCTTCTTCCTCAGCTGCTGGCAGATGCCCAGGAAGAGTACTAGAATATAGCAAGCATATGATGATACTTCTCACACGTAATCTCCCAGCTTCCAGTGATTCTTGAGCTAGATTATTTGTATTCAATAGCACTTCGTGTTTTGTTCCATAACTTTGTAATTTAATCCTGTCACATTTTCAGTATGCACTGCTTTCTCTGAGAAGAATTTCCTTCCTTTGCAGTTATGCTACAAAAATCTGAAGCTATTCTGATTACAATTCTGTGCAAATGCTCTATTTGTGTCCTGTTTAGGTCTACCAGATGACCACAGGTGTGTATAGAGCAGCAGGTGGGAACAGAGAAGCTTTGTCAGTACTTCCTTGTAGAAGAAATAATGTGACTGCCAAAGATATTACAATCTGTCAATAATAACTATTATTAAAGGATGACATTGGATAAACCCTGGGAATATGTGGAAAAGTTTGATCTGGATATTTTCAATTATTTTCTTTATTACTTCTCTCACACATCTTTGGTTGGATAAATTATTGCAGTTAACACCATAAAAATAGGAATGAGAAACAGCAAAGAAATCCTCCATACTTTAAACAGTGATCTGCTATATATGAAAACACAATGCTTGTAAATAATGCTTTTTTTTTTAAGAAATGGAAAAATTGCCATTTCTGGCATTTGTTACACTAATCTTCTTATTTTAGAAAGTAAAGGAATGGAAGACTGTCATAAAAAGTGGAATTTTGACTAACAGATGATTTCATAGAAAGCATGGTTAGAGAGGAAGAGCAGCTGGGGGTCCATTGAACCTTGAATATTCAGTGCTGGCACAATATTAGACGTGTATCATTATAGTTTAGCACATCCTTAATCAATCATTATTGCTGGAGAACTGCTTTGAATTATACCTGGAAACACATAATATGGTCAGCTCTTATTAGATAAAAAGAACTTGGTACAGTAACTGCTTCCTTTTCAGACATCTAAGGGTTGCCACTCTAGAATGAAATGAATGATCTGAGCTATTATAATAGTTTCCGGGAAATTTAGACTTTGAACAATGAGACAGAAACATAGTCCAAGTCTGAAAACATGGAGATTAATTAGTATTTTCTTATCTCAATATATTTGCTAGTCCTGGCTTTTTTTGCTACATATCCCTGACCAGCTCACAGTGAGCATTTGATGCATGCTATTTTAAAACCAAATCCTATATTTAACACTACAAATTACATTTTATATCCTTCTTGTGTAACTTTAATGTAGAATGTAGACATTCATATAAAAACCAAACCACCCAGAAATCTTTCAGTTCGGAGCTTCCCAGCTTCACTTTGCACATTCTTAGTCAGTCAGTTTCCTACAGGATCAAGATCGGGCACTGGTGCATACTCAGAAGTATGGTGGGATGGAGAGCTAGTTATTGACCTTATCTTTAACCTCTTCAGTGACCTAGTTGAAAAGTGTTCAGAAAAAGACTCAATAGCTCCAGAAACCTGACATAAAATCTAAAATATTCAAAAAGTAACCAACAGGAATAAACAAAAACTCAGAATATTTTTGAAAGTTTTTTGTAACTTCAAACCATTGTCCCAGAGGACACTAATCATACCCAATATGTTTTAAACCTTTGAAATATTGTTTAGCCTATGCCTTTTAAAAGATTCCTTTTAACTTGTCTGTTCCTAAGGTTGCTTATTTCTTCTATGTGGTCACACTTCCTCCTTTCTCTCCGGAGCAGTTTTGGGTTTGCGAGCATTTTGTGCTTACTGATTCATTGCTTCATACTCCTTTATTAGCCACACTGGCCTTCCATGCGCCCTTCTTTCTTAAACCCTTGTTGCAATCCATTTAAATTAAAGATAGGCTCATGACATAGCATTCTGGTCAGGACCTTGAGCAGGCAAATTTTAGAGTTTGTGCTCAGATTTGTGGCTTGGGGACTTGCTTAACTAACCACATCCACTGGAGCACATCTTTCCTTTAAACCGTGTTCAAAAAACTTGACATTAAATGAATGTGTCTTATACTATGGTTATGCATCATAAATCCCAGAATGAGTGATTTAGTAAGTCATAACTATGAAAGTACTGATTTCACTTATTACTTTTTTTCAGGGTTGAGAGATTGCGGAATGCAGCACTCGTGTTTTTTCCTCAAATTCAATATTCCTATTTCTGGAACCTTATTCCCGGTAACAGACCAACACTTAACCCAGTATTGCTGAAAACCAAGAAAATATTCCTTTGTTTGAGCATCGTACTAGATTATTGTCCTCATTCTTGGTGTAGAACCAGTTCTCCTTATTTCCTATTTGATTTGGTTTTCACGGCTTTTGGATGAACATTTTGTGGTTTCATTGCAGTTTGAAAGGTGTAGCTCAGCTCTCTTCACCACACTCTATTTTCTCCAAAATTCTTTTAGAATATATTTCCTATAATCTGTATGAAATGACTTTTCTTTTGTGGAAGCCTGGGGTCTCAATGTGTTTTCTTCTTGATATTAGCTACAAGCACCACAAAGTTTTATATTCAGCTTAAAAAGAAATTCCTATGCCATGCCACAGCTAAGCCTCTATACAATGACCCCAGCTGACTTCAGTGAGTCTTCTAACAGCAAGAATCTTTTTTTTCCTAATAGTGTAATTTTAGAGATCCAGTATAAAGCAAATTATCAACTTAGAGGCACAAGTAATGGTATCTCCAACTTCTATGGAGATGTGAAGAGGCAAGGGACAGGAACCTTTGACTAATGGTAGAAAGAGAAAGGATGGAACTTAAAGCACTTTAAAAGTTCTTAATGTTTCATAGCACAGACTCAAACTACATGTTTCTTATTGAAAGAAAAAAAAAAAGGAAAGCTTTAGATTTATATTTCTGTTTATTAATTTTCTATTGAATTGAATAATTTTGTGATGACTCAATTTAAGTTTATTGTCTATCATCACGTCATTGCTGAAGCCCTGAGTACTAAGAACTAAAGAACCCAACCTCCTATGCACCCCCAGCCTCCTCTCCGGCGGGGTGGTGCGAGGGGCAGAAAAGATCTTGACATTGTGTAAGTGATGCTCACTAGCAACAAAAACATTCCTGTGGTATCAACACTGTTTTGAATACAAATCCAAAACCTAGCCCCATCCTAGATGTGTAGAAAACTAACTCTGTGCCAGCCAAAACCAATATGGATGTGCTTCGGAAACTTGACTTCCCTTGAGGTCAGTTACCTCCCTCCATCTCTAAGGCGCATCTGTAAGTGAAACAGAAATTTACAGATCAAGTCTTAGCCTGATTCCAGGTGCTTTTAAGTAAAAAAATAAAAAATAAATAAAAAAAATCATTCTTTGAAAAGGAGGTAAGAGTAGAGCCAATCTTATTAGATATGGATAATTATTTAAACTGGAATGAGAGGCTCCTCCTTTGCTTCCTCCATCTGAAGAATCTTGTTTTCTCCCTTTAACCCTGCAGGACAGCAGCATCAACATGGCTGGTCTCCTAGTCTGTCAAACTTATTAACCCACTGATCACATCTCTCTCCTAGGATTTAAGAAATACTGACAGAAAGTTTTTCAGACAGAGAGAGGCCTACAGTTTGGGCAGCGAGGATTGAAATTCAAAATAATCTCAATAAAATAAAGAAATAACGCCAAAATAAATAGGATGTGATTCAGTGAAGAATCTTTGTCTATTTCTTAGAAATAATAAACAGCACACTAACTAGCCTCAGATCTTGAACATACGGCTTGGAAGTTATGAAAAAAAAAATAAATTAATGTCCCTCCCTTACTGTGAAAAATATAAAATTTTAGCCTACTATTACAATCAAAAAGCAACAAGAAAGATCATTGACCTGTTCTCTTTATTACTGGTAAAATGCCAGCTAGAGTGGTACACTCAGTTCTTGAGCATCATGGTTTAAGAAATTATGGATTTGGGAAGAGCCAAAGAACTACAAAACAATTAAAAGGGCTAGCATATGTGCCTTCCAAAAGGAAGACTGAATAAGTTATTTTTGCTCAAGGAAAGTAGATTAGAGAAGACTTCATAAGAGCACTTAAATACACAAAAAGCTACTGCAGAAAAACATCTATTTTTCTACTCTTTCTTACTCAAGATAGAAAAAGGAACAATGGCATTAAGCTATAGCAAGGAAGATTCAGATACTAGGGGAAAAGTTCTTACAGGAAGGCTAAAGAAGCACTGGAATAGATATTTTAATACGATATGAAATCTCAGAATGCTTATAAAAAAGATGAGCAATCTGACTGGAAGAGTGTGAGAGAGTAACTGATACTGGTCCAGGAAACATCTGAATATCCCTTTACAGTCCTAATTTATGCTCTTCTCAGCATACAAAATTTTCTCATTAGAAGTATGTAACTAAAACCTGAAAAATAAAGCCACTCATTTTGTAAGAAAACTTAGCATTTGCTTGTGTTCCCACTTACAAACTGCTATCCTAAGTCCACATCACACTTGGGATCAGAGTCCATATAAACACCGTTCTTGGAGACTTAGTTTAATTTGACAGAACCAGAATCAATTCCCTCTCATCCAGTGATATAATCACAAATATGAGGGAAAGAAAATAAGTGCAATGTAGTATTTTCACTAATTTTTTTTCTGGACAACCATTAGATAAGCATTTCCATTGCATAAAGTGAAATTCAAAAATCCAACCTAACATAATAGACAAAACTGCAGAGAAAGGACATGATTCTTCCATCTACTTTTCTCTTTCCCTTTATCTTGTGACAAGGTTACTTCCTTTTTAAGAACAGCTTTTGATCTGATATTTCAACAAGAACAATTTCTAGGTACTGTACTTATTCAAGACTTGCTTAGAACAATAAAAACCCTCATACTCCTTGACATGCTAACCACATTGTCTCTTGGTAGGTAAGCACACAGTTTGATAGACTAACGCAGAAATACACCAAAGAAAATGTATACTGTGCAGGAGTAAACCTACATCCTTAAGGTGAGTGGAAGACTAAATGATAGATACTATTTATCCATCATAAGGACCTTAGACACTGAACACTGCCAACACTGTCCAATGTTCTACAGTACAGAGAAGGTGTTTGTGGATGATGCCTTCAGGAAGGTCCTTGGTGCCTTGTTAACTTTCAGAACATCTTCCATCTCCCACCCCCTATCCATCAAGCTTGTCATTGGTACACGGCAGTTTTAAAATCACATGGTAGTTGTGTTTTATTGTTCAAAATACTGATCCCAAAATATTGATGAGTTAGTACACTCAGTATTCTTGGAGTGTTGTGGCACAACTGCGTCTTTCAGAGACAGGACTGATTAAATACTTTCTGTAAAAACTTTTTCTCCAAACTAATTAAGAACTAGAACTGTATTTCCAAGTCTTATGTGAATTTTAAATTCACAAGAAATAAAAAGCATCTCTATTTTGTTGCAACCATCAACATTTAAACCACTTTGTCCATAGGAGTCTGGGGAATTTTAATGGTGTTGCCCACATCCCCACTAAAAATTATCCTGGGAAGGTATTTCTTGCTTCACAGAGAAGACTGCAGCCTTTTAAGAATAACTGACAAAATAGTTAGGTGTCTTTGCATTGGTGGTTTAGGATTAGAAGTGTTATAAAAGGGAAATGGGAAGGCAATTGGACTTAGGACACCATAGGAACTCTTTCTGAGTTGTAGGTTCCTTGTAGGAATCTTGTAGGTTCCAGGGCAGGTGCTTTGTAGACTTCAGTGTCTCTTAGACTGGAATTCATTAGTTGCATATCCTCACATCTGCACTGGCAGCAGGCAAAAGTGGTTTTGAAAATTGGAGATCTAGGGTCAGATGGGTGTTAAACCAAGTTTGAGAAGGACAAAACCTGGTACATCAAAGTCAGTGGTGCCACAGTGGACAAGACGGTGTGACCTGTGTCATGCTACCTCCTCTATACAGGCTTCAAAATTAATTCCATAGTGATTTTGACTCCAAATTGACCCATTAATAGTGAATGGAAATTGTCATGGAAAATTTTTGTGCTTTTGCTGTCTATATTTAATCAATATAAGTAGAAGTCTATGCTAAATTATGAATATTTAGGAATTAGACTTACTGAAGTCATCCTGCATTAAGCGAATGGGATTCGGAAAATTAAAGAAATGGGCATTATGGTTATTGCTTTTGGTTTAATATCAAGATAAATCCAGAGGGAAAGCCTCTGAACAAGAAAACAATGAGACAACAGATGGATGAATCATTACAGAGGCTTTGATAAAAATACACTGACCTCACTGGCATTCAATCAAAACCTCAATCTTTTGGTGCTTGAATGAACTTTTCTTCAAAATGTGGCAATTAAAAATAACAGATTTAGTATTATATGGGGTTGTTAATGTCTCAGTTCAACTAATTTGTTGTCTTACCTATTACCATTTAGCTTATAGACTACAATTTATTGAAGTATTTTGTATGTATGCAAAGTATTTAGAAGTTATTTAGAATCACATTTAAGTGAACCCTGCTACAGAGATCAACCAGGAAAACAATTCTAGAAATTTATAACTATTTAGAAAATGGAGAAATTCATTCTAAGGAGTTATGAATTGAGATCCCATACCCATTACTTGTGCTGGACTCCTTGTCAACTTAAGTTTTTACATACTAAGTCCATCCCATGAAACCTAAATTTCAAAGCCCCACCATCTCTATGCCTCTGGATAGCTTATAAAAATCTACAATCAAATTGAGAAGATGACTAATGTTACCCGAGAAGAAACTCACAGAAATGAAAGAGTCTCAAAGCCCACCTCTCTTGGAATTTTGACAATTGAGTCAGTAATTTTGTTCTGGGGAACAAATTTGCAGCTGGGGAATCTGTAAGACCTAAATTCAACAAGGAAAGTAGCTGGTGCTAAGGATATGACATTCACATTTTAAATGTTTTAAAGACATTTTTATAGGAATAGGATGGTTTAGTCCCTGTGACTGAATGCTCACTAGTACTTGGAGCATATGAGCACCACACCTTCCAGTTCAGTTCCACTCAAAATAAATTCAGCTTGTGTATGCATGATATAAATCAAAGTACAGTCAATGAGGAAGCTTTAGAGATTGTCTTTCAGGGTGTTTTCTCAATAAGAGTGAAAGCACTAATGTAGATCCATCCTTCGTCTACTGACGAAACAGTCTAGAGTCTTTGAAGAGTTGTTGAAGAGCTGCATGGATGGTAGCAGTGATAAAGGGCATGGTTTCCATATCTTAACTGATCTGAAGCTGTAGGCTACATCATCATTCTCCTCTGGTCATCTTATCTGCTTATCTGCTCTCTGATACACTAAGATATGAATTATTTTGCCACCGTGGCCCAGCTCAGTGTAGGAGAGAAAAATCGTTCCTTAAGACAATATCCTGGCTAAAAGAATCATATTTATAAAGTTTCATTCTAAAAAGGCCAAAAGTTCCTGATCTCTTGCTGAGTAAAAACAGTTCCTCAAAGAGAAAATATCACAAAATTTATTATTGGAGTAGCTGGATCATGTGAACATGTGTTAAGGAATATTCTTTAATTGCATGCCATGTGGGATTCCTCAGTAGATATAAGCTTTCATTCACCAGTTTTCTGGATGGATCCTCATGGAAAGATGGCACTCAGTGCCCAAGATTGAAAAATGGTATCATCATGCCCCAGGCCAAAAAGAGTAGACAATTATACAGCCAAAGTGACAGAGGCTTCTGGTAAGTTCATGCATTGTTAGGTTTGAGTCCTCAAAGCAATGTTTTGGACTTTAATTTTGACTGTAGACACAGGTATTTAAATGTTGATTCTGAAAAAAAAGTGTGTGGTTTAAATGTATAACAGTTATCCCTTGTAAAAATGAATGACTGGTATGAAAAATGAAACATTAATTTGTAACAAGAAATTTCCTTTCCTTGATATTAGAACTTTTATTGCCAAATACAGCAGAGGGGTACAATTGATTTTTTCACCAATATTTCTTAACAGCAACAGATGTAATCTGTATCTCAACTATCAGTTCTCTTTAACCTGTGGTTTAAGCCAAGAAATAGCAGCAGATGTGTGAATTATTTAAAGGCTCCAGGACTGCCCGGGAGCAAATACTGCAGAATTATCATTAATTTCCCACCTAGTGATGGCAGAGATTCCCTCTGAGACTGAGTCAAGGTATGTGCAGAGGGAGAAGCCTGAGATGATTCTCAAATTGTGTCTCTGTTCATTAGAAGTGTAGCATACACCAGTGCGCTCTAATCCTGCTTCCCTTAGGAGAGAAACCAGGTCATGGAGACAGAGATATGGAAGTATCTGTTGATGAAGGCTGTAGCTAGAATTACATGATGATGCACACTCTACAATTAGTCTAAACAGACCCTTCCAGAACCCAGGTTAAGTTCCTGGTACTGTTTAGTTCTGAGGGGTTTGATATCTCAAATACTGGGCATCACTTTTACTTCATTTCTCTTCCCAAAATTTTCTTCTTTCTCGCCTCTTCTGTGTTGCATTGTTTTCCCCTTCATATCCACAGCCCCCCATTCAGGGTATGGCACAGCAAATGTGGGATCCAACACAAATTAAGAGCACAGAGAAAGAATAAACATGGGGGGTTTGTGAGTTTTTTGGAGGTGTTTTGTTTTTTTTATTCCTTTTTTCCCCAAAGGTGAACTGACACTGACCTGGTAGCATTAGCAATGCCACTTACAAGGCTAATCTTACAAGGATCCTTCTTCCAAAAGAGAAAGGATTTCCTGTAGGGGAGTTACAAGTAAGTCTGAATAGCATTCTGAAGGCACTTCTTCACTCACTGAGGATAGGATGCCTCTAGAAAGATTAACGCCACTTCAGTGAAATGAGCCTTTCTTCTAATTACCTTGTATCTAAATACCATAAGCTCTTCAAGTCAGGGGCTTCCTTTAATGTCTGTAAATACCAAAACCACTTACAGTAGTAAATTAAATACATATTTCACTATTATAATTAATATTATACCCTGTGCTAGAACTAAACTCTGACTCAATACTCTGAACTCTTCCCTTTCGAAGCCTGCAAAGAATAGACATGTGGTCCAGATAACCCATGGAATAAACTCCAAGGGTGTATGGAAGGAAAGAGCATCTTCTCATTTAAGGGTCTATGGTCAAAGACTTTTTCAATGCAAAAACGGGAAATAAGAATAGAAGGAAGCCATAAGCAAGAACATACAGAGGCAAAAACCTGGCAGACAAACATAATAGAGACAAAGGCAAGAAACAAACCTGGCCAGTCACAGTAGTTTTAGACTATCAAGAAGCTGTAACCAAACCTGGACGTTGTCAGCCTGAGGATGAATGTTGATGGGAGGGTCTCAATGGAGCTTCATATACTGGTGAAGGAATATGCAGGGGAAGAGGGAGCAGGGAGTAATGAAGGAGGAAACTGACATAAAAGGGTATAAAAGGGGCTAGTTGCATGTAAAATGGAGCTATTAA
Organism: Grallaria varia; assembly: GCA_013396735.1. Classification (NCBI taxonomy): domain Eukaryota; kingdom Metazoa; phylum Chordata; class Aves; order Passeriformes; family Formicariidae; genus Grallaria; species Grallaria varia. Next base: position 148,855 of record VWZG01010826.1, read on the forward strand.
TATGCTTATCTGATGGAGGCCTGCAGATTGTTTTTACAGTTTGTCCCGTCTTTTTATGACAATCTTTAGTAACTAGCTCTCTGCATGATCTCACTCTCTGTCCCACATGGGTGAAGGCAAGTTCTGAGTGCCAGCTATTGGTGGTCTGGTGTAGATGAGGCAAGCAAGGGACTCAGCACTGGCTGGAGCAGGACCATGGTCCACAGCTCACGTGGCTGGTACCGGTTGCGGTGGAAGGGTAAGTGTTTGTATCACCCCCAAGATGGGTGTGCATGGGGCGTGCATCTGTCATTCTACAGCAAACTCCAAGCTGGACTCTCCAGCACATAGGATGCCCTGTATTGGAGCGAGAACATCAGGCAGGCAGAGACCCTGTGGGGATGGGGGGGTGTGGGGAGCTGTGTAATGAGTGTGTGAGTGGGTAGGTCGTTTTGCAGCAAACAGTGAGCTAGACTGGTTGGCAAATTGGGGTGGGTAGGAGGGTCTGGGGTCCTGGCAGGGGCATCTAGTGGACAGAAGGGCCACGCTGTACTCAGGGAATCTGTGAATGTATTTGTGAGCCTTGAAAGTGATTTGTGTGTGCCCATACAAGTGACCTTCAGTCTGCCAGCCCCAGGAGAGGAGGGGACGGTGCTTTCTGTGCTCCTCTCTGATGTGACTCCTGTGTGTAGGTGCAGCTGAAGGTGCAGCCAGCCATGCCCATGTCCTGTGTGTGTCCTGTGCATCTGGGACAAGTATTCATCTTCCCTACTGGATGAATCTGAAAAGGGAAAGGGGCAGCCACATCCCTCAGCCTGGACAGAAATCTCAGGTCTCTAGAGAACCAGGCTGGGCTCCTGTGGCCAGGCAAGAGGAAGTAATGGGACAGACCTGCTGGAGTTGGTGGCCACTACTAACAACTCTTAACAATAACCACAGTCAATTCTGTAATGCAAATTTTTGATCTTTAAATCTTCTGTTACTCTATGAGATAATTACCCTCCCATTTGGAAGTTATTTGATAAAAAAATATCAATATTAAGATACTCTATAACTTCTGTGCATTCAAAATTACTTTTGGAATAAAGTCCTTAACATTTCCAAGAAACATAGTTCACATAGTTTTTTATATTTAGAAATAATTATAGAGTTTCACGTACATAAGTAAAAAGGAAAAGTAATTACTTTTACAGTAGATCTAATTACAGAAAGGTTTTATGGAAAATGGAAATGTCAGCCTTTAATTAAGATCATGTTGGACTCAAATTCCAAAATGCTTTTTTAACCAAAAAATAAATATTCCCTCAATGTAATGTGTACTGAAGAGTTATAGTAAGAAATTATCACCATATAGGAAAAAATAAGTTCCTACATTTTATGGGATTCATTCACTGTTGTTTCTGGTTTTATTAATATATTCTTGTAAGAAACTACACATAGATTAATAATGACATATAAGCATAATTTTACTCTCATTCACTTCTACTATAATTTCAGAGAAATATTTTCCAGTTGTCCAGGCATAACACACCAGAAAAAAATAATCCAGGTGTCGTAATAGCTGCTTTTCTTGTGTTCTGAGCCACCCTATGCTACAGTATTTAAAAAGTGTAAAAGAAAGTCTCACATTCAACCAGCCAGACTTTGAGCATCTCATTTAGGAACACTAGACTTTCTCTATAGCTATCTAACCCACAATGAAAATCCAAGCGGGAGGAAATGTACAGAATACAGCAATCACCTCCAACCTGCATTCCTTTGTGAACGCAGGCTACTGATTAGGGATGAATTGTGGCACCAAACCTGCAAAAGTTGATTTTGGAATAAATATGTTAGTCTTGTCTTCTTTTTTTGTCATTATTTTCCTTATAAGAGTCTATAATTTATCAGTAGTTACAGATGCACAGGTACAGAGTACATCTTTTTCATATGCAAAGGTTGACACGGAAAAAGTAAAGCAAGAGTGTGTTTGGTGGTTGATAGTGTTCTTCAGCACAGCTCTTTAGCACTTCAGAATGAGGTGTAAAGCACGAGGGATCCGGAAGCATGAGAGACATTGTTTAGCTGAGAACAGCAGGCAGAAATATTAACACTTTCGGCAAAGATTACTGAACTTCAGATGTCTATCTTCAGATTGAAAAACTACAGTTTAAAACTTGAGGAACTGCCCTTTCTTAGCGCTCTACAAAATCAGGCTTGTAGGCATATGAAACTGGGGAGCTGAATCTGAGCAGGGCTACTGACTTTATCAACACCTGCTTTCAAGACCTGCCCTCAATTATCTCAGGTCTTGAAGACCAGTGGGAAAATCTGGAGCAAAGAAGACTTATTCTTGGAGGAGGAGGACCAGGTTAGAGAATATTTAAACAAACTGGACGTATACAAATCTATAGGGTCTCATGTAATATAACCATGATTACTTGGAAGCTGGCCAAAGTTATTATAAGACCAGTCTCAATTGTCTTTGGAAGGTCGATCAGGAGAAAATACTGGGGACCGGAAGGCAGCAAGTGGAGTTCCTATCTTCAAAAAGGACAAGAAGAAAGATCTGGGGAACTACAGGCTGGGCAGCTTCACCTCAATTCATTGAGAATGTGACAGAGCAGACATTTTCGAACATATGCAGTACAAGAAACTGGTTAAGTCTAGTCACAGTGGATTTACACAGGATAGACCTCTGCTGACAAATCTGAAAGCTTTCTGCAATGAAATAACCAGCTCACTAGATGAGGAAAGATCAGTGGATGTTGCTTATCTTGCTTGACACACTTCTATAACATCCTCCTGTAGATACTGGTGAAATCTGGACTACATAACTGAGATAAATTGTTCGGCTTAAAGTGGTTTGTTCAGCAACATGATGTTTGTACATCAGTCACCAGTGGTGTACTCCAGGGGTCAATGCTGGGGGCAGTATTGGCCAAGGCTGTCACTAATGACCTGGACGATGGGATAGAGTGCTCTCTCATCAAGCCAGCTCTGATGAGGTAAAATCTGAAGTACTGTGTCCAGTCCTCTCTAGTACAAGAGAGACATGGACATACTGCAACACGTCCAGTTCAGGACCATGAAGATGGTTCAGGGACAGGAACATTTGCTCAGGAGAGGCTGAGAGAGCTGCTGTTATTTAGAGAAGAGAAGGCTCATCAGTGTGGTTCAAGATATAAAAAAGCTGATGAGAAGGTGCAAAGAAGAGGGAGTCAGGCTTTTTTCACTGATGTTCAGTGAAAGGACAACAAACAATAAGCGCAAATGGAAACACAGGAAAGTCCACTTAAACATAGAAAAAAAAAGTTTTTTACTGTGAGGATTAAGAAATCCTGGAAGAGGTTGCCTAAAGCAGTAACCCAAAACCTCCAAAGTTTTTTTCTGGAAAATGCCTGCAGGGAACTGGGGCACTGAAATAAGGTCAGGGACTGGACCACTTTTATGGTCCTTGGCAAGTAGGGAGGTGTTGTTTTGGCAAGAAATGATGAAAACAAGTTTGATTACCTTATTTTAAACTTATTTTATATATTTTAGTGCCAAGTCAGAGTCAGCTGTGAAGACAATTATAACCTGAGTTTCTTACTTAATAAAGTGGGTTGAGTTCACAGAGAATGGAAAAATAATATAAAACAAAACCAAACCAACCTCCCACAGACCTGTGATTTTCTTTGAAGGTTTGTTGAGTTCTGTGGTCAACTGAAATGCCATTTTCCTTTTATGAATAGCATTACAACGTAGCACTGCCATAGCACTTAAAATTATGTTGGCCTTGTGTGGAAACATGATGGCAATTCCAATTCTATTGACTAGAAATTAATCAGTGCAGAAATTGCTGTTCTTTCTGTCTTCACCAAACTAATTTAGAGAGATCTAACGCCAGAACACTATGTACTTTTTGCCATTCCTTTTCTTTTCCCATCTGACGGCATTTTCTCACAAACACAAGAGAAACTGATTTTCTATTAACTCCTGCTAAACACATCAGCCATGAAATACATTAAGATAGCCATGAAAATTCAAAAAGGAATATGAAGACAGAAAATATGTGACAACAGAATATGTTTTTAGTTGTATATGGGCCTTCATTGATAAAGAGAAGAAACATCACTGCTGGAGTTGCTAATATTTGGCCAGTAGATCACACTGATGAAATGATAAAATCACTGGTTACAACAATAGACAAAATTATAGTCTTCAGTGGAGGTAATTGTATTTGATATCACAAACACCAGTGCTACATTTAGAAGGATATTGGAAATCTAGTATTAATTTTTCTATTACTTTTATAATGTAAAAAATGCATCAGCAACGAATTACATTTCTCTCAGATTAATGAACCTTACCCTGGATATCTCTTGATAGCTGCCTTTGGAGAAGGGGCATGCAATCTGCACTGAGTGCTTTCTTGGTTGTCTGCACTAATTCCAGAATGGCCAAAGAAGATGATTTTCACAAATGCAGTCTTGATGGAAAGGAGCACTTTTATTGTCAGCTACAGCGATTCAAGGCTAAAAAAAAAACAACAAAACAAAACAAAAAACAAAACATAATTTGGAGGTTATTTGAGATATTGGCATCTAGTCACACAGGGGCCAAAATCCTTCACTGAGATGCCCAAACACATATTCATCTTTCCCTCTGAATTAGTAAGAGTACAGACTGGACATAGGTCCAGACACATACAAGAAGTGAAAAAAAATGGAGAGGCATCAAAGAAGGATCATAAAAGCATAACTCAGGTATTTGAGGACAAAACCAAGAAGATAAAGCTAGCTAGATACATAAAGGATAGGAAGAAAGGAATCTACTGGAGTGCAAGTAATAAGAGGAGTAATAAGTAATAAGGAAATAACAAGTAATAAGGAAAATGTGGCACCTTTTTGGATGAGGAAAAAGATTTAGTAATGGATGACACAGGATGGGCTAAAGTGCTCAATATTTTTTTTTTTTTGGTCTCATTCTTCCCAGTCAAAATTGGCTTCCAGCCCTTCTCATGTACTGTTAGAGAACAGAGAATCATAGTGTATAAAATAGTTTGGGTTAGAAGGGACCTTTAAAGGTCATCTAATCCAACTCCCATGCAATGAACAGGGACATCTTCAATTAGATCAGGTTGCTCAGAGCCTTGTCCAACCTGACTTGAATGTTTCCAGGGATGGGACATCTACGCCTCTCTTGGCAACCTGCTCGCCACACTCATTGTAAAAAATTTCTTCCTTATATCTAGTCTAAACCTACCCTTTCTAATTTAAAACCATTTTCCCTTGTCCTATTGCAACGGACCCTCCTAAGAAGTCTGTCCCTAGATTTCTTAAAAATACCCTTTAATTACTGAAAGGCCACAATAAGGTCTCCCCAGAGCCTTCTCCACTTCAGGCTGAACATCCCCAATTCTCTCAGCCTGCCTCCATAGGTGAGGTGCTGCAGTCCTGCAGATCATCTTCATGGTCTCCTCTGGAATTGCTCCAATAGGTCCATGTCTTTCCTGCAGTAAGAACCCCAGAGCTCCATGCAGTATTCCAGGTGGGATGTCACCAGAGTGGAGGAGAGGGGCAGAATCACATCATTCAACCCACTGGCCATGCTGCTTTTGATGGAGCCCAGGATACAGCTGGTCTTCTAGACTGTGAGTGCACATTGCTAGGTCACGTACAGCTTCTCATCCAACAACACTCCCAAGTCCTTTTCAGCATGACTGTTCTCAACCCCTTCATTCCCCAACCTATACTGAAACCAGGGGTTGCCTCAACTCAGATGTGGCACCTTGCACTTGGCCCACTTCTCGAGCTTGTCCAGGTCCTCCTGGCATGCCAACTGCACCACTCAGCTTGGTGTCTCTGCAAACTTGCTGAGACAGAGAAGGAAATCTGGCAGCGAGCAGCAATGGGTTGGGGACTACACAGAGAAGCTGGTAGTAGTGAGATACATGGAGCTGTATAAGATTTGTTCAAGAGTGTTAAAATAGCACTCTTATGAGGCTGACTATCATCTGTAGAAAGTAGGTGACAACTGGAAAAATTCCCTGCCAGCTGGAAAAAGTCTGAAGTAATGCTTAACTTCATGAGAAATAGGAAGCACCCTGGGAATAATAGGCTGATCAGCTTCACATCACTCCCTGGTAAGATCTTAGAGCTCGTTTCCTTGCAATCTATTTCCAGTTACCTGAAAGACAAGAAGGAAATAAGGATCAGGCAGCTTGCAAACCCTGCTTAATCAAGATGATAAGGTTAGCAGGTCAGGATAAATTCAGAGTGAAGAGCTGAACTGGAGGACTTTAATCCAGAGGAAATTTGAGAAGCTTGAGGCCTGAGGTAAGAGAAGTCTCACAAAATTCAACCAAAAGTGCAAAGGTCTGCTCCTGGGGCAAAATAATCCCATAATAATAATAGATTGGGAAGTAGCTGAATGTAGAGCTGACTGCTGAAAGAGACCTACAGTGTATGTGTGACATTGTGTTACAGTCATACTACACACATACGAAGAATTAAATGAGTCTTTCATGTCTGTTCATAAAGTATGGAAGACAACTGATCATGGCTTTGGTGATCTCAGTGTGAAGGATACTTGTCTGATATCTTGCATTTTTTTTCCGCCTGTGAACTTTTCATGTCATTGGATTGATCAGTAATATTTTAATTAGCTCAAAAAAGTTCAATTCTTACCAAAATAGTAATAATTTCTAACTTGGCATTTAATATCCACATTAAAAAATCCAAAATTATTTTAATTGACATATTGAATCATGCCTCTAAACTTGCAAACTGAACAGTTTTAAGATTCAAGGGCCAATATATGTGTGCTATTTATTAAAAGCCTCCATCTTCTTAAAAGGAGGTTTGGACTAGACTAAATCCCAAACTTTGGGAAGTGCTTGAGGAAGTGTTATTGGTTAAGGCTGTGAGTTGCCATGTCTGTTCCTTTTACCATGCTACTTAATTTACTAATACAGAGGTAGCAAAAGAGACTGAAGGGGCCAAGCAAAGAAAAAAAAAAAAAAGCATACTAGGCAAAATGGCAAAAGGAACCATTAAAAAAAATTAAAAAAAGAAAAAGAAGTGCAACATCTGAAGACTTCACATTTATATGTAGAAAAGAAAAAACCCAAGTGATCTGGCATGATGAAACAGTTGCAAGTCATGACATCATGTGACCCAGACAAATTACACTTAATGGTCCTAAAGAAGGGTCAGAAAGGTCTGTGAACATCATATAGTTTAATGAATTATACATTAGGAATTAATCTTTAAAAATGGAGGGAAACCCAACATCTGGAAGACATCTGTTCATATATTTCTAACATTTAGGTATGATTAGAAGGGGAAAATGGAGTATCATTTCTAAAAAACTTAATAGCTAATTCAGGGCCATCAACAGCAACTCTGCATGTAACTGATCATCACAGAGCGACCCACTATATACTTACACTTGAGACTCAAAGGTTAGTCTTAAAAGTGTAAAGAATCAGAAAAAAATTTTGAATAGCAAGCCTTGGGATGTAAAGCTTGAAAAGCACGCTCTATCTAGCTAGTCAGAGATTAGCTATGGAAGTTCCTTGTCCATAACAAGTGGTGTCTCCTTGTAATTCCCAGTGTAGGAAATAGAGAGGTGTTTCAGACCTGCAGAAAAGAGCATGAGATAGCACCATTTCTAGAAATTGAAGTCAGGACATTTCCCTGAGGATGAAAATTAAACATTGGAACAGTTCATCAGAAGAGGTTAAGCTTAACAGAAGACTGTTAAGCTCTCACAGAGATACTGAATTCAATTTTAGAAGCCAGACATTGCTTCACCTCCTTGGAGCAATCCTCTAGTCAGTGTTCAGAGTAAGCCTGCACAGATCACCATGTAGTCCCATGGCACAACTTTTGTTCCTCTGTGCTGTCCTGGTATAATGACATGACATAGCAGGGTCACACTCCTCAGTTCATGTCATGTTGTGCCCTATGAACAGACCTTGGATGAGAGCCCAATATGGGCCCGTGTCTCTGGAGCTCCCAGAGCATGGCAAGTTCTGCCTCGGAGCTATACACACTGCTAGAGTTAGCCCTGCAGGGGAGCTAATTCTAGCCTATTTCAAAGACTCTTGGTTTGGAGTCACAATAGGCTTGCTTTGAATTTCTTCCTATCACTCACATTCACATTAGTCTTTGAACAATAGGACTTCTCAGACTGAGAACCTCCCTCTGATCTCCCATTGCACACATGGCCAAAAGATAAATGCTCAGGTTGTATGTTAAAAATGAGTGACCCCTCCTTTCTCACACTGACTGAATGCTTTTGCAGAGTTTTTGTGATGGGCCATTGGCATGCAGCTGAAAATACTCCTCCTGTGGCTGTGAAAAGAAGAGTTAAAACTAACACTTTAATGATTACCAAGAAGATTAGACAACAACAATAGGGAATGATTAGCAATTATTTAAAGAGTAGTTATGAAATGTAATTCCCAAATCCAGTTCTCTCGCCTCTGTTCTGAATTAACAAATATTTCTGGTTGTCCATGCCTAAACCTCTCACCAGCTCCCAGCACGTTGTGGCTGTGCTAGGACATTATTGACATCATTAGCAATCTGTTAGTTGAGGTTCCTGTTGAAGTGGTTTTGGCAGACCTAGAGGTAAATAACATGGATTGATTGGCACTGCATGCAGTGAAGGCCAGCTGACACGCATGGTTCAGTTCTTATCTCCACAAATTCAAGAGGTGGACACATCTGAACTACACTGGGGTGGACTTATGCACTACCTTCTGAGCTGGGGCCAGGACACTGCTGTTACCGCCAGCCATGCCAGGGCCAATGTTGAGAAATGAATGTCAAGAAAAATAGTGCTTGGGTTTGTGCTCTAGCCTGTTTAAAGAAATAAATGTACATATAGGTGTAGACAGGGTATCTCATCAGCGTCAGAGCATCAACCCAGGTCTACTAAATTACAGCCCTGTAAAAATGTCCAGTGTGGCTTTGGACTTGAATTCTGTGGTTTCAAACAGAGGACCCAAACTCAAAATGTTATTCTGGACAGCAGCATTATTAGGAGGGAAATATGTTCTGTGAACATAATGTTAGTGCTACCCAGCTGTCCCTTTTACCTTAGTCTTCCATTCTGTAAGTGCTTATATACTAATATGACATAATGAAATACATGAGAAATAGCTTAAGGACCTGATTGATAAAACAGAATGCCAATACATCAATTTTCGATAGGAGATTAATCCCAGAAACAAGAAAAATAATCAGAAGGCTAAGCAGAGATTTCAGAGGAGTAGAGTCCATGTTGCCATATCAAAAACAAGAAGTGAAATATGATTTCAGTTTAGTTGTTTTATAAATAACAATTTCTGGGATACTGGAAATCTGAGATGTGCAAATAAACACATGCCTAAATGAGCAGAAAAGGGTGAAGGATTGAGTCAAAATAACAGGTAAGTAGACTCTGGACAAGGAGATGTGGGGCTCTTGCCACCAGCTGGTCAGTTCTGAAGATGTGATGCCTTTCACAGACCATACATGTGAGGAGAGAAACTGCAACTGTCTGGCAAAAGTGAGTAAAACATTCCTGCCCAGGAAAATAAGCATCAAATCCTTTGAGGTATTTGGATGCTCATAACAAAGTCAGACAAGCATTTCACCAGTCTGCCCCTGAAGTTTCCAAAAGAAGTGATGACTACATCATTTCCACTTATTATCTGACAATCTGGTAAAATGAAAGAAATCACCAAATATGTTAAATTAAAATCTATAGTGTTTCAAGGCTATTTTTCATTTGTGCAAACTCCCTACACCAAACAAATAGATTTTCTTAAAATCTCCCAACTCCCCAACTTTTAAATTTGCTTTTAATCCATCCAAACTCATTACAAGAAACTAATTTCCTGTGGCTCAGAAATCACAAAATAAAAGCAGAACATATTAAAATGTCTCTGCAGTTATTTCTGTCTACCATCCCCAAAGACTAATCAGCCTATGAATACTTCACATGCTCATCCCAGACAAAGATGTACTTCATCAACTATGATAAATATGAAAATCAGCTTGATGTGGTTATCTATGCAGGGATTCAACCTAAGATGAAGATATCTAAATTAATAGGTGTCTATAGGCACATCAAGTGTCTCATTCTGCATTAGGGTCAGTGGCAGTACAGCTGTAGAGAACACAGCTAATCCTTCAGCAGAGACCCATACTGAAATTCCACTGCCTAGATATTGATGTCAGGCATCATTTCAGTTGGTGTATGGTACAATATCTAGTTTCCAGTAGCCTTTCAAGAGGGATGCAAGACTCGTATAACCTGTGTCTCTCAGTAGGTGGCTTGCACTTCCTGGTGTGTCTGAACTGGTGCTAGGGGACTACATAGAGGCAACTGAGTCCTGACCATACTGCTTATTCAACTAACTCACTCCATAGGCTGCTACGGATACTTCAACACATACAGGACACCTTGATACCTAAATGGGAGCCTTGAACAGAATCCTGCCTCCTAAAGCTGTTACAGAAACTCTGTAGGGAATAAGAGACATGTTGTGTACAGCAGACTATTTGGTATTAGCTGACATGGGTAGATGAATTATACAATTACATTATTTCAGTAGAAAGATTAAGACGAAGTGAGATGAAATTGTACAAATAAATAGTCTAAGTTGGGATATATCCCATGTTTTATTTTTGATGTTAGAGGCTTCAGAAGTTTTAGATTAAATACAATTTATGTAGTAGAACAAAGTAGGATAACTCACGTTGCAGTGATCTCTGGACTCTATAATCCCATCTTCTCCAGGGTTGTCTGAGGTTTGAACAGGTTTCTCATGGCCTTGTTTTAGTTAGATCTTGAAAAGCTCCATGGATAGACATTGTAAGACCATTTGGGGCATTCTGTTCCAAATGAAATAGAACTCCAAGCAGAACTCACATACTTTGTGTGCACTGCTGAGAATGTTACTTAGAGCTTAATTTTCAGGAACATGTAGGCATTGCATGCAGTTCTGAAGAGGCTGAGTAGGAGAAAAAAAAAAATAAGGATTTAATGAGGTATCCATAGAAATTGGCAAATCATGAGCAGTTTTGCGATAAGTATCATTAATAAGATCACTCTGGATGCTGTGTTCCTGTTTCAGACAAGAGACAGGAACAACAGATCAAGTTATGTACAGTGATCAGTACATGATGTTGGACTTCATCTTTGCCCCACAGTTAGGACTTCATGGTGTCCATTCAGCTGCCCTCAAGAAATTAGGTTGCAGGTACAGAAAAGTAATGTAGGGTTACAAGAGTGAAAGAGGACATTAAACCAGAAAGTTCTTACCAGCAATATTTAAAACAAAATGAGTCTTGGACTCTCTAGAGCCAACTAAAGCAATCAATTTAGCAAAGAAGTCACCATACCATAACTGGGGAATATATGTGGGCTTACCATGATATCCTATATAATGGGAATCTTTAGTCATCTGCCAGTGCATTAGATCTTTTCTATTGACAGTAGGTTTCATTACAGATGTTTGAGGTGTGTTTTCAGCAAGGACAGTGACACTTAACCACTACCAAAGAGCTTTCTGATAGAGGAACAGGTAGCTCCTGTCTCACTGTATGCCTGTCATATTTAAATTTGCTTATTTATAAGGTCAGAGAATTATATGGAAAAAAGCCCCTAGTACCAAGAAATTATACTCAGATGCATCAAAGAAAGTAGTTTATCCAGATAATGAGTTTTGAAGATGGGTTCATGACCAAATAACCAGGAACTTTAGAAGTAATTAGTCAGTTTGAGAAACAAATTGGTTTTGGCACTTTATGCCATTGTGTAATGGAATGTTTAATTAAAATTTAAGAAACTTGTCCAACCTCTGTATTTCCTGGCTCTGACTTAGCTAGGCCTGTTATACAACCTTTCTTTTATGAAAGGAAATTACATTTTGTCTATGAACTATCGAAACTTTTCATTCCCACTTCAGCTGTGCAGACAGAAGCAAGGTCACCATCCCCTATCCTTTGCTAATGGCTGAGTGTTAAAGGAACATGGACAACATAAAAACGCCAGACCATGTTCCTTTCTTCTCTACTATAACACCTTAAAAAATAAAGGAATTTTTCATTTGAAAAGATGGGGAAACTTTTGCATAGGTCATGAAAATTGTCAACATTCATAAGAAATACATTTCTTCTTATGCCTTTAAAATCATTTGCAAGACTCTCAATTCATTAAATCCGAACTTACCAGTTGCAAAATAAGGTTAAAATATTCAGACCCATGTGGAATCAGCAGCTATTAGTTTTTAGAGTAGCAATTAGCATTCATACTAGAATTCCCACTAGGAAGAATATTGTTGCTGTTTACCACTTGGGATCAGTGGATTTTAAGTTAATTTTCATATGAAGTGATATGGTACTTTGCTGCAGGCAGTACTGATTCTGATTCACTACACTAAAGTTTCTTTAAAACTGCCAATCTTTGGAGCATAGAAAACACAACTGATTGAGATACAAACAAGCATTGATTTTGGATATTAGTTCTTGACTTCATAGCTAAAGTAAATGAGGAAGAGGGAAAAGAGAAAAGGGGATAAGAGCTAGGGACAATGATAATATACTAAATAGCATCTTTTTAAATTAAGTTCATTGTTATTACATGAAAAGAGCAGCTGGCAAATACAATTAGCCCACAACACAGAATGAGTGTGGAATAGGAAACTGTTCCTCCAAAAGGCACAGTGTCTGTTTTCTCATCATCCACTCTCAACTACCAGCTGGAGCAGAGAGGTGTTGCAGCTTGCTTCCTATCACTTTAACCCCTCTGGCATTATAAAGCTTTGCATACTCCTACAACTCCAGCACTGAGTGTCTCCTTATAGATGTTGTATTTACTTTTGTCACTTTCAGGCTGCATTTTAGAGCATCCAGATCAGGCCTTAGGACCCAACAGAAGTGACTGGGATGAAGCGGAATTAGGTGGAACAACCTGACTTATAAGAGATTAAAATGCAGACAAGAAAAAAAATTGCTCACAATGTCTTCCAGCAAAAGAATAAGGGCCATCAAATAAAACTAGAGGGTGGCTGGCCCCTCCCTAAAAAGCAGGTAGTTCTTATCTCAGGTGAAAGCAGTGAAAGTCCCTGTGAAAGGGATGAAAATATGTAAATGCTAAATTTCGTATAACTCAAAATAAAGCTGTTCGAATGGCCAATGAAGAACGATTAAGTGAAGGTTCATTACATACATATCCACCTCTTCATCAAGAAATTCTTCACCTGCAGGGTGTTGAATGTTCAAAGAGCATTCTGATGTCCCGGTGATCTGGGCATCTCCCAATGGCCTTTGGTGGTGACATGATGCAGAGTCAGAGGGGCTGGTCTAGTCCTCCTTTCTGTTCTCCCTGTCTCTATTTCCCTCATGATAAAAATTGCTGACAGACTTCAGATTCCTTCTTTAATGTTCCAATAGATGATCTATTAAGTAGCAGAAGATGAAGAGCAAATGCATCTCCTGATTCTAATTTTCCAGTGTAGCTGTCACAGAGGGGACAGAATATAGTCCAGCATTCCTCCCATAAGAATAGGCAAAAGAAAATGAGCACTCTGACCAGAGATGTTCTCCTTGAGAGCAGCTCACTTCAATGCTTGCATGAATACTGATGAACACTGTCATTAATTTCCGCTGAGTTTTCCTGTGGAAAATATCCTGGGATCTGGTACGGGAATGAAAACAAAGAGATCATGGAAATCATGGCTGCATGCAACTGAGTGAAAAACATTGAATTTTGAAAAAATTTAGCTATTTAAATATCTGCATAGCACCCTCAAATATCTTTGAATTAAATCTTCAAATATTTGCTGATTATTTTCAGTAAATATTTCAGTCGTATCATGGAGACAACTAAACATTAGCACACACTGTATCAAACAATGATTGAAATGTGTGCTGTAAACTCAATTAAATCTAACAAATTCAAAAAATCCCAGGTAGAAAAATACATATTTATGTGAATGTTCCAAAATAATATGATTTTGCATTAATGTAACAGTTATAACTATGGTTTTGAAAGTACAGTACCCCACTGAGGAAATCTTTATACTTGGTTGTTCTGTTTCAGTAAACTGGATCATTTTGAGCATACAGATAGTTCCATGTGAGATATTAATCCATGAATTTAAATGTCATGGCATCATTGGAAAAGTCATTTCCCAGCATATGTCCTGTGCCCTTGAGTTTATTATGATTTGTTCACTCTTAATATCCCCGTTTATCAGTTTGGCATCCTTGCTGGCTACATCATGCATTTTTGCAGCAAACAGTACAAGTCAAAGGATAATTCTTTGGAAATGGAAATCTGAAAGACTGAAAGATATACTGACTAGGGAAAAAAATCCCCACTAAATATGATTTAAAACATATCTAGCTGTTACTATTTAAATGTGTCTGCACATATTTAACTGTAGGTTGAATCTGGCCAGAATATTTCATTTGGCCTCAACTAATTTTTTTATAACTCTCTTTCTCATAGAAAAGTGTGAGAGCTGTATTTATATAGACAGATTTAATCTTCTGAACAAACAAGTAAAATGGCAATTTTGAGAAAGAAAAAAGTGGCTATTTACTCAAAATATAAGAGAATCTTACCTTATCGTGTACCAGTATTTTTAAGGATACTGATATTAAAAGTGCATAATGAAACTTGTAAAAATGTCAACCTCTGTAGCATGAAAGTCAAAAACCAACAAAATACTTATGATATTTGCACCAGTCTTGGACAAAAAAGTGAATGGGGAAAGACAACAAAGCTATATACTCACTTTTTTTATAACAAGCCCTTTTTATTCTCTAGGCACTGGTGGTCTGAGAGCTTTAAAGCAAGGCCCCTGTTTACTATTCTTTGTGAATAAATCACATACTTGACATATAAACCAAGAGAGATAGCTAAATCCCTTCTACTCCTTTTGTAATTGTGTATTTTGTAATAAAAAGTGTACCAGAGCAGTACTTTTGTTATAAATTGTTGTGAAGCAATCTTATGGTCCCAACATTGAAATAAATTTTAATAGTTAGAGTGAGAAGAAATTTAATTATATGGTTAAATTATAATTTAATTATATGGTGTTGTCTGCAGTTTTGTGATTGAAAACAAAACTGAATAATGGGTTTCACCTGGTTACTTTCATTCTGCAAAGATTAGTGTTTTTAAAAATTATGATAATAAAATGCCTTTGTATATTTTATAATGATGACTTTAACCTGCAGACTAAAAATAGATTAAATTGCATGTACAGAGTTTAGAACAGAGGCTTGATTTAAACCCTACAGAATCTTTAAATCTTCATTGTCCACATAAACGCAGTAATTTGAATCTTCTGAAATGTTTCTGAATTCACTCACTTAGGCTGCTGCAAAGAACAATGCTGAGGCCTGA
>VWZG01010827.1:0-60515 GCA_013396735.1 Grallaria varia
CAAGGAGGTGTCCATGGAGAAGATTTGTACATGATATACATGTGTAAAATAGATAAAATGTCTAATGTCCTGTTCCACTATCACAGCCCCGCCACTATGAATTAGCCATGTAGTAGATAACGAATACACTTTTTATTATTTCTATTCATACTCTCAGCATGTTAATACTCATTGTAGTTTTCTCTTGTCAGTACTCATAATACTCTTCTCTCTTCTCAGTACTCTTGTAAATAGGTTGTACCCTGAAGGCTGACTTAACAAGATGAAGACAACTCTTTTGCTGTTTTGCATATCAGAACAGATGTGCTCTCTTTCCTCGGAGTTTCAATAAGGAGCAAGGTTTTCACTGTTCACACAGATCACCTTTATCCTCCCTATAACAAGCTTTTCACAGTTTCTTGTGTAGGTGATAGTTCAGTATGTTGCTTTATGTTTACATGCCAGTCTTGAGTATGATTAAAGTGCTTTCAGATTTTCTATCCATCCATATCAACACTGAAGCAAACCAAATGCCTGTATTTATTTTTTTCCCTATCAGTTTCTTACGTTCTGGTGACCAAAACCAAAGGTGCTGTGCATGTTTTAAGAAGTTATTTCATATGTGGCCCTTCCTCTGGATATCTCAAAGAAAAATAAAGTATTACAATGTATTAAGTAAAAATATTATTGAAAGACATTGAGGTGAGGTTATCTAATGATAACTCTTATGCTAAGAACTTGAATTCCATGAGATGCAGCTGTTTGACCTGCAGGATTTTTAATTTTTTTTCATTTTTTTGCCAATGCATGATGTGTGAAAAACAGTATTCAGGAACTCATGGTCTTTTCTTGAAGGTAATAGCTGGATCTCCATGGAATATTTTCCTCCTGAGCATTCATATTAAGTGAAACAAATCCGCTGCCAAGACAACATTTTTTAGAAAAAGTTTTGCGAATAATGAACAATACCCAAATCACATGTCATTTTCTTATCTGTAAGTTACAAAGAGAGATGCATATTGCTATTTTATTTTAAATGTAAAGCAATGGGAATATGAAATGCTTGATCTGTGATCATGCAGTGTTTCAGTTATAAATACAGCCAGGGCTTTCTGACCCAAGATTCTGAGACTGTCTTCTCTCCATACTGCTTTTCACAGTAATTGAAGTGGTAAATCAAGAGTTTTCTTTTATGATACTTGGTGCTCAAACAAGCAATGAAACTTTTAGGAATGTGAAGGATTTTCTATGTAAGAAAGACTACTGTTTTAATTTGGTAACATTTGAAACTGGATTACTAATATTTATGAAAGATAGATAGATAGATAGATAGATAGATAGATAGATAGATAGATAGATAGATAGATAGATAGATAGATAGATAGATAGATAGATAGATAGATAGATAGATATACAAAAGAGGTTGCATGAAATGATAAAACCAGGCTGAGCTCATGCCTCAAACACTTTTAAGACAAAGTGAAGATCAGAGGTAACCAATACCTTTGTTTTTCTTTCTGAGAAGGAATTCACCTTTTGAAGCAACAACTTACTTCAGATAAGTGATATACACTTGAACAGCCCTTCTAAGTCTACACCACATATTTGTTGCTTATGCAGCTGATAAAACCAGAAATTTTAGAACTAAGATAAACATTTATCACTGCCAACTACATTGAAATTGTTGTCACTCAAAGTGACTTGCCCTCCTCTCTTGCAAGTTCTGAGTCCAGTTTTAATTTGTAGACTTTTAAACTTATATATTTGCTCAGTTTTTCATAATTTAAAGTGTATGTTATTGAAACATATTTTTAATTTATAACCTTATTAAAATATATAAAAAACAAGAATGATAACTGCAGGCATATATTTATTTGATAAGTTTCATTTTTGAATGTGCTTTTAGCCTCCTTTTTTTTGCTTTTCTCATTACCCTTCTAGAGAAAGGAAGAGGGAAACATGCCATCTCTATGTTCAATATGTTCTCCACTTTTATTAGAATTTGACAGAAATTTCTGTGGGAACTATGCTGAAACGACATCTGTTGTATAAACTTATGAGCAGAAAATGGTGAAAGAATGAAAAATAAAATATGAATACAATGTATTTTTTTCTAATAAAAAATATATGAACTAATGTGATTTGGCTTTTGGTTTGTAATCCGACTTCTAGTGCTACAGGGAAAATATGTAGTTATTATTTATTATGCATCTTAGAGTAGTTGGGGAAATGTTTAATCCAGTATGATAAAAGGTATTTTCTTTTAAAAAAAAACGTATTTTAAACTGATGTGTAAGTGAAAGTAGAGTGTTCCCTTTTAGGCCACAACAAATACCACAGTTTGCTGGTAGCAAACTGTACACCTCCTAGTAAAAGTTTGAAGGATTAGTAATTAAAAGAAGCCAGCGTATGGTTTGGTTACCATTTCTAAGGCTTGTTCAAAGGCATCAAGAAAATATATCATTTTTAAAATTAGCATGGCAAGAAACGTGATCCTAAAGGCTTCTCCTTAAGCTTGCCCGTAAGCACATGACAGGAGCTCAATACATGACTGTGATACACAACCTGTGGGCAAGAAATTGATCCATAAATCTCTGTAAATTAAGCCAGTATTTGTGTTACTGAAAAATGGATTCCATCTGCTGGTGAACTAGGAAGACTCATATGCACTATATATCCTCTGTATTATTTTGGTTTAGAGATGCTGCTGTATTGTCTTAGAAGCTACTGCGAAATTGCCACAAAAACCTACTGAACATATTTTCCTTGTCATTCTAGTTTGGATGTGTTTTGCAGGTAATAAGCTTTAACTCTGAGTAGGATGAAAAAGTATTGTAATCATTTTTGTATTAAACATCAGTTAGTATCACTTAATTTTGAATTCAGAGTAGTAGTAGCATCTAGTTTTTTTATTTATGCTAAAATTGAAACAATATGAAAGAAACACAGAATGTATAATTTGTTAGATCTGAGAGATCATAGAATTTAGTCCAGGGAGTGGAGGTCATGTATTTAATGAGCTTTATTGTCTTCAGTGAGGCTTTCTGGTCTTCTTTATGTGAACAGTGACATTTTAAATTTGTTGATTTGAAACACTATGCAATTATAATATAGTCTTTTGCTTAATATTTCTTGATTTTCATTCCTGTGAAGGTGATGAGAAATTTAAATAGTTTCAAGAACATTTCACTGTCTTTCCAGCTATGACTTTCTGAGTCAGCAGATTCAACCTTTCACAAGACCCGATGACCACTGGGGAAAAACTCAAAAAGAAAAAACTTATTTCCAGCAGCAGAGAAAAGTTTTAGTAAACCTTTTTGCACCCCAGAGAACACAGAAATCCTGAAATGGAGCAAAAGTTGCAACTGAGAAGTTTAGTATTTGCTACTGTGGGACTGTCAATGTAATGTCCACAACTCGAATGCTTGTGATGTGTAAACATGCTATGGCTTGAAGGAGGCCTGAGTCAGGGTCTGATCACTCCTTAACTAGTAATTGCTTGTCCAAGAGATTCCTTTTGCATGTAAAACTAGTCCTCAGATATCTCTTTTGCCTTTGGTATGAGTATGGACTGAGGGCATGCCTGTAGAACCTTTCTCTTTTTATTTTTCCAGACTGACTTGTAATTTCTGTAGATATTCTGAACTAGCAGGTATCAAGGCAAGTCCTATCTAAAACCAGGCATGCAACCGAGTTAGCAACATCCTGAGTGCATGCTGGTGAGTTCAGAATTGCCACTTGGTTTTTGTTCTTTACATTAGTATGACTGCAGTGATGCCCAAGGACATATGTATCACGTGTATCCTGTTTCACTCCTGTCCCCTCATTCCTACGCATCCAGGTATTGCATACACAAGTCTCCTGGTCTCAGCTACCTCTCTGCTACTCAGAGTTCACGGCTGGAACACTGAAAATCCCATAGTGTTAACCTCGCTGAAGATCAAGGGGCATAGAACACTTGGTTCCCCTCTCAGACTGAATCATGTTCAGAGCAAACGAGCTGAGTACCTTTGTGCTCCCCCATTTCTGGCCAGCTCAAGGCAGGTGGAGCAGGCTGGCAGGGAGCAGTGCTGGTTTCCACTGCTGTTATGAGCAAGGCCGTATAAACATTCCCACAGCAGTGCTTCACAGCTCAAGCTGGTTTCTGCTTGGCAGCACGGAAAGTGCAACCACCTGCCTTCACACCAGTGGAACCGTGGTGTCCACCACATCTTCTGAAGTAGCTGGAGATTACATCTTTTTAGTTTAAAATACTTAGTGTAGAAAAAATATTTCCTATATTTTTATAAAAAAAAAGAAAAAAAGAAAAGAAAAGTAAAGCCCAGTCAGTGCTTTAACATCAGAGCAGAGAAGACAGAACCATCCTCTCACCTGCTTTTTGAATGAATTCTAAACAAACACCAGGTGAAAGCACACACACATAAACTTGGTCTTTGTCCAGGACAGAATTTGTGCCCTGTGATTTCAGATGATGCCTGTGTAGACCTTCCTTGAGGAAGCTTTCACTGATACAAACTTACTGAAATCAGTACAGTAACTCAGTGATACTTTTTTTCCTGCTACAAGGTTTGCTGTAAAAGGCATTAGACCTCATGTTATCGCTGCCATCCTACATCCTTGGTTCAAAACTTGCCCTGACTTCAAGTTGGCTATTATATTAATCTTTCCATGATGCCAACAACCATGCCAGTACCCATGCATGCATCTACAGTAAAGGTCCTCTGCTAAAGAGGAGGGAAAGAAAGGAAAGGAAAGTTCGCAAAATAAAATGAGCATCAGAGATCTTTACATTTCACTAGATATTTGTCATGCATAGTGTTTTTGATTCCTATTTTGGCATAAATTCCTGCACTGTGTTCCTACATTGTTGATTTTCATTAATTTCCAAAGTAATGTCAGAAAAATATCAGTTTAACATTAGATTAGCTAATTGAATTTATCTGTTCATTGATGTATTCACGAGTGTTTTTTAGAACACATATTTCTTGAATTACTACCTTGTTTTATAGCCAATACTGTTTAGTTTTAAATATTACTTCACTGAAATTATTTTCAAGTCTTTCAGCTTCTAGTGCTTCCTGTCTAATAAGAATGTAAAGCCACTGCCCAGTATACAGACTTGCAGGTATGATGAGCTGGACTTGAAATTAATGAATCTTCCTCTTAATTTTAACCCCTGAATATAGCCATGACCTTCTCCTCCTACAGTGTGGAATTATAATGAGGTTGGGGGTGGTTTAGTCTATTGATCCCATTGTCCATGACTGCACTGTTATATTATTAATTGCGGACACAAACTACATGAGCATCCTCATCCCTGTACTTCAAGAAGAGGTATTTT
This sequence comes from Grallaria varia, assembly GCA_013396735.1. Taxonomy (NCBI): domain Eukaryota; kingdom Metazoa; phylum Chordata; class Aves; order Passeriformes; family Formicariidae; genus Grallaria; species Grallaria varia. The sequence continues at coordinate 5,321 of VWZG01010827.1, forward strand.
TCAAGCTTCATGTCAGAGCCATGCTCGTGAGTTCTAACTCTCACAGCTTCGGATTTCTAATTAGAGTATGTTTTTCATTTGTCATGGTATAGTAATTACCGTAACAGCACTATATATTACACTATAAGTCATTCATAACATAGGCTATATTTTAGGCATCAAATATTTGAGTATGTTACAGAAGTTTAAGAAAATATTGGGTATCTGCCGAGCATGGTACCAGTCCCAGAACTCAGTATTAGAGCTGATTTTCATGATGCACCATGGCTTAAAGGCCATCCAGTGGTGCTCAGAGTAATTTTTTCTGCTTTGCAATGTGAGTGGGCTAAGGGCATACATGCAGCTATAAGCCATGCCTAACCTGGCAAAATAAAAGTTAAAAGTTATAAACAGCCTTGTTTATAGTAACTGAGGCTGACTACTACAGAACAGCCCACATCTATGCTGATGAATCCCCTGCAACTCCAAAAGAGGTTCCCTATGTGCACATGACCTCTTTGTGCCAATCTCTATTCGATGTCAACTTTTGAACAGTACCCAACAGTTATTTGACAAAAAGTTAGTTGTTACTGGCTAAATGCACAGCTTTAACACTGCAAGACAGTATTCCAATGACCAGGTAACGTCTTCGGTGACTTATAATTTGCTTGCATAGAGACAGGTACAGTGGGTCAACTAAGCTGCTGTAATACTACCAGTTGAGTTCTTGGAATGCAGAGTGGTCTTTAGAATCTATGACATTTAAAAGGCGAGTGGAGTTTGCCCCACACTCTTAATTACATTTATGGCAGAGACAGAATTTGTGGATAATAATTGGTTCACATTCAAATCGTGTCAATACATCTCCTGGTAGTCTGTGGCAAACTGCCTCATCTTGTTTCTGTTTCTAGTGATTGAAACATGTTTAAGAGACAAATAAAAAATGCATTATGTACATTCCTAATGTTGTAGGCAATATGTGCAATTTCTGTGGTTTCACAAGGGGTAGTATACCTATTTAATAAATAAATAGATGGACTGTAGTAACTTAAAAAAACAATTATAGTGAATAAATTGCCACGTATGAATATACCTGTCCCCCTCTTAGGAAAGATGCAGATCCCTGACAATGTCATGGCATAAAAGTACTGGAATAACACACATCCTCAGATAACTGAGCTAAATTGAAGGGGCTGTGTTCTGCTTTGCACTAGACACATGGAAAAAAGGGATTTTGTCCTGTTCTAGAAGGTGGAAACAGAGTGATAAGAAGAGTTATGTATCATGGTGGGAGGGCAGGGAAGAAAGGCTTCCAAACCTGCCTAATGTCAAGGAAGTTGAAAGAAAGCCCCTTTTCTGAAATCCCTGCCACAGTTTAGGAAGAGAAGAGGGCTGAGAGCTGAAAGTATGGCTCAACTTACTGAATTTCTTGTACTACCTATGCCTGAGTATAATCTGCAATATTTAGCACGTAAAGATTTTGACTGATAATACACGAACTTTGCATGTGAAAAATAGAACATAGATTTCATGTCAGCTAAAGCTACCCAGGGATTTATCCCTCAGATGAAACCAGTAATTTATATTTGGTGAGACAGATTTTTCAGCTGTTGTAAATCAAAACACCTACATGATTCACAATATATGTCTCTAATCCAAATTGTGTATAAATAGTTTCTGTTATACAGAAGTATTTGGGTGCCTGTTTTTCTTGCAAATTCTGTGAGCATAATTTTGCAGTGAACATAGAAGTGCTTCTCCATTGAATGAGAGGTGAATTAGCTCCAACATATGTCTTGCAAAGATATAAATGCCAAGTCATGTTTTGTTTCTTGTTATCATTGTCAAGTTTATAACCCAGCAGGCATATATCTATGTCCATGATAATCATGTTAAATTGAGCACATCATAGTGTTAAATATACAATAAATTTGTGGCTAAATCACAATAAATTTAGCAAGTTCTGTCTCTTTAGTACTCTTCCAGAGAAAAACACTGATTATTTGATTTAATTGATGATGCTAAAATATCAAGAATATTGAAAGCAACAAATCTTTTTTAAGCAGAAATGAAAACCAAGCAAACCCATGTAATATTCTTGAAAATGTGCTGAGAAGGTATTGTTTTGAACAATTCAGCAATTCATTTGAACAATTCATCAGATTTGTGAAAGATTTTTATGATATGTTTCCTTAATAACAGTATTAGGAAATAATCTCCCCCTGCAGAATATTTTTTGCAACTGTTGTACTGCTAACAGCTAATGTTTCTTTCTGTACAAGGAGAAAAATTTTCTAGAGCAGCACAGTCCATCTGAATCTTTACAGCTAAATCCATGTGAAAAGGATATTTATGCCTAACTCTTCAGAGGCTCCTCAAAGGAATGGTTATTCAAGTAAGGTGGGTAGTCCTAGTAATACACCCAGAAGACACCCAGTATAGCAAGGCAAGAGGGCAAGTTTGTCACTGGGTCACTGTGGGAGAGCAGGTGGGAAGTGGGGCAGGTGCTGGACTGCACCTCCGTGTGCTCCACATTTAAACCTGTTAATGGAGCAAGCCAGCCCAGAGAAACATCCCTCATCTGGGATATGGCCCTGGTGCTGATGGATTTCAGGCTACTGTCTGAAATGTAATACCTTTAATATGTATCACTGAAAGCCTGGGAGAAGACACTTTGAATGTTGCTTTCCAAGATGCTTGTGAAGTGCTGGCATGAGAAATTACACAGAACAAAAAGAAGAAGAAAAGGCTAAAATAGAAGTAATAGACATCTATTAGCCATTTGTGGAAGGTGTTGGCCATCGTGTTTGCTAAGTGTAAGTGGTGGTAATGATGTACTGTGATAGAGTGGTGACTCAGACCTGACTCTAGAAGGCTGCTACAGTCTGCTGTGCTTCCAACTGTCCTCTTCCCCACTGCTGTGGGGAGCAGTGCAACTGGAGAAGCAGCGGGTTTACCCATTTGGTCTAAACTAGAAGTGTGGATGCTGGGGAAGAAAAGCAGGTTTCTTACTGTATTCCTCTTTCCCCCTCACTGCAGTAACTCCCTCCAAAGATGGGAGGAGCAAAGACAGTGGTGGTATTTCCACAGGAGGCCATCTTCTGCATCAGGGTCTCACCTGGAGCACCTGGAGGAAATGGCCACCCTTCCTTACCTGTGACTCAGCAGCTGGTTACTGGCTTGGCCAGGTCACTCACCCTCCCACCACAGGCAAGCCGAGGAGGTCTCAGTGGCTTCAGGGTTTCAGGGCAAGCAGTAAGATTTGGTGCCCCAGAATTTTATTAGATGCTGTTACTCACCATGGATGGGGTCTGCTTTATAACATGACAGGCAGCTCTTTCAAAACAGCTGGAGGTGGAGAGGAAGGTGGAGGAGTATAGGATGAGCTTCTTTCTTCAACAGATAGGGAGAAGGAGTGGGGAGGTGCATGACACTGAATCATAGCTACAGTTTTCTGTAGTGAAAAATAGACTGAGGAGAGGCTCTGCTCTTGACACAGGCCTTCAACCAGCCAGTGCCTGTAGCTGTTCAGACCACATGAAACCATCTCACATGGCTTCCTTCCTTTAGGACACTCTTGTGAAGTACTCTTGCAAAGTACTCTTGCTAGGTATGATTGTTTTATGCTTTAGATTTATTTTGGGTTTAGAAACTGAGGCCAGTGAATAGCAGCTGCCTTTTACAGGCCTGGCATGCACTGGGGTGTTCCACAGCTTCAGTGTGTGGTACCTCTGAATAGCAGAGTGTCTAGAACAGCACTCTTTCCCACTCTTCTTCACAAACCTTTTTGATATGGTCACATTTTCTATGCTTCGTATTTAATTCATGTAGTAATAATTATATGCCAACTTAATATTGCACTTAACATTGCTTACTGGCAGTTGTAGGATCTCATCATCTCATTTCTGTATTCATCTTCCCCCCCCAGTCTGATCCCATGCTTTGCTGTTGCTGCTTCAGGTGCTGCTCATTTTCTGTTTATGAAGTACTCAGCACAGTTTGGGGTGCTGAGGGAAAACATTAACGTCCTGCTGTGAGTTGTTCTTGGTGGTAGAACTGACGCATTGCTTAAAGGAGAGATGCCTGGGTTTCAATTACCAAGACATATCTGACGGAGGGTGGTGTGCTCATGCTCACAACATGTTGATAAATGGTGCTGGCCTTTGTGAGGCCACCAGTTTTTCTGCTGACAGTGTGGAGTACTAGGTTGAAATTTTCATTGTCACTGTTTCATCTCAGGAAAGTTTCTGCATTTACTAAGCTAATTATTTAACATAGAGATCTTCAATGAATAAAACCCCAAACAACCCCAAACAAAACATTTTTTTGTATTGTAGACTGATGTGAACTCATATACCAAAAAGAGTCTTTCAGAATGAAGTGCTGCAGTCCCTGATTTGGGTATGATGACAAATGAGCTCAAACTACATGTGACATTGTGTAACGACAATCCAAGAAAATGTCTCTCACTGCAGTCATTGGATGTGGCCTATTAACCCACTGTGACTGTCTTGTGAAAGCTTACGGTGCATGATTCCCTTGCAAGACCTCACCTAGGGGATACAGCAAGGGACCAGAATGGACCATCGTCATTAGGGATGGTGCTCTGGTTGACACAGACATGGATAGCCTAAGAGGGGCTGCAGAGCCAAAAGGGGACAGTTACATTACTGAAATAACAACCGACGATTTACCTCATGAGCTCTGCACTGGAAGGAGTGAAGTCATTGATGCCAACTAAATCCTTCACTTCCTAGGTCTTGCGTGCACAATTATCTTTCTTGCTAAGTTTCTTTGATGGGTACATATTGAGTTTATATTAAGTTCAGGAGTTTTAAAGCACCCTATAATCATATTAACTCTCACAGACTTATAATCTATTTGCATTTCACAAATGAAGAGTCAGAAGCAAGAATTTATAGCTAGCCAACAGCTCACTTTAAACTATTTTTGGAGATGGGATTATAATGCAGGAATGCTTGACTCCTACCCTCATCTTAGTCTTTCATTATACAGCTCTATTCCCTTTATTTTAAAATCTCCTTTCTAGAGACTAAAACACTATGTCATCAAGGCTCCAAAGATTGATGTACAAATCTTGAATCAAGATGCAATTAACAAAATAACTTCTGATTGTGGAAGCAGCATCTCTATGCCTGCTAACTCTAGCAAATGTTTGGGTCATTTTAATGACTTACAGGCTTAAAAATTACTCAGTCAATCTATTTTAGATTTTTAGTAAGATAGGAGAAACCAAGGAAATCTGCAAGAGATGAGATCATTTCCTAATTTGAAAGTTTTATGAGTTTCTTTACTGACTTTGAGTCAGATTTCCTGAGAAAAGTTTTATTTGTTACTTAAGTCAAAATTTCAGGTAGATATGTATTGTGTGGAGGGAGATGTAGTTTAGGGAAAGCTTATTCACACCTTTATTACAAGGTATCTAGAATGCTGCATTTGTGAATATTACAGAATACATCCAATTATTTTAAATCAATCAGCTTTTGTCCGAAGTGAGAAAATGTAATTTCTCTATTTTTATCACAGTGAAATTCTGCTGACTTCAGTGGAATTATTCTAGTTTACGGTTACCTAAAAGTAAAAAGAACAAGGCATCCCTTGGTAATTCTTCATTCTTTCTTTTCTGATACTTGATTCCCAAACTGGTTTCCAGTGTATACTGAGGATTAGGGAGATCTGTTGCAGTGCTTGAAAAATTCTGTCCAACCTCTGCTACTTGTCTGAAAGCTTGCTGAATGCAGCTCTGCAATGTCAAATGTCTTTGATTTAATTTGGACTGGACCAGATGTCAACAAATTGGAATTTAATGTTGTTGAGACAGATGACAACGTAGGAAGCATAAAGGGACTCATTACAAATTAAAGAAAACATGCAGTTGTGCAATTTTTATACACCATAAATTATTATATTTTTTCAATTTGATTTAAATCCTGTTTTTCTCTCATTCCTAATGAGGAAGTGAATGGGAATTTAGGACCTTTATCGTAAAGCACCACTATGACTTTTAGTTGTTTTCATAGCTGTTATTTTTAAAATAACAGTTCATTGTGTATACAGTGAGATTCTTCTTTATCCCTTTTAAATTATGCACACTCTTATTTGTCTGGCTGGATATTAGACAGAAGCTTAACAAAAGTACAGTGTTAAGGAGCAAAACCCAAACTTTTTTAGAGTTTCAGATATATTTACAGTAGTATAGATACATAAACCTGACATAAACCTGGATCTTTGCTTTTTTTCATGCTGACAGCAGCAAATATGCAAACAATGGCATTTTACATGCAAAAGTGATTGACAAACAAGTTCTAAAATCAGAAACATACGGAAATTAACTGTCAAAGCTGCATGAACATTTGCCAGATGATGATTAGCTGTTGCTTAACAATCTAGTAGAAAATACAGAGTAACAATGAAGAGATTCTCCGCGCAACAGGAAAGCTTCCCCTGCAACATGACATCCACCTCTCTGAAGAAGAAAGCTCCCTTCCACCGGAATCTCAGCGGTGGAACAGAGGTTTCTTTTCCCAGCTTTGGCTTATCAGTAGTACACCTAGCTGGGACCTCAGAGACACCTTTCCTCTGCCCACCAGCTCTACCCTCAGATTTTCTTGAGGAGAGCAAGTGGTCTGACTTCCAGGGAAATGGTTATAATGAGCTGTGGATTGACGGGTAAAGCTTGGGAAATTCAAGGGAGTCAGAAAGGGACTGGGAGCAGTTTGTTTCAGTCCTGAGCAGAGTCACATCCCCTTCCTGGTGCAGGCAGTGTGGTGGGAATTGAAAGAACTGGGTGGAGAAAGAAAAATCCCCTAAAAGGAACTTCATATGCAACTGTATAAATATTTACATAGGTTTTGGCTTGGTTTAAGGTTTTTGTTGGTTTGGTTTGCTTGGGGATTTTATTATTAGTTTTTACTCATTTTTTTCTTTATTTCTGTAAGGCTGTATACAACCCAGATTGCATTAGTTCTGCACATGGCGTTAGGTGTCTGAAGTTCAATGTCTATTTTTCCTGAATTCAGACCTGAAACTTTCTGGAGTTTAGCCTCAGAAAATCAGAAATTCTTAGGATTGTCTAATCTGTTCCACTTTGTTGCTGATCAAAGTTGTACGAGGTATTGCTGCTTGATTTTACTTCCTCGTATGTCTTCAAGAAAATTATTCTACTGGAAAAATACTTACCTCGTCTTCTTTTTTCTTACAGATGAGTGAAAAAACGACATTGACCAATTATAATTTTGAACTTCGCACATCTTCTAGCTTTAACTAAAGGTTTCAAAGCAGCTGATAAACTCTTTAAGAGCTTTGCCAAGAACAAGTATATCTAAAAGTGGTGTTCCCCACGTTTGAACATGAAATAAAGGGTAGATAAGAGTAGATCATAAGTACTAATATCCCTCATTTCCATACTGTGCCCATTTATCAAGAGTAGGTTTTTGCCTACAGGTGTTGTGGCTAGATCTTCTCTCTTCCAGAAATACAAATTTGGCCTGAGCATGATCTTGAAAGTTCACTAGAATAGTAATAGCACCCAATAAATGTCTCTGGTCTGGTAGAATTCAGTAAAAATTGACTTTATATCAGATGTAAGTGATAAAATCAGGACTTCTGAGATTAAACCTGTTGATATGCATGACTTTATTCAGTGGCCGGGATTCTGAACTTAGGAGCTGCGATGCTTGCCCTTGATTTCGCGAGGAAGAACAGTTCTTCTGATGATCCACAGCTAATTTTCTTCCTCCTCATTTTTTTTGTTATTATGTTAAATATAACCCAAGTGTCTATCTTGATGTAACTAATTTTATAGGCAATTTTGAAATTATTTAAATCATATTCTGTCAGTACTAAGGTACAATAGCTGCACAATTTTCTTCCTAAGTAAAATCAAAGCTTGGATTCTGTTTTTCAGACTACCTTTTTTTCCTTCACCTACCCTTTATCACATCTCCCATGTTTTAGAGCAAAATGAAAACTTTTTATTGTTATTAGCTCAAACATATGGAGCAGCAAACAGGACAGAAAATACTAGAAAGATAACACAAATAGAAACAGAAGGCTATAAATGAGGCTTCATATATACTCCAGAAGAGTGAACGGGTAAGAGATATTATTTGAAAGGAGTAACATATGGGAGTTGAATCTATTGCTAAAATTTAAGAATATTCCTACTCATGAGTGAAGCAAAGAGAAGATTTTTCCCTGCTTTTTTTTGTATGTCTTGTAAGTCTGATCCACTTTAATCATGCCAGCGTGATTTTGATGCTTTGGTAACAACAAAACATTGGTAACTCATGTTGGCTGTGAACTTTCCTACTCTTCAGTTTACTTTCTGGGAACATATAGGATCACAAGATGAATCAGGCAGGAAGGGACATTGAGACGTGGGTGTTTAGTCCAACCTCCTGCTTAAAGCAGACCAGGTTGCTCAGGCTTATCTCAGGCCATAACATCTCGTCTTCCTGGCATGCCCTGTTGTGAAGAGCCTGAATCCATCTTCTCGCTTGTCTTCCCAGAGGGGCTAGGGAGCTGCTGAAAGGTACCCAAAAAACATCTCTGCTACAGGCCAAACCAGCCTTGATTTCTCAGTTTAGCCTCATGAGATGAGTGCTCCAGTCCATGACTATCTTCATGGCCCTCCACTAAATCCGGTTCAGTTTATTGATGGCTTTGCTGTGTTGGAAAGTGCAAAATTGAATGCAATACTGTAGAAGCAGTCTAAGGAATGTTGCGCAAAGGGAGAGGATTACTTTTCTCCATCTCTTCTAGCCACATAGCCCAGGATGTTGCTGTTCTTCTTTGCTGCCATGGAATACTGCTGGTTCATGCTCACCCCCTGTTTGCCATCCCCAGCATCTTTGCAATAAAATTGCTCACCTCAGTGAAGCCCAGCTGGCACCACTGCAGGGAGCTCTTCCTTCACAGGTGAAGGACCTTGTCCTGTTGCCTCGATAAGTCTTCAGTCTGTGCGGAATTCTAGGGTGTTTATAAATCACACCTATGTGACTCAGGAAGAAAACCTCCCCCTGATTGCAGAGTATGGGTAGAACTGTTTATCCGAAAGGACTTTTCAAGTGAGGACCACGGTGGGTTTCTTTTTGTTGTTGTTGTTGTTTGTTTGTTTCAGGTTTTTTAAATTTTCTATAAGTAGCAAAAGCCTATTACAGTGCTTGGAGAAACAGAAATATAATTTCAGTGAGCTGGCCATGTATACTTCAATTAATAGAGCAAATTTTTCTCTCTTATCTTCCTTAGAACAAAATCTATGGGGCAGTCAATATATTAAAATTAAAAAAATGGTTTAATATTAGAATCAAAGAATCATATATATGCTGGGTTGGAAGTGACCCATTAGATCAAGTCCAGCTCCTGAGCCCTGCGCAATGCAGTTCTTAGTTGAGATAATATTTTTGTTCAGTGATTTATTTAAAAACAATAGGCTAGCACTTCCTGGGCAGCAGATTACTAGATCAGAACATGCGCACCTTAAATCTGAGCATTGTCTACAACCAGATCTCAGAAATGGGATCTCACAAAAGAGGCAGGACAAACTCACATGATCATCTTTCCTCCTGCTGTAGAGATCATCGCTGACTCTTGGAGAAGAGAAGGTTGCATGGAGATCTCATAGCAGCCTTCCAATATCTGCTGTGGGCCTACAAGGAAGGTGGTGAGGGACCACTTATCACAAACTGTAGTGACAGAACAGGGAGAAATGAGTTCAAACTGAAAGAAGTGAAGTTTAGGTAAGATATAGGGACAAAATTCCTTATTGTGAGGGTGGTGAGGCACTTGAGCAGCTTGCTCAAAGAAGTTCTGGATACCCCATCCCTGGCAATGTTGTGAATGGAGCATTGAGCAACCAGGTCTAGTGGGAGGGTTGAAACTAGGTGATCTTTAAGGTCCCTTTCAACACAAACTATCCTATGATTCCATGATTTTATGATTCCATTACTCCAAACTATAGTGCAAGTCTATAATGCTCTACTGAGGATGTAAATTCAGCTCTCTGGTCAATGTATGGCTTCCTTAACAGAACCCTGTAGTTATTCTTAAACTAAACAGCAAGCTGTAATAATGTGAACTTCTCTCAGGAAATTCCTCTTTGTCCCTTCACGTCTACAGTTTTGCTGAGCTTTGAAGGCTGAAACCTACCAGATTGTCTAGTTTATTAATCACTTTGTACCACACTCATCACCATGGTTTCTGAACATTTCTCTGGTACTTGGAGCTATATGGTGTTTCACCAGTGTATGATAGGGAGAAAACAAGAGTTATTTCTTATTATCCAAGCTTTAATCTTCAAAGAGGATGCTAAAACAGGCTAATTGCCTGTTACCCATCGTCTTAAACAGCGAGTACTATATAATGGTACTTCACCTCTCACACCTTTGTGCAGTGTAATTATAATTATATTACTGGAACCTGCACAAGTACATTCTAACCTGCCTAAGGTAACAAAACCTTTAATCTTCAATTATTACTTCCTGTGCTTGTTGCCTTCATGTTCCTTCTGCAGAGTACATTGGATCATTCCAGCATGAAATGAATCTCTAAAAGAGGATAAATCACCTTTTACTGTCTAGTTAAAATATGTTCTTGCTTTGCGATTCATAAACACTTTATTTTAAACAGGTATATTTTTGTAGAATGACTGCAAAGTTTGAACATTTTCAAAGAGTTGCCTTTTATACAGACATGTTGGATTAAACCTGCTTTCACTGAGCTGCTTTGAGTAAGAAATTGGAGTAACTGAGCTCCCTTCTAACCTACACAATTCTGTGGCTACCATGCACACCTTTGCTGTGGGAGATTTAATTGTATTTTCAACTTTAAGTGATATAATAAATCCCTGTTGTACTAGAGGAATGATTTTAATTATGTAGTTTTAGGATCAGCTCATTGTTAAATTTTAAATTCCTGAAGACTTCAAGAAACTTTCAGAAAATACTGGAAAACATTTGCAAAAGGACATATGAAAAATTAATTCTAAGAGCCACAAATTCTTTTCTGACTTAATATTTTAAAGCTATCACTTCAGATTTAGAAGTTGTTTCCTCTGACTGATAAAAAAGCACATGTATGTAGGGATACAGGCCTTCAGATTTTCAGACCTTTTCAGATCTTCACTTGTGGAATATTTAACTAGTTATTTGTTTCATGTGGAGTTTTTTTCAGCCAGGATCTGATAATTATGAAAAAGACCTAACACAGTGGCATAGTTCTGTTTGTCCTGTTGTTCGTCAGTAATATCACCATAATCAGTTCCAAAAGAAGTCAATAAGAGAACTATTGCTGCTCTTATTCTGAAAGTTACAGGAACCCAAAAGCTATTACATGCAAGATTTCACTGTTAATAAAAATGGCTTTATTAAAACAATGATTTCAAATGTTATGGCTAGCTTCTGGGAACAAATAGATTTTTAAATTTTGATTTAAATACAAGAGAAAGATAAAACATTAATATTTACTGTCTGTGGGTTAAATCTGTGCTAACCTTAGTAGGGAGTGACCTGGAATTTCAAATGTGGTTATAACAAAGAGTAAAGAAAAATTTTCAGTATTTTTCTTGTACTATGCCCCTTTAATCTTTCCTCATCTCTTCCCTGACTAGCTGAAAAAATAGGGCTCTGAATACTGATAGGTACAGCAGCCCTTTTAGTATTTGTTTTCCTATAGAAATTTCCTACAAAAATCTTTTTTCTCCCTTTTTTCTTTGCATGTTGTATGTTCGCTTCAGCAGATCCATATTAAACTTTAAAAATTTAAATAATTCTAAAACTTGTGTAGCAACCAAGTATTTCCTAATGATCTATTGTGCCAACAAAAGCCTATCAGAAAGGAAATTTAAGCCACTAAAATGTATGATGGCAGTGGCACAGAAATTGGGAAAATCATATCCAAATTGTTATAAAACAGTACTGGTCACTGTTTGAAGTACAACTTACTGTGTGGTTTCAGAGGAGGTTGCAATAGCATGATCTCGAGATACCTTATACAAATAGCAAGAGGTATCAGGCAGCATTTTATAGCTCCAGACTTGCATTAAACCTTAGGAGCTCAATTCATTTGCCTGCACACAAGTGTTAGATGTCTCACTCAGGGCCTGGAGGAGACCCGTGTCCTCCTCATGCAGCCTCTGAAGGGATATGAGGATGTACAAAGCCATGCCAGAGGTACTAGTGCCCTCTCTGGGGTTAACTCCATGAGGCTGTGCTGGCTCTTGGCTTACTCTCTGCAGGGAGCTCTAAGACTTCATCAGAAGCCCAGATGTGCACGGAGTTGACAGATCCATGGGAAATATGTGCCATTATGCAGCAGCAGCTAGGCAGCAAGTGAAGTATCATGGAGGAGTTGAAAAGGCACTAAATTACCATGAGTAGTGGGATCCTGCCTCAACTGCACGTGCAGACAGATAAAATCTACTCATTAATTCAAACTGTTCTTTAATGAAAGAAATAAAATGTGTATCTTGCTGATTATACCTCAGTGTGAACTTAGGATTCCCATGAACTAATTTTGTTTCTGAGGATCGAGAGAATTTTGACAATGACTTTTTGCAGTATGGCATTAAAAACTAACAGCAACAGAAATTCACCTGGTTTATTTCCATGTCCCCAAAGCAAACTCACCTGCACTTAAACTGCTCCTGATAGATATTCTAATCCTTTAAATGACAGAGATGCTGCAATTCTGACAGACTATCTATTCTATTAAAAAGCTAAATCTCTCCTGCTACAATTTAAACCATTACTTATGCTACTCAGAGAAAAAAATAATTAAAACCCCAAAACATTTATAAATTTCTTCTTCAAATGAATGGTCTAAATCTTTCCTCATAAATGGCATCTTCCAGATGTTTATTCTCTTCAGCTGGTCACGTCTTTCAATGCAGCACAAATGTACACTGCACAAAAGCTTTTCTCCCCTGGTGTCCCATACCACTAAAGAAAGACCTTTATGATGGTGATGGTGAGGATTGAATCAGAGGTCATCCTCATTTGAGGAGCATGCTCTTTCTCTGCCTTTGTTTTTGGGGACCATTCACTACGATTAAATTCTGAGACACCCTCCAAATTTTCGCAGCAATAACTTCTAGTGAGCTGGGCCCGGGTTGTCTGGGAGACCATCTTTTTCCTCAGGTACTAATGGTGCAGTCTGAGTTTTCTAGTTTATGCCTTGCCTGTGATTGAACTTAGGACTGGATGATATTTTGTTTGAAACTTAGTTCTGGAGGTGCTCTAAGTCAGAGTGCAGTGAGGGCAGGCATGGCTGACTGAAACACAAGACCTTTCTAAATGCTGAATAAGTTACCAACACTTGGCTCTCTTCAGTCTACCTGAGAGATAACTTAACTTGCCTATATTCTTGTTGACTTGCCTATACTGTTGTTGGATGATAAATAAATCAGGAATTGAATAAAAACATCCTTCCAATCAAATAAAGAACTACCAGTGTACCATCCACAGAAATGTGAGACAGCCAAGGAGCTTGAAAGTCAAACACTGATGCATTTTACAAGATCCTGCAGAAAATTCTTCTACTCGTGGTTCACTGGAGGCAGGCACAAGAGCTTCGGCCTGTGTGAGTCTCAGTAAAGTACCACAGCTTCCTCTGGACAGGGACTGGGTCACGCTTTCAGTAATGAGCTGAGCTTCCCTGGTTGAGGGGTCATACACTGTTCAAACCAACCAGCTGCCTGTTGTTCCGTGCCCAGAACCCAGAAAACCATTTTGAAGAATTCTACATAAACCATTCAAAGTTACTTTTTTCCCCCCAGTGTTTCCTCCTATTTCAGTCACTGGAGCTTAATGTAGAGAGTAGAAGATGAGGGTGGTAGAACGTGGCTTTAGGAATACACAAACTGGGGGGATCTTGGCTGCAGGGATGTGTTTGTCACTGCTTTTAGTGTGGTCAGATTTTGTCATTACTTTTAACAGGGCAGATTTCAGAATACAGTGTCACTTTAACAGCTAAACAAGAGGTACGTGTAGTCAGTGATCAGACAAAATTTTGAATTACTTTGGTGATCCTGGAATAAACAAATCACGAGGAAAATAGGCACTTAAAATAGTTTGTCAAATTATGGATGAAGATCAGATGAAAGAAATAAAAAATAGAAACAGAACAGCCTTTGGGACGTCAGTGGGATCCATCAAAGTCTAATCATTATACAGCTTTGACATTTTGCTTCAGTGTAGGGGGTCCCCCAAGCACTTCTGGTTGGCGGCTTGCTGAGTAAATGTCAGTTTAATGCTGTTTCCTGTTTTTGTGAAAAACTCCTGTAGGGTCTGTCATCAACTAACCAGTTATATTATGTCCTCACTGCCTCTAGTCAAGTATAAATGTTAGTTCTATGTGTAGCTGCTTTCTTACCTTGTTTCTATTTCACCTAGTGGCATCAGGTTTTTTAGCCATTGAAGGTCTAAGACCAGCTATTTTTGAAACATGAACTATTGGTGTCTTTGATGCTTCTTGCAAATCACATCCCTGGGCGCATGTCACTGATTTGACATGCACACTGTTATGACAGTTACTTTAAAAATATTAGTTCCACTTTAAATGTGATCCATAGATAATGCAGCCCATTGAGCTCAAAGGAAATAGGTTCAGCTCTGCTTCTTTGTCATAAGCATCAACAAATAGAAAAGCTTAATGTCTGTTGTTTTGTTATATATGGTGTGTGTGAGGGGAGTCACTTGCCACTTTTCAATTTTCAGGGTGAATGTCTGACCTTCTGTGATATGTCTCTTCATTTAAACATGATTCACTCCAAACAGGGAGAAGATATTTTTCTGAGTACTAATTAATTTAGAAAAACATCATCACCTAATAGTAGAAGCAAACCAGTTTATGATTCTGTTCTAAACCCTGCAAGTGTCCATAGTAACTTACAATGTGCCATGCAAAGAACATAATCCCTGCACCACCAAGACATCAATCTAAATGCATAGGCAGGCACAGCATAGTGCAGTGTACCTTCCCTTGTACATTTTTTTCATTGGCACTTAATTACCAACATATGTATTACACAGAAAAATACATACAGAATAATTAGAGATGAGCAAAACTTAGGGGAAAGGGCTCATATATTGGCCTGTTATAATTATTATTTAATTTGGTGTCAGAGTAGGAACCTTTTCAAGGGGTAGAGCAGTTTCCTCTGGGATGGGCATTAAGAACGGAAAGAGCTTCACTAATGCTGCCAGATCTGATCAGAGAAGTTACAGGGTAACCTTCTTCATACTTTCTGTTTTTCAGAAGGCCCTTGTTAAGGCAAGGTGCAGGCATGGCAATGCTTTCACTCACCTGACTGTTCTCTGCATAACCCCCTGTCAGGCACTGTGAAAGGCTGCAAAACCATGGGGCTGTGGCCATCTGTGAATCATAGTGGGAGCAGAAGATTTGTGTTTAGACAAATACTAGGTTAGTCGTTTGTGTTTTCACAGGAGACTAACATCGTTCTGCTAGTAGTCAACAGAAGCTAAGGTGAAGTTTCCATAAAGTCTCTCCCTATGCCACGGAGTGAATCTGTGATAAAGTGACAAAGCAGCCACATTTACATTTGCAGTCTAGTGATCTCACCTGTAGCTATTACTTTCTTAGCATAAGAAAGCAAATTTTTAAAAAAATGAGAAAGCATCATTACTTTGAATAACTTTGATTAAGTTACAGTCAGGTTCTTATAATGTTTTTATGCTGGGACTTTAGCACATAAAATATAAATGAAAGCAGCTATTAAGATTCCGCCTTTTTACTGCATCATAAAGAGCTGCTATTTTTAAATAATCATCTCTTAATGCATCACATGCTTCATTTTCATTAAATAAACATTCTAAAAGTGTAAAAGTCATATTCATTAATATGTTTTTAGAATATAAACTAATGGACATGGCTTTCTATGATTAATTGATATTTTATCTCCTGTTTCATATAAAGAAATGATTAATATAATTGATATAAATTACGTTAAAATGATGGGTTTTTTTCTCATTTGTTTAATTCTTCTTCACTTTTAATCTTCCATTCATGTTAAAATAATTCAAATACACTTAGTCCTCACCCCATGCCTTCTGTTTCTTCTTGGCTCTAAGGCTCCAACTCCAAAAAGCCGAGAAGCTGCAACTACACACAAGCTTTGTCACCACTCACTGTATATTCCATTTATGGCTTTTCCTAGCATACATCCTCTGCATTTTGCTTTCTTTATGGTACAAGAACCCATCAAGCCCAGGATTCTTGTCAGCCTCTAGGTTTCTGTAGAATGTGTCCATTGATAGTGCGCTGCCCTTAGGTTTGAGCCAGATATTGCTGTAGCTGGTGGAAAGGCAAGAGGAGTTGTATGAAACCCCTCCAAGACAAGCCTTGCACATTTGTTCTTAACTGCATTGCTAGATACCCATTTGTCCTCACTGAGCACAGCCACCCTCACTGGCTTTGTGCCCATTCCTGTCCCGGGAGTCCTCCCCCAAGATCTTCACCCCTCAGCATTTCTTTCTATTCTTTACACTGCTGAAATTTCAGGAAACACCAACTTCCATTTTCTTCTTTTTCTCAGTTGCCCTCTATTATGTGTAACTAGTGGTTTTCAAATTACTCCTGGTGTCTCCTCAAATGTCACCTTATTATCCAGGAAAGCGGTCTATTTTCTGTTTGGCCTGTGACCCCTAATTCTCTCTGTAATATAACAATCAAATCTTGATCTCTACATTTCATCATTTTTCTACTTTCTGTCATTCTGCATTAGATCAATCTATTATAATAGCATTCAGTGTTATAACAATTCACCGTACATTGCTAATGTTGTATGCACAATGTCCTTAACCAGCATCCCTTCTGTTGTTAAGCTCAATTACAGACAGAGAAGGACAGAACATTATGCTAAGAATACATAGGATTTGCTAGTCAGGAAAGGTACATATTCATTGTGTAAAGACTAAAACATGTTTTTTATCAAACTGAAGGTGAGTCTAGTAAGAAATAGCTCTGTTATTTTATTTATTTTTGGAGAGTACTGAAGTCTGGGATGCTTAATACTCAGATTCTTATGCCTCCCCTGCCACCCACCTTGCAGTATCCTTAAACAAGCCATTGTCTTTCTACGTGTTTCAGTTTAGTCTCTGTAAAAAGGAAATCCTGGAATCATAGAAAGGTTTGGGTTGGAGATCACCTTGTTCCAACTGACCTGCCACAGAGGGCAGTTATTTCAGAAAACAGCCATTTCAAACTGCTTGAGATCTGCTGGGAAGAACAGCTGCATTAACTAAATGCTGCTGGGGTGTTTTTTTTTTTTTTCAGTCATCGCCTTGCTAACATAACGATGTCATACCTGCCATCTTCAGTGAATGGAATCAATTTAACTGCTCTTCACACCCATATATTCTTCAGAGACAACACATCAAATTGAAAAAATGTGGAAGTCAACTCCAGTCTGTGGTTTGGTTTTTTGGGGGTTTGGAGGTTTTTTTTTTAATTCCAGTGTTATCAAATGACAATTTATCCACCCCTCTGAAGAAAATAAGCAACAGGTATATTTGTGATACAACACTATCCATGTAAATGCTACTTCTGGACTGCAGAGCTGTTAGCATTTGGCCAGTGGAAGTTACTATTTTAATAGTAACAGTGGGTAGGAGAGAGGAGGATTGAAGATTTCAAAGTCTCAGGAAAAGATTAAAGTATTAAAGCAAGTATATTTCTTTTCTGAAAAAGCAAATTCTATGTAAACAATCAAGCTGGTAAATATAGAAGCCTATTTTTGAAATTCCTGTGTTGAGAGTTATGAATAGATGTAGCTTGTTTTTACTTTTGCCTTCCACATACTGTTAATTACTTGACAGGAAGAAGTTTCCCCAGCCCACACAGGCATATCAGCTACTGCCATCAGCAAATGGTAGTTCTTTAGACATGGAACAGGTTAGAAGATCTGGGTTTCCAAAACAGAGAACAGGGTGTACTTGGTGAATGTGGAACTGAATTTCTACCGAGTTTTGATGGCTATCAGGTAATCACTGGTCTTCAATGCCTCAATGCTTTAAGTGTCTCAGTAGAGGATCTTTGCAGGAATACTACATGTGAGGATGGAGGGAAAACGGTTCCAGGTTTTGCTGCAGAGATTGCCTCTTAGTGGATTTTTTTTCCTTAACTCTGCATCCCGCTGGTTGGTGGTATTGCCTTTACTGAAAGGAAATGCCAAAAAGTCACCATCATATGCCAGAGGCAAAAGTATGAGATAGTGTCTTGATAATACACTCACATGAAGAAGCAGCCCACTTTGAACTTGATTTTTGAGCACATTAAATGCCAGACATATTGGTTAATATCTCCTATAAAACAGATTTGAAACTAATAGCTAATATAAAAATCTTAGCCCTTCACAGTCAGGCTGATCATATGTAAATGGTTTTTAAAGCTACTTTGTAGTGGAGATAAGGTAATTCTCCTTTTTCATTTCTCCCTGTCTCTGAACATCTTGGCAGACTGGATTCTGCACCATCTCAATGTTAAACCCAGTATGGTTTGCAGTTATATACTTTTTGTATGCATGTATGAATTTGCTCTCTAGGGTACTACAGCCTGACGGCAACCACGGTTTTTATCTATCAGTTGAACCTTGTGGCTTGTACACACTAATCTTTCCACTGACAGTTTGACAAAATGTTGTTGCCTTGTTAAAGGAAATGGTTAGATCACCAGAGATCAATATATTTTTCATAATAAATTTCTTGCTATTGGGCTATACTTATGAAGTGGTTTGTTCCACAAAGAATCACAGAATGGCTGAGGTGGGAAGGGACCTCTTGAGATTGTCCAGTAGAATCCAGTACAGTCTGCAGCTCAAGCCAGGTCACCTACACCAGATTGCTCAGGATTATGTACAATCGGGGTTCAAAGATCTCCAGTGAGGGAGTTTTCACAGCCTCCCTGGACATCACAGAAAGATCGCCTCATTTTGCCTCCGCTCTTTTTAAAAGTGAAGCCTATCCTTTCTGCTTTTGGAAGTGCTGAAGCAGACTGAGATGCAGTGTATGAATTCAGAGGAATTTTCACAAAACAGTTATATGGGGATGTGACTCAGCAGGGAGGAGTGCAGCCCTCTGTTTACTCCCCTAGCATGGGATGAAATGCTCCTGGGACACATACCAGCTCTCTAGTGACATTGGCATCATTGGAGAACAGAGATTTGTAAAGAGAAATAGAAAATCCCAAGAGGAATCACTGCTAAGTCCTTCTTCAAGAGTATTCAATAGGTGCTTCATGGAGAAAGACTGAAATGCCAACACATTTGGCGCTAGGACAGGTTTTCCTAGGGAAGTTGAAACAAATAAGGCAGTCTGCCTGTGGTCTATCAGAGATACAGACAAAAAAAAATGCTTGAATTCCATTTATTTGCAAAAAATACAGTTTTCCCAACTGTTGTTGCTGGTCGAATGGTGAAGGAATACAGCTCAAAATGTTAGCAGGTTAAAAGCAAATTCTCTAATGATAAAAAGGATCAGAAATTACAAATGTTCTAATTTATTTTGTTCTTGCCATAGTACCACTTTTCTTCAGGCTTTGGGGAAACTGAATTACTGAACAAAAAGACATTTAATGAATATGATTAACAGTGGATTAATTCAGAAACTGAATTTCAGCTACTTCTTAGTAATTACGAGATCGGATACATACGTGTGTTACCGTGTACTCTTTTCTCAGTACACCTATTCAAAATACAATGATATCCTAAAATAACAAAAACATAACTCTGTGACCACATTTGTCAGCAAGTTAAAAGCACAGTTGTAGCCTGGACTTCACAGAGTGCTGGCAAGGAATTTGCTGGTGTATTAGGTAACAAAGCAATGGGCAGTCATGAAGACTGGGGAAGTTTCAGTTCACAAGTTGTCCATTAAAGCAACAAAGAATGCATTCTTCAAGCTTAAGGACCTTTTTGGGTAATAAAACTTTTTCTAATTATAAGATAAACATGATGGGAATGTTTCTATAACCATGGATATGGGACTGAGTTGGTAGATTTTTGTATAAGCCAACAACAACTTGAGGAAAAAACAGGAATTGCAGTAGACAGCAGTTATAGCTTGTGCATGAAAGGAAAACACTTTTATTCACTCAGTGTGTAGACATGACCAATCAATCACCTCTTTTAAATTCCTTGTAACTTCCCTGCATAATGTTTTCAAGAACAGCAGACATTATTCTGAGATAAACCATTAATACTGTTTTTTGGTTCGTTTTGGTTTGGTTTTAGTTTTGTTTTGGTTTTGTTCTGGAGTTAACCCTAGAATAATACAATCTTCTTTTTTCTCTTCAAATTTACCTCTATTTTGTATATGAGGTTCTTGAAATTACTTTTTTTTTCCAATTCTGGGGACAGACACTTACCTTAATCTCTCTGAAATGAGAACAGTGACTCTCAGTGGAAGAGTGACTGGGAATTAGACTAGGAGATTAGAAGCCCTGGGCTCTAAGATTACTTGCTTTCCAATTTCTACTAGGGTGTGAGCCAATTCTCTATTTTCTAGTTTTTCCAACAAGTATGTACTTATTCCATTAACCATTAAAGCAAAGATACTTCCTCCTATTAGTGCATGAACCAAAATCTGTTCGTATGGTTATTTTCCTTTGTATAATTGCATTTTTTTTTTATTTGTGCAAGCGTATATGTAAAAATCCCTCATACATTGTCCAGTTGAATTCTGGAGAAAATAACAAATTAACAAACAACAGGTTGTTTCTGATCCCATTCAAAATACTTAAAGGTGAAGAATTGTTTATGGAAACCATTCAAACTCTGAAAAAACCAGATTTTTCCAGTTCATAGGAACATTTTAAAAATTACTTTGTTTTGAAACCTTTTGTATTCACACATAAATTGGGACAATTCTGTATGGAACTCCTATCATGCAGAAAGCATTTCTTCTCTCTATAAGGAGCATCTTTGCAAAGGTCTGTGTAGCTCTACTACTGTTATCCCTCTTCAGCTCTTCTTTTGCATTTTAATTACTGACTCTGATTAGCACACTGCTTCTCATGCTCCAGACCAAGCCTAATTATTAATTGTTATTTCTTCAGCTAGGTGTTTCTCAGAAATGTTTCTATCTGCCTTGTTATGGTTTGTTGGGGGATTTTTTTAAAGTTAATTGACTAGATTTGTTGATTTTACGTTTCCCTTTTTAACAGATTCAATATTGACATTGAAAGAAAATTCAAACCACAAGCCACAGAAATTTTCGTGGAATTGGGTTAACTGATTCATCCTGAACGTTCTCTGGAATTCTGTCTGGTCAAACTTAACTGTGATGCCCAGTTACCATGATCGATTTCTGGTTTATGTTTTAACAATGTCCCTTCAGTTTTTTAAGTCTTTCAGGTTTTTCAGTGTTATAGAAATCAAATATGAAGACAGACACTAAATGAAATTTTAAAGAATTTAAGATTCGTGTTCAGCACCAGGGTCTGAAACTGAGGTTTGTAGAGGCACACAGCAGATTCTTCACTATTTAAGACTTTAAAGTACAATTGGATTTAAAACTTGTCAACTACTGCATTTGCCCTGGTGTTTTTTTCACGGGGGAAAGTGTGTGTCAGGCTGTCTTTGTCAACTGATTCCACGAGTCCCACTTTCCAATAATGCCTGTGGAAAACTTCACATTCTCAGGCATTAATTCCATGTGTAGCTATGAATAAGTCAACACTAGTAAAGCAGAGACATTGAACATTAACACAAGACTGCAAGTATATATGCATATATATTCCTGTACCAAGCAAGTAGAGACATTGCTGCTAAAGACTTTACAGATATCATATTCTCTGGGCAAGTGTAGAACTGGTTCATTTGTATCAAAAATGGTAGGTTAAGAATCAGAAATTGAAACAACTAGTACTTATGGATACTCTTCTTTTGTACTTTATATCCAAAAACTTAGAGAAGGATTTCATCAAACACAACTGTTGATTTCACATCAGTTTTACTACTGACTGTTGAAATAAAAAAAAAAAAAAAGCCCTCATCTGATCCATCTTTATGAACAGTGGCTCACACAATAGTCTTTATCTCCAAATAGTTCAACTTCTGTAACCACTAGAGTTTGAACATGTTTTGCTGACAGATTGTACTCCATGCTGGCCCTTGCTGTGCTGACAGATTTATCTGCAGGCTCATTTTCTGCTTTCTAAAGGGAAGTGATGGCAAGATGTGGTGGGTCTGGCTGAGCCAGAATTTGTTTCCCCATAGGAGCCCTTACTGTGCTCTGCATTGGTGTCGATAACACACCCATATTTTGGCTATCACTGAGCACAGCACTCACTGTTCAGTCAAGGAAAAGATCCTGGGAAGGGACATAAATAGGCCAGCTGACCCGCACTGACCAAAGGGATATTCCATACCATATGACGTCAACCCAGATATAAAAGCTGGGGCAGGGAGCAGGAAGGGGAGGCACTCATTGTCTCCGATGGTAGCCTGCTGACACGATTAGGGGCCCTGCTTCTCAGACATGACTGACCATCACTGCGCATGGGAAATAGAGATTAATTGCTGCTTCTGCTTTGCGTGCGCACACCCTGCTTTTGCTTTTTGTATCAATATACACTGCCTTATTGCAACCCACGATTTGTGCTGGTTTTTTTGTTTCCACCCTTACTCTCTCCCCTGTCCACCTGGGAAGGGGAGTGAGAAAGCAGCTGGGTGGGCACCTGGCATTCAGCCATGGTGAACCCCCACACAAGAGCATCGTATGTCATTCAAAAGCACAGGTAAGATTTCCTGAGTTTGCTGAACAAAATTCACAGACTGGATCCATTGGCCACAAGTAGAACCACCAGAACCACACTTTAATCAGTGGGAAATTATATATTTTAAAAAATGGGCTTTTTGAACTATATTTTTACTAATTACAGTGTTTAGTTAGGGCTATGTCTGTTTGGCTGTCATTGCAGTTGTTTCCTTTTTTCCTTCTTTTTGGGTACCACAGGAAATAAACACTTACTTTAGTTGTTATTTACCCTGTCCTGAAACAGGAAACAGAGGAGGAAACCTCTCAAAAGTCATTTCCACTCTGTTTTCCATAGACAATAAGCTCGTACCTTCAGAGCCTGGTGCTGAAAATGATTTTTAAGTTCTTTAACATTTCATATTTAGTGTCTGTCTTCATATTTTATTTCTGTAACACTGTTCTTTTACTAGTATTACCAAGACTTTCCATATGTATGACAGAAAAATTGAGGTAAATATAGACCATAATCACATAATTGATGAAATTCTGCGTGAAAAAAGCAATCGGTAATACCACCTGCATGGTGCAAAAGTGAATTAAAAAGTGTGTAAGACATACAGACGATGTTGAATGTGATTTAAGGTCCTATTTAAAACAGAACCTGATCAAGTCATTAATGACTTGGACATAGGACTTGAAGGAATATGAGTTTGCCAATGACATTAATTGGGAGGAGCTCTCAACTCCCTCAAGGGCAGGGAGGCCCTGCAGAGAGACTTGACAGATTAGAGAGATCAGCTGTAGGACGTTTAACAAGGGCAAGTCCCAGATTCTGCACCTGGGACAGGGTAACCTTGATTGTATTTAGAGACGAGGAAACAGGTGGCTGGAGAGCAATGCACCAGAAAGGGACCTGGAGATCCTGGTTGACGCAAGCTGAATATGAGTCAGCAGTGCCCTGGCAGCCAGGAGAGCCAACCATGTCCTGGGGGGCGTCAGGGAAAGCATCGCTAGCCGGTCGAGAGAGGGGATTGTCCCACTCTGCTCTGCAGTAGGGTAGCCTCACCTTGAACATTGTGTGCAGTTTTGGGTGCCATAACGTAAAAAACACATTAAAGCTATTAGTATCCAAAGGAGGGCCACAAGGATGGTGAAGGGACTGCAGGGGCAGCCTTATGACAGATGACTGAAGTCACCTGGTTTGTTCAGCATGAAAGAGAAGACTGGAGGCTGAGGGGAGATGTCTTCACAGTCTTCAACTTCCTTGTGAGGGGAAGAGGAGGGGCAGGCACTGATCTCTTCTCTGTGGTGACCAGCGACAGGACTCAAGAAAATGGCATGAAGATGAGTCAGGGAAGGTTTAGGCTGGATACCAGGAAAAGGTTTTTCACCCAGAGGATGGTTGAGAAGTGGAACAGACTCCCCAGGGAAGTAGCCACAGCACCAAACCTGAGAGGATTCGGACAACACTTTCAGGCACATGGAGTGATTCTTGGGTTGATACTGTGCAGGGCCAGAAGCTGGACTCAGTGATCCTCCTGATGGGTCCCTTCCAACTCCAGTTATTCTATGATTCTATGATTCCAAATCCAGATTTTAAATCTACAAAAAATAAAAGCCCATTGCTTAGTATCACAGGTCTCTATAACAGTTTCCACTACAAAAGATAATAAAGCAGAATTGTACCATTGTGTAGATTTGTTGAATAGATATTTATTTCCACGTACAGATCTCAAGTGGCCCTGTCATGAATCTGCAACACTTAATTTGAGTGGAGAAATTGGTCATCTGTATCAATTTTCTGTTCTGGGTCAATCTTAAACAGAGACTAAATATTCACAAGAAATCATATCTAACGTTGTATGATAAAAATTCTTTCTCTGTGTATATACATGGTTTGCCTGAAGTAACTAAATACTGAATGCCTGTTACATTTTTTCAGAACTCATTCTCTGATACAAGTCTGAAAATTTAATTTAGTTGTATTAATTTCATTATAATCTTTTTACTACAAAGAGATCTATATGGAAAAAACCAAAACACCCTAAATATGTTAGTGAGATTGATTATTCCGTTAATACTTCCGTTAATGACCAATTTTGAAAGACAGTATTAAATTTACAAAGACCAGATACTTATATTCATATATATTTATATATGTATTCTAAAAGGAACATTTGCATGTTAACACAGGTGTTACTGACCAGGACAAAGTGATCAGAACAACACAGTGTTTGGTCTTTGATTATTTTCTTATTTTGATTTTTTTATTAATTGTTTAAGAAAATCATCTCACTTTATTTTTTTCTGTTGTTTCAGGTCTTAGTAGGGCTTCTTTCAACGACTTTATTTAAAAGTTAGATTTCTCATTTGAGTTGTTTATTGAGTTGAATTTTAAGCTATACATCTAGCCAACACTCTTTAAAGAAGGTTAGATTTCTTAAGGCCCATATTCACCCCCTAATGGAATCAAAGTCTTATTTGCAATACGCATGTCTGTTCACTGACAAGAGAAGTATTCTGAATTACTTGCCTTAGTACTTAAATTTTACATGTCTAAAATAAGGGAAAAGAAGCCCACTCTAAGATTCTTCCCATCATCTGGTATGTTGAATGATATCCCTGAATATTTTACAATTTTAATTCTTCCCCCTCTCTCTCATTTTTGGGGTACTTTTCCTTTTCAATGCTTTGTAGGGTCACATCTTCTTAATCTCTCTGCTATTTTTCATGCAGCTGAAGGACAAGACTGCAGGTTTTTATTATTAACCTTTAAAGAAATCCACTAGCTTCATTCATAATTTATTCTCAAAATCTAAGTTTGCCCTATGTGGACTGGTTACAGCAGTTACTGTTTCAAGTAAATTTGTCTCAGAGGGTATGTTTTGCTCGCTCTAATAGTTGAAAAGTAAGTTATCTGTTCTTTAAATGCTAAAAGTGAACATTTAGTTATAAAGGGGTAACGGAATTATGTATATTAGAATTTATCATACATTGTATCACAGGGGTAATGCTTCATTTGAGAATGATTTTATTATGCTGTGATGAATAACACCTATTTTAGTTACATATTTATACTCTTAACTATAATAGTTAAGACATTCACCTTGTATGTGTTGGGGTTTTTTTTAATATAAATTCTTTGTTTGGGTGAATTTCTGTTCATAAATATGTAGAGTGTTTTTAGAGTGATTGGATGAGAATTAGAGATGATGGTAAAGGTCCTTTTTCCTTCCTAGCTTTCAGTAAGCCAAAGAAGTTATGAAATGTTAAAGGGGGAGAAAGAGGAAAAAATGAAAACAATAGATATTTACCCCATTACAGGCACCCATCTTGATTAGAAGTATTTTGGAAAAAGCTGGTAACAGTTCTTTTTTTGTGAATGTGTGCTTGGGAACTCTCTGGCAAGACGGACAAGTTACACCCAGCTGTCTCTTTCCTTGTGTTTGTTTGGCCATAACCAAGACAACATTGGTCACACTGAAACTGGACAGTTGCTTATGTTTTCTTTGCAAGCCCCATGTACGTGGTCTTTTCATGCTGCTTACAGGGATTTCTGAGCTGATGAGAGCATTTATCTTGAAGAGAGGGCAGCCAGCTTTCTGGTAAGGCTGCTAACAGAAGGAATTGATTTCATAATCAGAGCTAAATGGCACCTCTCTGGCAACAGACACGTTGAGTCACATCTGCTATGCATGTACCTCTATGCTGTTCTCTTGGAAACTCACCTATATGGGGTCTGTCAGACTCTCAAAACCCAGGAACAAAAATGGTCTGTTTGAAAGGTTCATTTCAGCCAGGTTTTCCAGCTACTGAATGTCTGCAGCATCCATTAACTTCAGGTTATCAGAATCTTCACTATATCCCATAGGCTGAATTGAATGTCTTAAACTCCTATGAACTCTGCAATGTAAATAAATTAACATAAACCCCCACTTGCTTCCTATGCAGCTTTGTACCTCACTGAAGATAACAACTGATTTCCTCAAACATTTTGGAACTATTTTCTGTGATTAAGATACTGCTTGTACAAGGTAAGGCAATAGCTGCTTTCAAAATTTAATGGCATCGGAACATAAAAAAAGAATGAAATTAGTGAGCCAACAGGATTGAAACTGTGATTAGTTAAGGGGAATCCTATGAGCTGATCTGAACAGGCAAATCATTCTTCACATGTGTCTCCCACCCAAAAGATAAAAAAATCGCAGAATTTTTTCATTTAACATAATTCCTCCTCTAGACTAGTAGATAATTAATCATCCTCTTGCCCTTTATCAGGTAGATGGAGCTGTGATCGAAATTACATACTCATTAAAGTAATTGGATTTCAAAAAAAACACTTGACAACAAATTGTGTGGATCAGTACGTAGCTTTACTTTTCAGATACAAAATGACAGGTAGTGTAAGAAATTGCAGAGTAATTAGCACCTGTATTTTCTTTCCCTTCACTCAGTAACTCTGCTTTTTGTCTTAGCTCTCTTTTTTTTCATGTAATGAAGCTACTCTGCTCTTCCCAGAGAAATCTGTCAGATTGTTCCAAATTCAGTTTTTGAAATTAATGTCGAATTATTTTTCCCAGGAGTACAGTGATACCCAAGTGGGAAAGAAAAGAAAAGAAAAGAAAAGAAAAGAAAAGAAAAGAAAAGAAAAGAAAAGAAAAGAAAAGAAAAGAAAAGAAAAGAAAAGAAAAGAAAAGAAAAGAAAAGAAAAGAAAAGAAAAGAAAGAAGTACCCCTCTAGAAATTTTAGTGATGAATAGTAAGAAGTGACTTCATTTATTAAAAGGTAGATTCCAACTGGTACAGGAAATTATTTGGCTTTTTAAAAACGGCAGTGCAGAATTTCCTGTTCTTTCTGTAGTATTTCCTCTCTTCTTCAAATATAATATTAGTTAAATGATAGCTTGTTTTTCATTATGTTCAGGAAATATGATTCAATATATCTGCAATGTTTCTTGTAAATGGAAGTAACAGTATATTTCTAGAAATTATAATGTTCAATATTAATACCTGTGACTAGCAATTCACTTGGAAAAGTAAACATAAATATGAATAGAAAATACTTCTACTGATTAGACAAAATACAGCATCAAAAGTTTAAGCCAATTCTTTCAGAATACAGTGCTATGTCTGTTTCATCAGAAAATTGAGAATAATGAGAAATAATTTTCTGTGAAAGAAATCTAGAGCTCATCTTGATGCTAAACACAATGCAGTCCCTAGAGCACTGTTCAGATTTGTTTGTTAAGATCAGTCATTTGTTGGCAAAATTATATCTTTGCAATAGTATTCAGACTAGTCAGACATCAAGCGTTGGAAACAAATCCAAGTTTGGCTAGTAAACCTCACTGTTTAAAATATGTTCTTTATTTCTCCTTTGACTTTGATAAGCTCAAAGCAGGCCCAGTGACAAGAAGCTGCTCAGGGCACTGCTCAGCCGAGTTCAGTCTGAACAGCTTCAAGCCCATTCCGAGCTTATCCAAGGGCAGAGAATCCACAGCCTCCCTGGGTAACCTGTTCCAGGGTTTAATCACATCCATAGCCCCATGGTGTCTAATGCCTCTTGAAAACCTTTTGAAAATAGTCTATTAACAGCCACTTCAGATTACTTTATAAGTGTTTATCACATACGGAATCATTGTGAGCAACACTGATGCTGTAAATAAATTTTTCAGAGTAGAAATTTTTTCATTACAATTCTTAAGATACCATCATTCCAGGTACAGTAAAGAGATAATTGCATTATAAATACCTTGAATGATGAAGCTTGTTTCATTTGTGAAGAGAATAGACAGAGCTAAACATGTTTTGGTTGAGAATCATCATGAACCTTATATATCTTAATACAGAGTGACTTTGGTGTGAATTTTCGCTGAGTTTACATTGCCTTGCAGGATTAATTAAATTCAATCTTATTGTATATGTAAACTTATCTCAGTAATATGAACGATGACCAGGACCTTATTAGGCATGATAAAAAGAAAAACCTTTCTCTGCGTAATCCATATGTGGTTTTGTGAAGCAAAACTGAGACCTCTCATAAAGGGGCAGAGAGTGAAAGAAAAGAGTTGGGTAGGTACCACTGAATTGAAATAAACTTTCTAGAATTTTTTTGAGATATAAAAATCATTAGTTATGGGACTCATACAGTAATCTTTACACATAACTGATATTATTGCTTTTTATTTTCATGCTGTGTACCTCTGCATCAAGGCAAACTTTGTAGATAAACAAAAAGTTTTCTATTTTTCTCCTCAATATCTATTTCCACAAAAAAAGTCTATAAAGGCTACTCAGGCAGACAGTGTTGCTTAATCTAAAGCAAATTCTTGAGAGAAAGAGGGCAAATATAAAGATTATCTTTTTGAGAGGCAGGGTGGAGATTGGCTACTGTGGACCAGTTGTCTCAACTTCAGTTTATGCTATAATAGAAACGTGAAAGGATACATTTTTGTAAACATGCCAGAAACAGAGAGAGAGCAAGTAACCAATACAGGTTTGCCAAGAGCATGTCATACCCTCTGGATTTCCTTCTTCAATGATAGGAAATACTGAGTATGCAGGATAGTATATATTGTGTATCTTGACCTCACTGCTGTTTTTTGATTGTTTCGTGAGAAATTTTCATAAACAAAATAGAGAAATAAGACCTTCATGAAATTAGTGTCAGGCAGATCTCCAATGGTTAGGAAACCATGTTTAGTAGTTATTAACGGTTCTTTGTTGTTCAGCATTACGTATTGAGCAGTGTTCTGCAGAGATCCATCTTGTGCCCGGTTCTTATCAATGTTCCCATTAGTGACTTGAGTCATTGAGTAGGTAGTCAATGATTAAATAGTGTGGCGTGCTTATTAAATTTCCAATGACATCAAGCTGTGAGGGTCTGTAAACATACATGAGGACAGACTTAAAAACATCTTGACAAATTAGGGAAATCATTTAAATAAATTGGATGCCATTCTGTAATGAGAAATGCAGAACACTAAGCTTAAATGATCAAGCATTTCAAGATAAGTCATAATATGTGAAGCTGCAGTTTTGCAGATAAGAATCTGAGGCAGACTGAGTGGACTTTTTCCTTAACATTAGGTATCCAAAATGTTCCAGACATCCATATCTAAGGTAGCTGTTTTGTTATCCCTTTGGAGTCATTGGGAAGAAATACCTTTTCAGGGAAGCTGACTTGTTTCAAAAATCTGCTTAAGATACCTTAGAAATGTATATACATCTCCAATGATCATCGAAGAACCCCAGGACAGAAGCTCAGATGTAGATGTCCATACATGAAAAGTACATCAGGTATCAGATGTAGATAGATTTCTCTTAAACCAAATGAAAATAATCCTATTTATTGAAGAAATTATAAAGGATTCAAAGTCAGTTACAGAATAGAAGTTCTTTGTAGATTTACCAGGCATAAGGAGAGACCACCACTAGTTCCTATTTTTCATTATTCAACTCCTCTTTGCCTACTCCCCACCAAAATCATAACCCTTAAATTTTAAAATCCAGGAAAAAAAAATTTGAACAGCAGATGATCAAAACATTATGGGTCAACACAACGAGTCAAACATTGCAATTTTGGCGCTACAAGTCTGAAGTCTGTCCCAATTTAACAAAGCCATTCATAGGTCTCCCATCCAGATCTCATAGTTGGCTGCCTAGAAATCCTTGTGATTGCAGATACATAGTCATGCAAGTGCTCGTCCTGGCTACTAACATCGACAAAATTCCTTGAAAAGCCTGTCCAAAAACTGTCATAAGCAGCAAGAAGTCCAACTGCTGGAACAGGCTCAGTCCAGATTTTATTCAAAATATGTTCAGGTTGGGTTCTGATCAATGGAATTATCTCAGTTGCCCTCCCCCAAAACCTAATGGGTTATTATAATGAACAAGAGCTTGTGATAGTTACATGCTAAAGATAGATTTTGTACATGTTATCCACAAATACTAACCAGGTGTTTTACATCTACCCAAATGTTTGTATATACTGAAAGATACCAATTACCTTCTTGGCTCATATTGGGTTCTTAGGCCATTTTCACTGGCTTATAGAGGACCATGGATTTGTAAACTGACAAACTCAAAAGTATAAAACTCAGGAATAGCTAATAAAGCACTAAAAGTCTTCAGCTACGCGTTACTGCAATCAGGCTGATTTGGGTTGATTGAAAATGTTTCAGCCTTTTACTGCTTAAAGGCTTTGGAGGAAGAATGTGACAGCCATTTCTGACTCTCAAAAGTCAGATTATTTTTTTTAACACTGTGTCAAAGGAATATTTTTGCAACTTAGAGAAATCTTAGGGCTCATAGTATTGTGCAATGCCCAGAAGCCCCAGTGACGGTTTGTTACTCGCAAAAGTTTAAGTCTTAATTTTTTCATCCAGAATAAAATTGGTAATGTATTACAGCTACTACTGAAATGCTCACACCTTCCATGTTTTCTCCACAATGTCAGAGGAGTTAGACAGATAGAATCTGTCAGTAGGAGATTGCATATACTATTTAGTCCCAGCAATAAATTGTTTTAAAAAAGAAAATACAGGCTTAACCAAAATGAACAGTAAAAGCAGTAAGAAGCACAGGATTTCTTTCTTTAATCTGTTAGTATTTAGCTTTTGAGGATTTGAGTTTGCACTAAGCAGTCATATGGACCATAAGCCTCATATCTGCTGTCATTGTCTGCGTCAATCAAGTGGCAGTGTTATTTCCATCAAATTTATTAGAGCTGTGTGTCCCTGGACACTGGCTCTAAGAGCTGAACTGCCAGAAGCCTAAACCAGGAGAAGTTCAGTGACATTTTGATGAGAATGATTCAGAGCCTGTTTCTTGTTGAGGAAGGAGCTAGGAGCAAATACGTTTCTGCATGCAAGGATCTCTGCGCTCAAGGTCTGTAAACAATGAGAGTCCCTATTTCATAAGCATTGTGTGACACTTTCTTTATGAAGTAGAAAGCACAAGGATGTCCATAAATTGATAGGCATGGATGTGGGTAAATATACATCTCAGGGGTGTAATGAGAGAGCAGCAATAAGCAGAGAGACAAGCTTCCTTGTGCCCTGTCATAGCCAAAGCAAGTCTCAGCCTGCTGCTCTGAGACTGGTTTCTTCCTTTGGTCCTCTCTTCCTCATCTCGTAACAGCTCCTGAGACAGGGAGTATGACCTCAGATGTTTCTTCCACACCCTCCAGTTACAGCTCTGGTG
Source organism: Grallaria varia (assembly GCA_013396735.1). Lineage (NCBI taxonomy): Eukaryota > Metazoa > Chordata > Aves > Passeriformes > Formicariidae > Grallaria > Grallaria varia. The sequence goes on from VWZG01010827.1 coordinate 37,236, forward strand.
CCTCCTGTGCCCCCTCAGCTTATGGACAAGCACTGCTATTGCCCTTCTGCCCAGACTTGTTCTTGGTGGATTTGCTTTCATCCCTGGAGTGAGTTTTCACCTGCTAACTCTCACTCTTTCATAATTTCTTGGAAATTGCTTGTTAAAGCTTCAGAGCATGATAAAGTAGTGGAAGCATGGATTTTGCTGACCTTAGTAAGGAGGGCTGTCACAGTTTTGGCAAATTATCGTTGCAAATTTAAAAAATCCTTTTAAAATTATGTATATAAATTGCCAGTGGAATACTTCTTGAAAGATGTCTTTTCAGCTCATAGAAAATTTTTTGTTTTGATTGCATCAATCTGTTCTATTCTAAGTTTGACTTTTTATGCCCACAAGCCCAAATATAAATCAGAATCAGAAAGAAAAGGGAAAGTATTTTACGTAATGAATTCAATGCCAAAACAGGATTGGCATGAACACCTGGACAACTAACTTAGTGCTCAGGTTTGAGGCTACAAAAACTAAAGAAAGCACACCACTGGTAAGAGCATGCAAAATACTTTAACTACATGTAGGGGTAAATCTTCATTGGTCCTGCCTCAAAATGGTAATTTACTGCATTGTTATCTGAGGAGACCTGTCTAGATCATGGAAATTATTACACCTGTGTCAAAAATCTCAGAATGGGACATAAACAAGCTCTTAATCTGCCCATGTTATATCCTGATACACTAAAAGGAAATAAAATCAACATCAGTCTACTTTGCTATATACATTCCTCTTTGGAAGTATTTGCATTTTTGTATGAAGAACAGTGTCTGCAGAATTCTTTTGTAGTTGTTCTTTGCACTAAAAAACACCTTTAAAACCCTCTTCTATATCTGACCCTTATCTAATGTGGTCCATCCCGAGAAGTCTAACTGCTCAATTACCATTTGCAACTCTCACTTTCTCATGCATCTCCAGCCTTATTCCTCCATCCCCTTGTGGAACATTGCTTCATGTGACCTTAGGTCTCTGTATTATAAGCAAAATGTACTCTGATTCCTCAGTGGGGATCCTCTCCTGCATCACAGCCATTTATTCTAGTATAACATTCTCTACTGCACAGATGCAGCCCAAATATGCCCTCAGAAGAGAACCATTACAGCTCAGGCCCTTGATCTCAGATCCTCATTATGCAGTCCACCCTCTCATTCTCTTGAGGACTTCCTTAATGTTAATTTGCATAATACTTAATTTTATTAGCTGAATACACAGTATACCACCTATCATTAAACAGAGGCATATACAGGAAGCAAGCTTTTCTGGGGAAAGAATCATATTTAAATAAGAATACAAACTTGGGCAACCAATAGCTAAGCTAAAATTAGGCCTGTTTCTCTGTGGGAGCAAGTATCTTGCTGATTAGGGTATACAAAGACCTCGCATTTTTAAGTGTCCAACATTTAAACTTATGTTCCAGACTTTGAAAAATCATCCGTAGCATCAAAACACGGTTTTTCAAGGGTCCTAAAATATTCCTGTTTGATAAAGGAACAGATGTTTATTCTAAAGTTAGGACCATTAATGGATGGTGTTTTCTTGATGGAGTAAAACCGCTCTGATGCTTATATACAAGGAAGAGTTCTTCCATGACATGGCCCATTATAAAATATGACAAAACCTTCACAGTCTGCTTCCCAAGCCAAAAGCTGTAGATAAGATATGGAGCTTTTATCTTTGTTAATAACTACTGTTTAAAGAAATAGCCTATTTTTTGTCATCAGAGCTTTCAGAATGACCCTTCATATATAAGCCCTGCTAGACTGCATGGCCATACTGTCTTTACAGTGCTCATGGTGCCAGCATGGTGGTATAGATTTTTTTATCCTTTCGATATAAATATGAAAATGCATAATGGTCTCACATAGAAAAAAAATTGAGATATATTTGCATCTTTTGTAAGGGACATAATAAAAGGTAATATTTTATTATAGCTAGATATGTCTTAACATGGTTTAGTGAATTGGGACTGTGAGCTGTGGCAGTGGCCTGGCTAGTCCACTCCTTGTCCCAGAGCTGCTGACTCGTTTTTTACGTACTTTTTAAGAAGTATCTCTGAGTTCTGTTGTAACATGGACACACTTTTCAATACAAAAATGTAGTCAGTTAGGTATGGACTAGCTATTTCACTGAAAAATTCATCTTATTAGCTTTGAATAGCCACATTTCCATGTCATGCTTTCCTTGCTCTCAGTGGATTACTAAACTAAGTGGTCTGAGACACTTCTTGTTGTACAGGAAATAATAAACGGAGTATACTCTCAGCTTGTCATTTTCTGTCTTGTCTCTGTTTTATTTTTTTCCTATCTCTTTCACTTAGCAGCCCTTGTACACTTGTCTTTTTCCGCTATGAATTACATAAGATACCACATCGGGTGCTCGATGAGAGGCTGGGCAGAGCTCTGTGAGCGAACAGTGCTCCTGCCTCCAACTGAGAAGTGCAAAGAAGCTCTGCATCACAATGCTGATGTACCCCAAGACAGAGGCAAAACAACACACAGTCTCTCATAACCATGAACAGATCATATGAATGATTTTGCAGGCCTCTCTCATGTTGGGCTGTTGGTCAGATGTGAAGGTTTTTTTGGTTTTTTTTCTTTATTTTACTCTGCATAGTAGTGGCTCTTTGGACAGCAAGCATTTTCTTTGGCAAGATTTTAAGCAGTGCTGCCAGAAGCTTGTAATCTATCTTTAATACTACAAGGATATGACATTAATCAATTTCTAGCAAATCTCTGTTTCATGTCTGAGCATGCAAGTTTTACTCTTCCTGGTAGCTGTTCTAATTGCTTGCTAAGGGCAGCAAATCTGGAGCTCTGGGATCAGTAACACTTCAACTCTCTTTACTCAGCTCTGAATTAGTCAGTGGTTGAATATACTGAATTCAGAATGCCAGATAATAATCTCTTTTTCTCACCATTTTTAGCCTGGCTTCTTAAGGAACAGGTATATGTGAACATATTGTTTCACTGGTATTCAGCCTTCCTCTCTCCTAGTAACTTCTAAATACATTTTTTGTCTTTTTCAGCTATATTTGACAGTGCCTGAATACCTCAAAACCATTCAATTCCTTTGACTTCTTCCTACAGTAGATGACTGTAACTCTATTTTATCCCTTCTGTCCGACTTCCTATTTGCAGAGAAAAAGAGGCTCTAAAGCCAGACAGTAACTCATTTGAGACAACCAGTCAACCCCCACCACGGCAAGCTTTGCTGATGCCCTTCTGGCATACCAAGTATGGACAGAAAACTCAGGAGGATGTGGGTGGTTCGAGAGAGCCATGGCTGAAAGGGGAAAAGTTTCAGAGAAGTCTGCAGCTGAAAGACATTAGGACACAGAGAAAATTGGATGTGCTTGTAAAAAAACAAAGGCTGTACGTTGGTGTGGAAATACAGGTACAGAAATTTCAAGAACACTGTGAAGACTTAAGGTTAGCACATTCACTCCAGCGGAAGACATTAGTATATTGGAGGTAAAAAACAAGGACTAGAGGAGGCGTCTAGGTCTCTAGGTTAATGGGTTTTTTGGTCCTGCAACTTATAAAAAATGAACACCCATTTTTGTTAACTGTAGTGTGAAAGATTTGAAACAGCTCCAAGAAGGTGCCTTGCGAAATCCAGTAAAAGTGATTTTTATCTTCAGTTATGGAAATTTGTGTTACTTACTATGGACCAGAATGTTTCCTAAGCTGGAAAATCATACACATTTTCTTCTGCTCTTCTAACAGTCTGGAAGTGAAGATTGGACTGTTTTCTATATTCTGTCAGAAAAAGAAACAAATTTAGCTCCTGCAGCCATCTGAGCATATCACTCCTAAATTAATCTGTACTCATGTTGCTTTCCTTCAGTTCTGTTGGCACATTTCCCTTTCACACTGAAAATAACACAGTCATTGAGTCCTGGCAAGCATAATACTCATTCCAATTTATCAATTTTAAGAATTCTCTAGTAAGTTGGAACCACAAGTAGAGTAGTAAATCAAAGTACCACGTTATTCTTTGCCTCCTGCTACCTGTTATGCTCCTTTTAATTTCCCTAGTTTGTGCAGTTTTATTTGGGACAGAAAAGGGTCTTCTTAATTTTGCATTAGTGTCATAAATTTGATTGAGGACTGTGGAGAATTAATCAAACACTCACAAGGGTAACTTAAGAGCCTTCACAAATGGCTGTATTTAATCACTGAAAAGCCTCCTCTGACTATCAGTAGTTATGAAATTTTGCTTTAGATTTACTACAGAAACAAAAAATTAACAACTATTAATTTATGGGATTTTTTTTTCAGCAATCCCTTCCTCAAACACCACACAGTAGGGACTTCATTATTCCTAAAATTAAATATTACCTGTTATTTGGAATTTTTGGTCTTGCTTTTTTAAACTTTCTTTGAGAAGAAAACATACTAAATGAATATTTAGTTTATTTATTTACTGTATTTCTCAGTATCTATTTATGCAAAAACATAACTTTCTTTTTAATCCAAACTCTTTCCTAATTTTAACCCAAATATTTTTTGTTCTCCCAGAGGCATATGTTTTGACTGACTACATTAAGAAAAATCACCTTAGTTTTAGGCTAATTTCTATTTTAGTTTTCTCACTCAAACATCATTAACTTTAGAGGCAATGTTAGTCTGCCCTTTCTCCTCTCTTATAACTGGAATAACATAAATGTGGCAGTTCAGGATTTTGTCATACATGCTGCAAAGTTCATAACTTGTGAGAAGTGATAAAAAGCCATTGCTTTTCACATGCTTATTTTCTAAGTTAGTCTAAGTTGTCTCCCATTCTACTGCTTGCTACCAGTGGCTGCAATTTTGTGACATTCTGCTAATCAGGTTACCTGTATGAGAAAGTTGTCTGTACTGTGAGCAATTCATTGAAACCCAGCAGTAGGAAATACAACTGTGGGAGATCCAAAATCCGCCCTGCTCCTCTTCCAGGGCTGTGCAAGGAACCAGTGCATCACTGAGAAACTATATTTTCTGGAGTTTTCAAAAAAAACCCAAAGACGCAGTTTATTCAGAGGCTCAGTCTAAAGAAAGATGAGTCTATCTGTAAGTTGTTTCTACCTTCTTGAATTTGCTTTCCAGTGGTTCCCTTTTTCCATGTCAGTGTACAAGGAGGGCTAACAGGTCTCAGCAGGCAGGTGAGCCAAATGCTGGGCAAGCAGTGACCTCATCCATGGGCACTATCCTGCAGATCCCCAGCACAAGCAGAAAAGCTGGGGAAAAGGGTCCTTTGACAGCACCCAGAAAAGCAAGAATGTGAAGTGTCCCCAGCCAGGAGCTCCAGGCCTGGGAAGGATGCCAGAGGAAGGGCGGGAGAGAAGGGCAGGTCACCGTGCATGTCCAAGGGGCTCTTCCAGAAGACCCATTAGCAGCAGTGTGAAACCAAGGCCCATCCAGGAGGCAGGGCAAGAGGCAGGGACAGAGAACTGACTGCTTTCAGCTGGACTGAAATCCTGAAATTTGCTGGAAGTGCGATTCATCTCATCAGCAAGACCATTAATTAAAAACATTGATGGGTGTTTGCTCCTAGAGGGATGTCCTCAGTAAGCAACTGTCAGCTGGCTGATCACTGCCCAGGACACCAGCCAACTTTCCACCCACTTTGTTTTCCATGCCTTCAGCCCATGGCTCACCAACCTGGATACCAGAACACAGTGGGCGAAAGTCACGGTGAACAGCATCCAATGCCACCTCCACTGATGCAGCCCTTTCAGCACAGAGAACAATCTCCTCATGACAGAAACTGCCACATGAATGCAAGACAGCTTAATTATTTATTTATCTGACCAGCATTTCTCAAGAAGCTGGATCAGGGCTTTGACTAAGCAAACATTTGTGTTGTGCTATAGCTAATAAAAACTTCTTTGTCTTGTCACATAGTGGTGTTTTCCCTCACACCAATCACCTCCCTTACAGAATTGCATTATGCACCTAATATACGATACCAACAATATCAAGGTACCCTTCTCCAGGTTTTTCAGGTCATCAGCTGTCAGCTATTGTCAGTAATTTCTTGAGGTTACTGTCTTGTAAGTTCTTTTATGAACAAGTTACTCGCTGATTTCTCTGTTGTCTGAAATGCAGAAAAACAGTCATGACTGTATTTTCATATATAGTTCATTATCTCTACAAATATTCATTTATCTGTAGTTTCTTCTTCCCTGATTGTTTAATCTCAGGATATGATATGATTTCTACTTCCTCTTTTGACGACTGAAAATAATATCAAAGAAAAAAGAGCTGAAGAGAGAACACTTTACCTGCATGTCTTCTCACATGGAAGTGTCAGAGTACAGACTTGTGCAGGAAACCTTCTGCCTGAACTTCTGTGAGTCAAGTGATATTTGTAACACAGTCATGATACAAATGATGTACTCATGACTGGGTTCTGGGTTTGCACGTTTCTAGTTCAAATAATCACATTACAATACTGAAATCTTCTTAATTGGTTCAAAGTTGAAATACTAACCATATTCTGCGAACTTTTATAGATATTTATGCTTGTTTCTCAAATGGACAAATTTCAGATGATTGCCTTCCCTTGCCTTACCCATGCCTACCTCTCTGCCAATGACTAATTTTGTCTGTGTGCTAGTAGCTCATAGGGTTGTGTGCATAGCATGCAGATTCAGGGCATGTTCTAAGGCAGAGTCTAAAGGATGGACCAGCCATCCAAGCAGCCACAATAACCAGCTGCTGGAATCCCCCAGACAGCTAACTTGAAGTTTTGAACCAGTAAGACACCTTTTGTCGATTATATTTTGATGTCACTTCAGTCATATGAAAGACAAGAAATCTCAAAAGACTCAAAACTTCAGAAATGGAATGAAGAAAGCAATTTTGAGAATTTAGTTGCACACATGATGATAGAAGAGTTTGCATTTCCAAGAAAGGAATCCTTTAAATATTTTTATTATATTACTTTTTTATTTTTCTGATCCTTCTCAGGTGGGGTAAGATTAACTTTTTGTTTTAAGTAAATAGGTAAATTAAAGCCAAACATTTTGACCTGAGGTCACAGAGGCCATCAAGTCAGAGGTCATTTCAGTTTACCTCCAGTTTCAAGTATTTTGGCCTGAAGGGCCAATACAAGTCTAATTAAAAAATTCTGTTTGGCAATACTTTCTTTTATAGTTAGATTGGAAAATAAATTAAATTTATTACCTTTGCTGTTTTCTCATTTGCTTCAGAATTGCCTCAATCACCATTCTGCACTTCTCTCCAATAACTTTTCAAGCCCTATCTGCACAATTAATACTGATTTTCTGGTGATATTTAAATATCTGACTACTATAATCCACATCTGATTTTAATGGTACTTCCATGAAGCTGGAAAATAGTTAACATGAAATAAGATTAAATTAATCTTATTTGCTCTTTAAGAGTCAGTAAAACAATCTAAAATTGTTCCAGCTTTCTGTCTATAATATATATCTGTATTCATATTATAAACCTTGTTTAAATATCAGGTTCTAGCCACAGTTTTAAAGACTACTGAACTACAAACTTATGAGAATGTAAATGATAAGCTTAGGGAGCTGGGGATTTTGATGCCATTTAAGTAGTTCTGAAGACTAAGAGTAGGTGGGTTGAATATGATTCCAACTTTCTCTGATTATGCAGGAATGATTTGCTGGTACTGCAGATACTTTCTCTTTAGTAACGGTATGTTCTTTAAGGAGTTTCTAAATTCACCTCCAGCTAATGAAAATGCATTCATCATGTTACATCTTATTAAAACTTACACTGGATTCCCTGTTGTATCTACTTCTCTGAGTTATTCAAAAATATGAGAAAATGGTTAAATTTTTAGGTTAATTTTAAATTTTTTTTTAAAAAAAGAAACCAAACAGCAAAACAACAACAAAAAATACTTTAAAATGTCAAAAATTTTCAAAACAAACCATTTTTATTTCAGAAATATTTGCACAAAATAACCTCTCACATCCAGAAGGAAATTTGCCAGTTTAAATAACTCCAAATCAGGACTAAACAGGCAGATTGCATTCCCTGTGAACAAGAGCTTGAGCCAAATTTTTTAAATCAGCTTATGTTATTTGATTGTATAGGGTAATACATTTGCATTAAAGTGTTGTTTGTATGCTTATGCTATTTTCATGAATGTATTTTACTATGTTTTTATTGCTTTTGTGTAAAATTCATGCAGTTAACTAATTAGTAGTCCTTGCCAATGATACTGTGACTCATAACAACAGTGTGAATCAGCGGCTCTGAATATTTCTATAAAGGGCACCCACGCAGTCCTAAGACCCACATCCCTAAATGTATAAATAAGTAAAACTACGGTTGAATTAACCTTGGCCAGGTTGTTATATTTCCTCCATCTTTCCTTTCTTTGCAGCTAGGAGAAATCTATATCAAAATGTCACCTATGGAAAACTGCCACTGTGAAACAATGAGCTGGTTTCCAAACAGTTTTTACATTTGGTTACATAACAACTGTCGTGCTTAGTAAAACTTAAAGTCCTTTTACACTATATTTTTTATAAAAGAGGGATATTCCAGATATTTCAGAATAATCAGCCCCCTACATTAAGTTTCATCATGTTCTTTATTATTAGTGTGATATTGGTTTGAGCCCTGAAGCATGTTTTAGTATCTCTTCCAGAATGTATTTTTAGCAATAACATTTATAACTCTGGAATTTTTGCTCTCTGTGTAAATGTGCAATTTCTTTTTACCTCTCACTATTATTTTTTCTTCAGTGTTTCCTTGGGCAATAAGTCATGCAGGCCAATTATTGGTATCTTTAAAAAGTGTCCACTTTAATTGGTTTTGAATATGCTACTTCTTAATTCTATGCAGTAATTCTCTGGTTTTGTGTTATGGTTCAGGATAAATGGGAATTGACAAAATACACTCTTTATAATATCTTATACTTTTATGCAATATTTTAAGCTAATTAATGTAGTCCCCAAGTGCTGATTACTTCATAAATTAAATTTGTTTCAACATTTCTCTCTCCTTTTCTATTTTCTGAAGCGACTTGGAGACAAAAGTTACAAAATAACTGGGAAGTTATTCTGCACAGACATGATGCTGCAAGACATTAAAGTGTTGGAAAGACAGGTAAAAGTCAGAGCCTGTTAATAAAAGGATATTTTTTTCACTAAGTTTTACAGACAGCAGAATGGGCCCCTTGTTGCCCATTACTACTTTGCAGCATCATGACCACAGGTGACCACAGGCAACCCCAGTCACTACTCACTTTTTCTTGACTTTATAAAGGACTCACATGCTTTCACAACCAAAGATAGAGTCCTAGACGTCCTTGCCAAATAGAGCACTTAGAGATTAGATCCTTTTGTGAATTACAGAACCTTTTGTTCACTGTTCTGGCTGACTGTCCTATTATTTCATGACAACATTTAAAAATACACCTGTAGTACAATCCATGTCCCTAAGGAGCATTTAAAGAAGTTTATGGGTAGAAAGTACCATATGTGCAAACCATTGCAGTGACTTAAGAAGATTCTTATTGAAGATTCAGTTGGAGTTTGTGAACTGAGAAAATATTTGTGGGTTTTGTTCTGAAACTTACTAAATTGCCTCCATTATATTTCTGCAGCTAACACAGATGTCTTTTGATATTGTGCTATTCATCTTTTATTAATTATCTACTTAGACATATGAATAGACCATTTGAAAACTATGAGCATTAGCAATCTGAACTCTTCTGTATTGGGTATATTCAAAACCTTCCTCTTAACTAAAATGTCCCTCATTAAAAGAAAATATTTAGGTATTGAGACAATATCCGCTGTATTCATAAACAGCCTAGAGCTGAACTTATTAACTAACTTATATTTATAATAGAAGTCTATGTGTTTATTGCTTGCATATATTGATGTTGCAAACTTGTTGTTCCATGGAGAAATTAATTTACTAGTCTAACTAGAAGCAAAATTTTTATCTTCCATATAAAATTTTATATATTTATAGCAAAATAGATCTTAATCTTTTTTTTTTTTTCCCCCACCTTAGGTGGGCTTCCAGACATTGGATTAGATATGTTACATCAACAAGTCATCTCTGTAATTTGCAGATTTTTTGCAATTTTGGGGGGGACATACAGTGCAATTTAACAGGCTTAAAACCCATTTTAATTCATAGTGCTTTCACTCCATTGGAACTACAGAAGCTCATTAATAACACTTCTGAAACATCCGTGTACTTACTGTGGGGGTAAAAGAGAGAAAGCAATCTCTACGATGACTCCAGCCCTGAAAAAAGGAAAACCATAGAACCGGAAAGTTGTCTTCATAGAATAAAGACAAGAAATAAAAATGACACTACTCAACAGTAGTGTCCCTCTCTACTGGGTTTGGCTGGGATAGGGTTAAATTTCTTCATAGTAGCCCATATGGTGCTACGTTTTGGATTTGTGACCAAACCAGTGTTGATAATATAGGACTGTTTTAGCTATTGCTGAGTGGTGCTTGCACAGTGCCGAGGCCTTTTCTGTGTCTCGCTCCCTGCCATCAGTAATCAGGCTGTGGGTGAACAACGAGTTGGAAGCGAACACAGATGGGACAGCTGACCCCAGCTGACTCTGGGGATATCCCATATTACACAACTTTGTGTTCAACCACAGAAGTTGGGCAAAGAAGGAGGAAGGGAAGGTGGGATTTCAATGTCTTCCCAAGTGACCCTCACTCATGACGGAGCCCAGCTTCCCTGGAGGTGGCCAAACTCCTGCCTGTCAATGGGAAACAGTGAATGAACTCCTTTTTTTTGCTTTTCCTGTGCATGTGGCTTTTGCTTTACCTATTCAACTGTCTTTATCTCAACCCAAGTTTCCTGACTTTCACCCTTCCAGTTCTCTCCCACATCCCACTGGAGGAGAGCAAGTGTGCATCTGAGTGGGACTGAACTGCCTCAACTTGCAGCCCTCTTGCATTAGTACCTTAGGGAATGTGGTAATATTCATTCAGTACAGAAAATATTCTGTCAACAATTGCTTTTTAGATTGTCATATCTATTCTTTAATCACTGGCCCCTGCTCCCCAAACACAAACTGCTTTCTTTTTCTGAAATCCCTTCTTCAAAGATGATCCCCAAAACACATTTTGATAGGTAGGAAGAAGTCAACACTGGTGCACTAGTTTGTGCCTTTAAATGACATGGGTCTGCACAACCAAGAAAGATCTGTATGAGAGAAACTTGGACGTGCATATTATGTTTGCAAATAAGAGAGATTTAAGTTGGTGTGTTGATTCAGGTATTGTAAACATAAAAAAGTATTTTTAGTTAATGAATTACAAACTGTTTTTCATTCTTTCCTTGTGCTTGCTCTCCTAAGCCATTGTCCAACATCATTGATTTTCATTACAAAACATCAGTGTAAATTATAGGCTGTGCCAAAAAAAGGGGGAAAAAAATGCTAATTGTTTTTATTTTCTTTTTGTGTGTGTGGTGTCTAGGTTTCTGAGTACTTTTAAAGTGTTTGGGGTTTTTTTCCAATCACCACAACAAGTAAAAGACGCAAACACTGAACTTTCAAAAGTTGGTTTTCCAAGGAATGAAATCCCAAATATTTTATATAACTGAAAAAAAATAAATAAGAATGCCAATATTGAGTTAGACCAAAGATCCACCTAGTTTATTATCCTTTCTCTGTCACTGGCTGTTAAGAACTTCATAAATTATAAGTGTCAGCAGCGTTATGGATAGTGTGTCTCCATGCCCCCCGATTAGAGGCCAGAGTGGACCATTGATTGTAGTCAATGTGGCCAAGGCTGAGGTATTGTTTCAGGGAGTCCTTGTATCTTTTCTTCGGGCCTCCTCTCTTGTGGCAGCCGGTGGCAAGAAAAGACAACGCAGAAAGAACCGTGCCTCACCAACACCACCTATGGAGACTTTCTGCTGTGCTTTTTGCAACCGGACTTGCCTATCTCGCATCGGCCTCTTTAGCCATCAGCGCGCTTGCAGCAAGCGTGGGTAGAGCCCTTCCCAAATCTTCGTTCGCGAAGCCTGGCCATGATGAAATTATAAGGCTAAGAGTGCGGTGATTATTCTCCAGAGACCTGTAGCTCAGGTGATGCTTTTGTATTTCATAGTCTTGATAGATTTATGCTACGAATTTGGCCAGTTGCATATTTAACCCATTGTAAGAATTCAGCCTCCAAAGCATCCCATGGGAAAGAGTTTGACACCTTGCTTGCATATTGTTTAACAAATTTTCTTTTTCTGACTGTTTGGAATTCCCGAAGCTGTCCTTCAAGTCCATTATAATTGGCAATGTAGCATTTGTGCAGCACCTGAGGGCAAGTGCAAACAAGGCTGGTGAATAACATGAAATGGTGCTGTGATTTGCAGTGGCAGGTGATACCAGAGAAGATTATTAGATGGCAGAGTTGCTCAATGCTTGGTGATATGAAAGGGAAGAAAAGAGAGCCCCTGTGCTGCTTGGTATGGAAGCCTCCACCAACGGCTGAAGTTACTGGGGAAAACATCCTGGCCGCTAAGGAAGATCAGATGAGCTAGAGGTTGGGGGAGTTTGGGGTGCAGAGGGCACAGAGTGGGAAAACTAACAAGGTGAGAGGTTAAATTAATTCAGATACCTCACATGTCACTGAACCTTTTGCAGTCCAGCAGTTTGGTAATGTCCAAATGTCTGATAGTCTAGTGATATTTCTTTTTATGATGATAACATATATGAATGATTCAACTGCAGGTCATTATTACTTAGAATTATAGGCCTGCAGAAGCAAAAGACTGGAGCAATTGAACATATCGACTAAGGGTCCAGAAGAGGGGGAGCTGGACAAAGAATAAAGTTATGGGGACTGAGCATAGATAGAAAGAGGAAGAAAGACAAAAGATATAAGAACAGTGATAGAATAAGTTGTATCTGTTTATGAAAACATGTGAGATATTTCTTCCTACATGTCCATCCAGAAGGGGCTAGAAACCATCTTAATCACCGCTTAATTGACAAATCTATATTTTTCAGTGTCATTTTTTAATCAGTCTGTGTATGTACTGGTAACTCTTGTAAACCTAGTTATGCAAGAGCACATAGTGTGTATTTGTTATTTGTTGTACCAATAAGGAGTTGAAGCTCTGATGCCTTTCACAACTGGACAGCATTTGATTAATTAGAATACTTCTTTACAACCAGATGTGTACTGAGGTGTTCCGGAGATGCCGCTCCTTGCCTGCAAACACTCCAGTTTTCACATCTATTGGTCCTTGATGAACTACAACTTCATCCTTGGTGTACTACATTCATCAAACAATGTCAAATTCATTCATCAAACAATTTCCTGACTTCATGGTTACAGCTTTCCTCTTGGTGTGGCTCCTGTTTCAAACCAGGCAACTGGAGAACACTCCTTATGAATCGGTTGAAGGTAGCACCCTGCCTTTCCCTCAAATTCCCCTATTTGGTCATGGGAAGGGGCACCAGTCTCTTCTGTTTGTCGTGTATTCTGCTGCCATCATGTGGCTGTTTCTTTTCATTCACATACAATTTATAATAAAATCACTGGTTTTGCACCTTGTGTAAGTTGTAAGTTCTGTCCTCAGGCATATCTTGTCTCTAAGAAATATACTTGTTAATTTTCAGTATTTTTCATATTTACTGATAAATGAGGCGTTTGGCCAACACTTGCATAATAAGCACGTTAGAGGTTTTCTGCCGGGTCAGAAAAGTTATTGGGTGAAAACACACATAATTTTCCACAGTGAATAGTAACAGTGAGTGCATATATTATTCTACAACTCAGTAAGCAACTTTGCTCACATGATACTTTCCAGGGAGCTGACACAAGGGGAATTGCTCATAATGGCACCTTGGGTTTCTTCAGGCAAGTTCTGGTTTTTTCCATACACTGAGTTTGACTTTGATGTCCAATCATTGAAGAAACTGTCTCGAGATATATATCTTTATCTAGCTGTATTTATTTTTTTTTTCACCCTGAATTATATATTTGGGGACTAGAAAGAATTGTTTTTTCTTGGAGCCTTTTTCCTCTGGTTTTAGTTTTGAAAGTCTTGTATGGAAGTGAAGATAGTTTAAGGGTGAACATAGTCATGCCACTAGGTTGACAGTTGGACTCAATGATCTTAAAGGCCTTTTCCAGACTTAATAATTCCAAGATTTTATGATTCCAAGGTGTGCTCAAGGTAGAAGACTCTTCCTGTCCTCTAGGGTAGATCATGTATCTTGTAATATCATCACTCTTCCCGCATTTCACAAAACTACTTTATTAGTTAAATGGGTTTTGATTTAATTTGGCACCCCCTCTCTGGGAAAAGAATAGACTCCTCATCTGACCAGGCTAAACTGGAAATATAATAACTTCTGCAATTGCAGTGGACAAGCTCTTCAGCTGTTGATGAAGTCTGCCTGATAATGCCTGTCCACATACGCATATGCATGTGCAGTACAGACAGCCTTGTATTATCTAGAATGCATCCCATTGGCACCCTCCCACTGAGTCTGCTTTGTCTATAATGCCTTTTAAACACATTGCTTTGTGTATTCTGAAAAACTGCATGGAGGATGGGTATGTGGCTGACTTCTTTGTGGATTAAAGACTTTTTTTTTAAAAGGTTCTTTTTATAGGGGTGGAGAGTAGGGGGGAAAATTGTCTACGCTTCTGTAGTTGACAGATTTTTGCCTTAAGGACCAAACACAATTTTGTGTGAACAAATTCTTCCTGAAACATGATTCTTGTAATAGTGGTTTAAACAAATGTAAAGATACATAGGGCTGTTAAGAACAATAAGCCATGCTAACTGAATTAATAGAATTTCAAGTCTCTGCCTAACACACTTGGGTATGCTGTAGTGCCTAAGTTTTAATTTATCAATATGCGTAAATGCTGAAAAGTCTGCTGTTCTTCTGCCTAGAAGCATTGCCATCTTGCTGGAGTTCAGCACTGCAGCACCTACCTCATGCCTAACACATCTGAGAATTACAAATTGCCTGACACTCCCCAGGAGCATCGAATGCAGTACAGATCTAGAGGGGGAAGGATACTTTTCATAATATGGTAAGCAGACCTTTATAATCGTTACACATTTGCAATTCCCAGATTAAGATATAATTGCCTGTTACTTTGCTCCATTTGAGATCTCTGCATTGACAAGCATAGTGAGTGCTGCTGGTTAAAGCTGAGATGCCTATTTCTGCTGTTGCAATGCAACTCTTTTCCTCCCATTTATTTATAACAATTTCACATTCTTTAGGGGCAGAAATTTTCCACATTTTATGTTAGTTTAGGTGGGAACTTGTTCTAAAAGTTTAACCTTCACACTTACCTGAATATGTCTATGTACATGAAGCACATGGAGAAAGAGGATTTGTCCATCTATCATCAATCAAAAAATTTTAATGCAACATTTGACCCAAAATTTGATAAATTGGTATCTTCATAGTGTCAGCTTGGAATCTAAAGCTGAGCATGAGAGACGAAAGTTAAGCTGATGGAATATTAAAATTGTATGCATATAGAGCAAGATTTTTCACATTACTCTTGAGAATGAGAATATGGTGCTCACAGACATATGAGAATTTTGGGTGTTTTTCTGCTCAGTATGCAGTGATTGCAAGTGTTGGCAGCTCTGAGAAATGTTTTAACTTCTAATATTTTAGCTTCAGACCAGGGAGTAAACAAAAGGAAGAAAGGGGAAAAAACCTGCTCTCAGAATTTGAATTGTAGGCCTCCAAAGTCATTTAGACACTCATTTTAATACATGTAAAAAGTAGAGATTATCCCATCTTTTTAACACCTTGATACTGAACTCCCTCTGACACTATGGCCTGCCTTTAGCAAGACAAGAGAGATTCATGTAGCCAGCATAAGCTTTTAGAATCTGCTGAAGCATTGTGTTTGTTTACCTGTGTATTTTGTCCCAGCAGAGCCAAACTCCTGTGCTTCCTCCAGAATAAAAATATGCTAGACAAGCATGTTGCAGGAAGCCAACATGTCAGACACATGCCATAAAAACTGTGGGCAGCATTACAAAAGGATAGGGAATGAAGATGTTAGTTTTTCAAACATATGTTTGGGAACAGATATCTTAAAATCACTAGCAGCTTTCATCTTATTTTGTTTCATTTGTAAGTGTATAATTTGCAGTGATGAATCTCTTGATAGTTGGAATCTACCGGTCAAAGAAAATGAAATCTTAGCATCGTGGAGATCACTGAAATTTGATTAATATGGAGGCATGAGTATCAACCGTCTCGATTAGCATGGTACTTTACTGAAAAGAAAGCTAAAAAAAAGATAATTTTGAATGGTGTAAATTATTTAGCTTTCCACTAGGAAACAAATTGAGGAAGCAATAAGAAGAGGGGAATTTTCCAGTCAGAAACACTTTGAATCACTGTTGCTTGATAGATCACATACAGATTCTGTAATTACCTCAACTGTGGTATATTAATTTTCTATCCAGAGACCAACACAGGCAACATAACAGTATGTTTTTCTGTCTTGATCATAACTCCTTGGTCATATTTCTTTCTAGGATATTGCATACAACAATAAAACTTTTCTATTGATAAGCAGCATGAAGATGAAAATGTTCTCATTATTATGGTTGCAATTAAACACTAAAGAATTCAAAAGCATTTTAAAGCAACAATGAGAATGGAAGTTGAAGTATTACTATATTTCATAATTTAAAAAAGAAATCATTACAGTAGTAAAAATATTCAGAAGCCAGATAGAAAAAATGTTTGGTTAAGTTTAAAATCTTTGTGTACCACATGGGGAAGGCAGTATGCCTAAACCTCAGAAAGGGAAACTCATCTTTTCCTCATCAACTGAGACACTAATTTACAGGGTAGGAGACTGAGGGAATTTCTCCCATGAAGAATGGTTTTGCAGAGAACATGAGTTTTACCCAAATTATTTGCCATAAAGAGAAGTTCAATTATTAATTGATCTAGACTACAACACTGCTTTACAGTGCTCCTTGTTGTCTACATTCATAGATATGAAAAATAAAGCAGAGTGATCCAGGTTGCCTTACTTTAGCACATCAAAAGGCTTGGAAAATCTCAGAATTAAGGCACAGCAGCCCAAGATGATGTCTGTATGTGCCCAAGTTTCCACTGCAGTCACTGCAAAATGAGTCTGTGATTGGTGGAGCATGGAAAGCAATCCAGCTGGCCACCAGATGTACAGCTTAGTGTGAGATGCATTGCTCCATGTGTTCCTTTGAATTGCATGACGGGGACAGGATATATTTGCTTAAATACTGTTTGCTGTTTTATGCTTTCTTGCAATGACACCTCTACACTTTTGACAAATGAAGAGTTGAGGCATCGGGCTATTCAGTAATTCTGTAGCCTGCTGAGTACCAAGCTTAACTTGCTCAGTCCTTAGCAAAAAAAGCCTCCTTCCCTTCTATATTCTGTTTGGGGTTAAAGTATTCTTTTTCCTCCAAAACTGTATTTATTTTTTTTTTCCTACTGCTAGTGTACCAGAAAAACAGATATTATGAAAACATTATGACCTCATATCCATAGGTTTTGGAACTATAAATGTGAACTTAAAAGAGTTCCATGAGATTATTAGATCTACTCCTGTCTATACAGGCAAGAAAGCCAGCTTTGCATGTCTGACGCAGCACATCATCTCTGCAAACACTTGTGAAACACTGTGCTTTGTGGAGTGTGCTGGAAACCCATGAGAAAAACCTGTCCTCATTGCACTCTTTTCAGAGTTCTCAAAGTTCACATTGCAGATGATGAGCCACCACTTATGAATTAGCATATTATATAAATCATGCTCGATTATAAGTGCATATTCCCACTCCTTCACCAGCACAATGAAAATAGAACAGGAAAAAAGAACTGCATGACTGTTATATTTACGTAAAGACATGTCATTAAAATTCTTTTGATTTTCCTGAAGGCAATTTTTTTACATTAGTAGGAATACAGATCTGGCCTAATTTCCTATCTGCAAATTAATGAGGATTGGAGATATTTAAATTACAGTCAGTGAACTCATATATTTAGAAAAGGGGATATCTCTGGTGAAAGAGATGTGTGAGGAAAAGTACTGCAGTGAAGTTGGAAAAAAGAGGAACTTTTCATGGATCGGTTGTATGACAATTAGTTATATATAATTATTTATTTGGTGTAGCAAGTCAAAATAGCTATTGCAATAGAAACATAAATGAATATTTGTCAAAGCTGGGCAGAGTTGTATTTTTCTTAGAAACAAGAAGCTGTTTTATTTGTGTTGCTGTATGTGGCTCTCAGTCAGGGTTACATATCCACTCCAATCTGAACTGTCACAGACATCAAATAATTTACTTTAATTTCCCAGTAGCATACTGGCCCTGATTATGGCAGAGCTACACAAAAGAAAGTGAGCTGGTTCCTGGAGGCAATGTGCTGGGCAGGGTAGGAGGTGGTGGGCAGTCGCAGAACCTGTGTAACAGCTGTATCAAGTGCAGCCTCACACAAACATAGACCCCCTCTCTGGCGCCATCACTGTTTACAATTTCTCTGTGCTCCACAGGGAGTCATGGAGGACGCAGGCTGTACAAGCACACTGTTGTATATTGTGTTGCCTGTATGCTCTTTCCTTAGGACACGTTATTGAACCTACTGGAATCACAGGCATTTTATTCGTCATTTTTAAAAATGAAAATTATTCCATTTCCCCCCTTCTTTTTTACTGTTGTTTTCTGAAATATTAGGAGAGGCATGCTTCCTGAAACTCTGGTAATTTAGAGCCTAAAAATATTTGAACTTAGAAATCTGCAACTTTTTTTGTTACAAATTTTTAATTTGATAAAGAAAGCTTAAACCTTTGACCAAAAATAATTAAATTGGCTGTAATATTGATTTTGATTATCCCTTTCAAATACTGATTGCATTCACTTAATTCCTAAACCATATCTATTGTGTATGTAAGTTTCCTCGATATTTTTGTCTCTATTTCAGAGCAGTACCTTGTTGACAGCCCATTTTACACAGTCCAGGGTTCTATCATTACATCTACAGTGCAAAATAATTGCTACATTCTTGGAAACTGACTGCAAAGCAGCAATTGATCAAGTGAAACTTGAGGACTGGGTTTGAAAACAGAGGAGTGATGACAGAAGGAAAAAGTGGGTGAGTTAACTTTTATTGTGCATGGGAAAATAAACTCATTTGAAATTTTTCAAACTCAGAGTTTCTGACCAAGGGTCTTGCTGATGGCTGACCCCATTTCCTGCAGTACCCTGCTCTGTCAGGCAGTTCCTCAAGCAACCCCTTTGCCACAGTAGCAAAGCTGAATTAATTTAACTGGAAACCTAAACCCCTTGTGGGTTAAAAGGGGTAAGACTTTGGCTAGTCACAAAAGGTCCTTTTCAGAGACTTCCAGCCTACATCTTCAAAAGGTTTAATGGAAATCCTGCCATGGACAGCTACATTTGCGTGGACACCTCCTGGTTGCCAGCGCTGAATCAGTGGCGTCTGCCAAAGTTGCCACAAAGTACTGTGTTAGTTATAACCTCTGTGGAGATAAGATGCTGCTACAGTGTGCAGGTCTGGAGCAGAGATTCTCCTGAGGTTTAGATTTCTCTTAGCCAATATACTGTTTGTCTCTATACAGGTTTTGTTCACCTGATCCTTAAAAAAATGTAGTACAGCATCTCAGTATTGGCAGGTGAGAAGGCGATTTTATTGAAAGCCTGCGCGAAAGCTGTCAGCGTTTCTCAGTCTTTAGGAGTGAACTCTCTCTAATTAGCTGTGGCCTTTGCTGCTGATGACATGTAGCAGAAAGGTTATGTGTACATAATAAGATCAGCAGAAAGACTGGTTGGAAAGGATTTTTTAACCAATATGAGCTCAACCTGCCAATGTCAGCCTACTGGCATCAAAAGAAATTGAAAATAAACTCTTGCAAAGATCACCCCTTTCCAAACTTGGTCTTTGATCCAGGCTGGTTCTTATAACTCTTTCCATGTGTCAAAACTGGTGTAGCACACTTACCTGTCATCATCCATTAGAGAATGAATTTGAAAACTACCCCAGTAATAATATTGTATAGTTACTGCAAGCTACAAATGTTAAAGTAAGGTAAAAAATAATTAAATAAGTTAAATTTATATAATTGAACTTGATATCTTTGTCACTTTTAGCTGCAGAAACTTAAACTCGATTTTTCATTAAGATCTAGTAGTGTCAAGCTAATAAGACAGCAGGAAGAAGGGGTAAAGGGAAATTAATGCAAACATGCTGTGTTGTATTCATGAAGAATTTACCATGAAGATCTTAAATTTTCTCTAGAGATAAGTTGAGCTAGAAATCATGCTTTTACATTTTTATGTCTTTCAGGAAAAAATCTTCCTCAAAATCCATAGATAATTATGAAATGAAATTGAATGCAGAGAAGTTCACTAAGATTTGGGGGACAACCTTTTAACATCTATTTAGATGACATCTGACAACAAAATGACCATTACTGTAGTCATAGTTCCCAGAGGTTGAATTACTTATATCTATTTGTTTATATAAGTTGAAAAATAAACACTCATAGGCATGTTATCTCTGACTCGCTAAAGCATTCAAAGTCATGCCTACATCCATCTTTGCCTGGGGAAATTACAGTCACCTATAATGCATCAGTTTATCCTAGTGATAAAGCACCATTAATTGTTTGAAAAAAGAAAAAAAACTGACTTCCAAGTGTCCTTGGGAATTACAATGCATTGAACCTCAAACACTGGTAAGTGGAGACAATAATATGTCCAGAAGATTCAAGAGGAATCAAGATATTGGGAAGAAAGAATAAGCTTAGTCCTGCAAACTGCTTTATTTTGCAGCAACTTTCAGACCTGGTGCAACAAAAGCTATCCTAGTCAGCTATGCAGAATAAATCCCGTGAAGAGGGAAGCCAGAAGACACATGTCCTCCTGCCCAGTCATAGAGGGGCTGCTGCTAAGGCCACTCTCTCTAAGGCGCCAGAGCAAAGGGGTTTGGAACTGCCAGTTTAGAGCTTCATGACTAATAAAATTGCAAGTTCAATGGAACTATGGATTTTGTTAACCTTGGGTCTCAGTCTTCCAGCTTTTCCATCTCATAACAGACTCTTTTCAGCCAACTGTAGACAGTAGAAAATGTGAACAGTGCCTATTAGTGACTGTTATCAACTGGATGCTAACAGAGATTCGACATGCATATTTCAAGATACTAGTCTTATTTCAAGCAACTTAATTCCTCCTGTATAAAATTGGATGGATAGTAAAACATACTTTAGAAAAGCTAAGAAACTGATGCTTTATTTTTAGAAATAAATCCTACTATTGTTAAAGGGAGTCACTATAATAGGTCAGCTAGTACTCAATATTTGTAGTTTTTGTGTCACTTAGTGAGGCATATCGTAGTTAGAGTTTGGGGGATCATTCTTCACGAGCAGCTGGTCTCCCTTACCAGATGATATTTTGTATTAAATTGTAGTTCCCTGTATTTCATCAAAATGAGTTGCATTTTATATCCTACATTTACCTCATGTCCTGTAGTCAACTCATTGTGAGACTGCACAAAAAGAGAGTGAGGGAAGCAGCTGTGATATCTGTGCTCTTTAATATAGACAACATATTTGCAAGCAATTACTTTTCAGCATCTTTTCTGAGTTCATATCCTCTATGCCCATCAGAGATGACAAATTAATTAATATACTAGGTAGTAAAATGTAATAAGAAACTGAGTACCTTCAGAACTAGGGGTCAGTTTGTGTTTTGTTTCCCCCCCCCAAAAAAAAGCATTCAAAGTTACTTCCTGTTCCTTTTTTTTTAAGAAACGCTTCCCAAATAAGATGCCTTTTATATTTTACTATTTTTATTTCTAAAAGTTGGAGAGGCTAGATGTGTACCCTGGGACAGAAGAGGCCACTTGCCTATTCCCTAAAGCATCACAAATCCAAGTATAAATCTATCTATCCAAAATTTAGTACTTCCTTTCACACCTAGTTCTGAATTTCATAAGCTCTTCCTGAAAACTTTTATGGTTGTCTCTTTTTTTGCTACCTTCCTTGTCGTCTTAAAGGCTAGGTCTTGCCATGCTGGGAAAGTGAAGTGTTCTGGGAATGGGAGTCTCTATGGGTACACAGAAATACATGGGAAGTCACAGAATCACAGCATATGCTGAGTTGGAAGGGACCCACAAGGATCCCTGCCATTCTGTTCTGTTTACAGGTCTCATCATCACCTAAGCTTCAAGGAGAAGCCTATGGCAAGGCTGACAGCTTGGAATTTGCCTGGAGGAGGGTGTGTTAACAACATATGAAGAAGAAAGTCCCAAACTATTTACTCAAAGTACAGTGCTCTACATTTTAATATAGTCAAGTCTTAAATGTCTTGATTCTGATTTTTTTGTGTGTGTGTTTACATAAAGTTTGTAATTTTTTAGGAAGAGAGCAAAACTTTAGCCCCTAAACCAAAATTGTCTCTAGGAAACCTTATTATATACAGAGCTTAACTTCACTTGCCTGTTTATTTTATTTCATCAATAGAAGATTCAGTTTCTATGTCTCTGTCTTTTTTTATAACCAAGTAAATTTGAACCCAAAAAACAACATTTGCTTTTATCAGAAAACTTTCATGAAACATTTTGAGGTGGAGAGTAACAAACACTGTTTTGTTTACATAGACAAAAAGTAAGTCGGATATTCACCTGGCATAGAGTCATATGCCTTCACTGACTTCAGATATGCTGAATTATATTGCTGAAGGAACTTGGTTAGTTTGAATCCATATTTCCTCCCATAGAAATTAGAAGGAACTCTCCAAAGTCTCTCAAGTTGCGCCAGTGTGTATCTAGGGGTATCAAAACTCATCTTTAGCATTTTGCACCTGTTCCTGTGGCAACTGATCTCTTTATTATCTGCTAGGAGTTTAAGTGTAATACTATTAACCTGAAAAAAGAAAAGACTAGAGTCCATTTGCCAAGACAAAGTTTAAGGTAAAATAACGGTTCTGAGATCTAGACAAGAACTACCAATATGAAAATGTCCTGATCAGCACTTTCCTAGGGTAGATGTTGAGTTCATCTTTGGGTGACTGAAAATCACAAGGTGCCTTGTCACAGTAATTTAGGCAACTTCAAAAATCTTCCTTTGTGGTTGATTCGTTATAACCCTGTCCTGGGTTCCTGTAGCTGAATTTTTTTTGGGTAGTGGCGGGGGGCTGCAGAGGTGGTTTCTGTTAGAAGCTGCTAGAAGCTTCCCCTGTCCCATAGGAGACAATGACACTTTGCCCCAGG
>VWZG01010827.1:60980-101525 GCA_013396735.1 Grallaria varia
ACAGAAGGAGGAGTGGGGGAAGTGTATGTGTGTGTGTGGTGTGTTTTAAGACTGTTTTTTTTCCCCACTCTTTAGCTTAGCTTTTATCCTGTTAGTAATAAATTTAGGTATTATCTCACTTTGAGTCTGTTTTTTGCCCATAAAGGTGGTGGGTGGATGACCCCTCTCCCTTCTGCCCAGTTGCAGAAAGGGATTTAATGAGTCCATGGAATCCAGCCAGGGTCAACCCACTACAAATCCCTACGATGCCCAATCCTTACGCTTGCCTTGTTTAGCAGCCTTCTGATGACTATTTAATTGTTTCAATTTGTTACGTATATTCTATGTAATCTAAGTAGAAACACCACAACCCACAAAAATTTGTCTTTCAATATCCTATTTCACATTCTGACAGACAAAAGCAACAGATAGATATTTATGCATACATGTAATTTTTCTACAATCTCTCTCAGCATCAAAGACTTGAACACTAGAACAAAAAATCATGCCAGTATGCTAGGGTTTGGTTTTTGCTTTAAAATCCCTATTGTTTCCTCAGTGTGTTGAGTTAGATTAGTCATGATGGAAATAGAAGAATAAGCCTACGAGAACTGCACAATAGGAATTTACCAACATTGGACTTGTTTCTATTACAATTAATGACAAGGCTCTTTCTGACTTGGATGCTGTTTCTCAGTTAAATTTTTAGTGCATTTTTATGTGGCCTTTTTATTGATTATTTTATTGTTTGCTTACCCAGAAAAATAGTTGCAGCAATCTGAGTCATGATCTCCTCCTTTCTAGTCAGTAGTAATCAGTAAATTACTTTTTTGCAATTGTATGTAGTATTTTATTTTATTTATTTTCTAGCTCCTCCTTAGTAAGATTGTTGAGAAAATGTGATAATCACTTAAAAAAAAAAATTCTAAAAAGTAAACAAGATATACAATTCAATAGATGCTAGCTGGGATGTAATGAAAACCTTCTTGTTACATGCAATATTAGTAGGAGAGAGCAAAGTACGTAGGTCCTTCTCTCAGGGGAAGAACTGAATTATAAACCTGAGGAGGTGTGATTTCATTTCCTTCTTGATCTGAAGAACAGTGTGGGGTCAAGATTCTTTATTTTATTTGCTTATTGAAAGATGTAGAATATGTGCTTTCTGAAGAAAACGACTACATTGGAAAAAAAGAGATGCATACAAACTGAATGAACTCTGTTTTCAAAATGAAACTTCATTTAGTGTTTTCCTCCTACTTTGATAAAAATCTGAATAAACCATGCCAAAGGTTGCAAATAAAAGAAGCAATTAGGCATTTAATAGTTTTTTTATTATATATTCCACAGAATAAAGAAGATACCTGCTTTAATTACTGTAAATATTCAGACTTCAGACAGTTGCACGATTATCCCACCTGAATGTACAGAGCTAGATCAGAGGAAACTGTCAATTAAATGAAACAAAACCACTGCAAACACCAGGTCCTTCAAAGAACAAAGATGGGCTCCTATTTATCCTCAAGTGGCACAGGAAAACAGTGGGGATCAAAAGCAGGATAACCTGTGTCCAAACAAGCTTGTGGCCTGCAGCCTCATCATCCCTGAACTGAGAATCAAAGCGAATTTTAAATCCTTACGGACACTGAGGTAAACATAAGTGAGAGTGACAGGTTTTAAATGTGCTGACAGACACTGTTAGCAAGGGAAAGGTTGTGGCAGTTTTCAGCCAGATTCACAAAGGCAGGGAAGAAAGTAACTGAGTAGACAAAGCTTAGAGATACTGACCAGGGCATACTGGATTGCAGGCTGAGTATGAAGCCAAACAGAGCTGGCTACGTGGAAGTCCTTTCCTGCTGTGATCAGGCAGTGTTACCTACAACAGGGATACTGAGGTTGTGCCTATCTTGCTGCGCTCTTGAGATAAACAAAAGGTATAAACCCCCCACATGGCTGGGGTGTGCACCTGCGACACTTCACATCCTTCAGAAAAGGAGGGGCGGAATTTCAGTCCCAGATTTTCTCAGGTAGCAATACCCTCTTTTGGTCCCAATTACATGTGTTCAGCACTTCCTCGGGTCTTTGACAAAAGGAAATGCAGCAGTTCAGCAGAAGCTCAGGGGAATCTTGGTTCCTGAAGTGTGCTTTTTTT
Source organism: Grallaria varia (assembly GCA_013396735.1). NCBI lineage: Eukaryota > Metazoa > Chordata > Aves > Passeriformes > Formicariidae > Grallaria > Grallaria varia. The sequence continues at coordinate 63,109 of VWZG01010827.1, forward strand.
AAATTTCCAGTGTGTTGGTAGTAGTGTGTTATTATCATGAATATGTTCTAGACTCAGTCTTTCATATCAAAGGTGAACTCTCAGTGTTGTTAATAGGACTGTCCAAGTGAATTTTGAACCACGTGAAAGCCTTTAATTGTTAAATGCTGCTACTGTTTCTTAATCTTTCACCGCAAAGCCGAAAGTTTATTCTGTGTCCAGAATCAGAAATACTGAGCTATTTCACAAATAGCTCTCAGTATTATAGCATCACAGTAAATATATGCTATGCTGCTTTCATCCAGCAAGAAGTATGTTAGAACACTGCACATGTCATTCCTTTAACTGTTTATACACAGTGTCCTCTGGAGGAATTTGATATATTTGTTTCACTTAGCCCAGTCATGATTCAATTTTTCACATTATGAACAGCAGGCATGGATCTATATTTTTTTTCTTTATTTCATTACTAACTGACAATTTTATTGTATTTCATTTTGAGATTCGTCTCATGAACACAGTATGTGTTTTGCATTTAGCTCAATCTTTCTTATTTTTAGATCGTGTGATTCACAGTAATAAAAAAAAAAAGAAAAGAAAAAAACCAGCCATTCAGGAGCTTTTGTTCTTACAACCGTTTAAAATCAATTTGTGATCCTCTCCACTCAATCTTTTTCTTCAAAACTGATAATATTTTCTGCATGAAAAGTTGCTGACTTGAGAACAATAATGTATGCTAAAACCATACGTGCATTTTTCTTTGTAATTGGTTTTATTATATCTGTAGATTTTTGTATTGCCTTCTTTGAAGATTGGATTGTATCATGAAAAGCTCTGGACAAGAGAAAAAAATAAAAGGCTCACTCATTCCCTCTGTGACTGTACATACTAGAAAGAGATCTCAGGTCGGGTAGTCATGTGAAAAGCTCTTCATCTTCCTATTCTCAGACAAAGGTAAAAGTCTTGGACTTTGCTCTCTAAGGGTCTGGGAGGAACAGGGGTGAGGAGTGTTTTCTTTTTGCTATCTATAACCTGTCAAAGCAGTGACTTTGTCTTCTAACTCATGAAGAATTGTTGGTCTTGTCTACAACAAAGCACTCTGAAACATGGGTCTGGTGAGTGCCCAGTGGTAATTCCTAAACTGAAGCAGAACCACGAAGTATCCCATCTGTAACATGATAACGACAGCCTGGATCCTGGTTTGGGAATATGCCAGGACCCACTTCTGCAGCAGTCAGAGCAGCCAACTGCATCATTCATGATGAAATTTACTTCCACAAGGACTACCGCGAGACTACCTCTGAACTTTGTCTCAATTTGATGCTCATTCCAATACCCAAAGCTCAAAATCTTTTACTGTTGCAATGCAGGAAAGACACGATACAATTTTAGGAGACGTTGAGACGTTTTTTGTTTTTCTCTAACCTGCAAAGTATTCAAACACTGTTTGGGACTGGAACAGAAGGCCAAGTAGAAATGGAGCCAGAAAATGCTCCTAAATTCTCATTTTCATGCAGAAAAGTTACATTGCAAACAAACACCACAGGAAAGTAATACTGATATGAAATGTTTGAAATATTAAAATACAAAGTACTTTAAACATTTTTTTTTTATGTCCAGGTGATCTTTTTGTAACACAGCTTGACGTTACAATTGATTCATATATGAGAAGTGATTTAATATTTAATATTCTTCAAATGCCTGACAATGACAAAAGTTCTTTTAGGTTAATAAATAAATGCAATCACTGGAGAAAGTATTCTTTGGTTTAAAGGGCTCTTAACAGTGACTAAGATGATTATTCAGGATCTATATATTCATTCATACTTATACTGAGGTCAAAGTGATATAACAATGAAAAGAGTAAATAAGGACACAGAAATACATTTTCTGAAATGCGTTATTTATTTGATTTTTCAGTTGTTCCTTGCAATCTCCCATTTGTTAACCACTGCTTTTAAGCAGTCAGCACACAGCACTGTAGATATTTCTGTGGGGTTGCCTCCACATAGAGACCCATGAGATTGGAACATTTTGTTTTGACCCCAGTAAGCTCACATGGTTTTTCTTTGGTCAAGCATTTGGCAGGCTATGCTGACAAATTTGAGAAGTTTACACAATGCTTTCAGGACAAGAGCATGGGCTTTAGAGGTTTTCCAGCCCTTCCTTACCACACAGACAGACTGACAGTGTTCAAAATCATTGGTACACAAGTACGTAGACAAACTCTGCAGAAAAAAATTAAGAAACAAGCCATATGGACAACCAGAGGTCTGATGCTTTAATCCTTTCTCTGATTCTATTTTATATATATACAGGAGCAACCTCTGCCTCGTGCAGGACCTGATAGATGGGTTCAAAGAATAACTGTATTTTGGATTAGAAAACTCTTCCATCTCACTTGTGGAGAGAGAGACTAAGTACATACTCTAGAGTTTATGATTCTGATGCTTGTTTCTCTTTTTGTCTCAAAAAGGTAATCTTTTATATATGTAAAAGGATCAAAATGAGATTTTGGTTGCAGAGCTACTGGCAATTACAGAAGTTTGATTGTCCAGTGTTTTAAATTGATTCTTTTATTGTAGAAAATGTAACTTTTGATAGAGTACAGTGAACTATGCAACGAAACTTGTCACTTGCTTTTCAGGCCTTTGAGTCTATCAACTATGACCAGTGGCATCACTCAGTAAAAATATCTGTAAATATTAGAAGATGTAAATGATGTAGTCAGCTACTTCCAAAAAAGGAAGGCAGTTTTGTTTATCTTTCAGGCGGGTGTTTCTAAGGCCTGTTGAACTCAGGTTGTGTATCCTGGCTGATTATATCTAACATGCTGCATCTGTTTGCTGTAAACTCATGACAATTTTTTTCCTCCTGCACAGAGAAGCAGACATTTAAAAATATGCGTGTACTGCAAGCTGAGTGTAGCCACATTACTACATGGCATTCAACTGTGTCAGGTTACCTAGTCATTGATGTGTTGGAAACTGAGTATAGATTGTGTTTCATATGAAGTGTGATTGACTTGATCTGTACCAAAGCAAGAAGAAACCACATACTCCAAACTGCATCTGTGGCAATTTTAATATTTCTGTAAAATTCTTGTTGCTGCAGTATCAGAGCATCTCTTTGAATTTCTTATCAGATGTTACAGGCATTTAAAATGAAAGAAAAGCTTCAGTGAAAGAAGGCTCTAGGACAGATTTGTGTTATTGGACTTTTATACATTAATTGCACTTTACTGGACTTCTTAATGTTAGTGCAAGGCCTCAGTGGAAAGAATTTAAAACTAAAGACCATGTACAGGGGGAAACATTTGAGTAAATATTATAACTGAGAAAGAGAGGAAGTTCTTCTAGGGAAGGAAAATCAGTAGCTCTCAGGTCTTCAATGCAACTTCCTATTGAAGGAGTTGTGTTCAAATCTCTTCCGGAGTCTCTGTGGTACTGGAATTTATTTCTATAAAAGCAGCATCAGTGCACTTTTCTAGACATGCAACTGGGAGAGGGACCTGTCATTTTGTGAGAACATGAAGGGGGAACAGGAGGGATGATGTGTTTTCTGAGAACAACCAAATGGAAATCTTGGTCTGATGAAGGTTCAGTAAAAAGTAATGCACATATTTTTGTAGCAGACTGCTTACTTAAATGGATCTTTTTTTCCCCTTAAAAAGTAAAGATGCTTAGCTTTGGGATTTTTTTCACCCTTTTTTATCACAACACATAGTTATCAGTGTTTTACATCGGTCTCTAATCTGGCTTAGGCCTTCTAGCCAGTCTTAGAGCATAAATGCTAAATAGGAAGTATGCAGAAATCATATCTTTTTCAAATACTACTTAAGATGTATGAATACAGTATAAAAAGATGTATTATCATATCTCTGGGGGGAGTTATTTCTTTCTGCTTTGATTGATATTTCCCATTGATACAAAAGTAACAAAGTTTACATATTTGAAATGTGGCATAGACATGTGAATTCTGACCATGAAGTGCCAATATCAACTTTTAATAAGAGTCTTAGCCTAGTCTACGCTGCATCTTCAAGTATATTGTCCTGAGCCAGTAATTACAGTCTTTTATACAAGACCTGTTTTAGGATACTGTTTTTATATAATGTATATTTTTATCTTGACTTTGAAAGACTAGATCCTGTTTATCATGTAAATTCTGCCCTGTGAATGCTTCAGTGACTTAAAGGAACATCGCAACTCCAAAGAAATTGAAGCAGCGGTACTTTTCCTGTAATTACAATGGATATTCAGGTTTCTGCCAAATTTTTATGACGGAAAAAAGGTGGTGGGGGAAGAGAGAAGAATGTGTTATAGCAAACTTACAATAAAGCCTGTTCACAAATGAAACAATTTAAATAGATTGTATTTAATTCTATTTAGAGTCAAAAGAAATAGAAAAAATTCAAATATTTATTCTATATAGCCTGAATTCTCAGTTCCACCGCAGAAGTCGAGGTGCTTATCCTTTTTCTTGTTCTCTGTCTTCCACCTGGATAAACTTGAACACAAGCAGCTTGACCAAGGTATCCAATGATGAGTTCCTGCCCAGGACCTTTTCTGCTTTTAGGCATGTTGCTTCAGTGCTGTTGGAATCACCCAGGTCTGTCAGCAAAAATTGATATTAAAAAGAAAAGTAATATTTAAAACAGTTGCTTAAAACCCAAGCATACTGAATATCCAAAATCATGCTACAATGCTACTATGAAATTGTTCAAGACAGACAAATTCTCATCAGTTGTGCCAGTTTTTATCAACTGCAAATGTAAGTGAGGCTATTTTTTTTATACTGGTATTGGTGCTGAGTGTAATAGATGTTTTGCACATATTCCAAGTAACCCATTCTGTTTTCCTTGTACTCAGCATACAGTATCTGCTTGGAATAAAAAGATGTGACAATTGTAGTAGCCCTGGTCTTCCTAAGTTCTGCAGCTCTCTCGAGATGTACACACACTGCTCTTTTTTAAACATGCAAAACAACTGGGAGGAGAGCAAAGGAAAATGAAGAATTCAAATTGATTATCAGAGTACATTATAAATAATATGTCAAACAATAGTATGTAAATGGACCATGGTATCATATAGTTATAATACGTTGCAACAAAAACTTCTTATTTAATTACAGACTATTGAAAATGAGTCTCCAAAGCTAGGCAGAATTTTAGACAAAGCTAAATAATGCTTTAATGTTTCATAGCGGGGGCACTGCACAAAAATCACAACATTTCTTCTGCATGTCCAGGATTTAGGATCTGTTCCTCAGGTTTAGGTAAACTGCCCAGTTCCACAAGTAAAGTTCCACAAGGCCTACGAAAGAAGCCTATGGGATTCTATATATTTATGTTTCAATCTGATGGTAATGTCTTTGTAACAATTATCCAGTTGCCACTGTACTGTTTAAAGTGATCTGCTGAAGTGATAAAAAATTTCAAGATATTGACAATTTGGCTATTAAATTTGAATGACGGAGGCTGAACTATGCACATATCCCGAATTATATTGCCGGGTATCTCAGAAAATATATGCTGTATAAAAAGAAGATTTCTCTGATATCATCCATATAAAGTAAAAAAATTTGAAAGACAGATATATTAATATAATAATGAAAGTGCAATAGCTTTTACCTCATCAAATTTAATTCAACAATCATATAGTTTTTATTCCACACAAGCCTATTATTTTTCTTCCAATTTAGTAAAAGTGATTTGAAATACGGATGATACTACTTATACAATCTTGGGTCCATCTGTGAATCCATTTTTTGAGTTCCTATTTATGTTATTTTTCATTGTAAAACAGTCACAATGGATTAAGTTTTTCAGAAGATGAAATCCACATGTTAGTAAATTAGACTGCTACATTTCCTACTTCTTCAGAGATAATTACTGGTCAATTCATACAGCAGAATTAAAAATAATATTAAAATTGACAAACTGGCGTCTCAGCTACTATGCATCAGTAAATTTGAAATATAAGCTGCATTTTATATGCTTCTACTGTGGAAGTAGGCATCATGCCAAGAGCTTTTGGTATTATTATCACTCAATAATTTATTTTGATGGCTAATCATCTTTTTTCTCTCTTTTTCTNGACATGAAGACTCATGAATACTCAAAGAGAAAGCCTATCAGTTTTGAAGGAGAGGAATCCTTTCCAACAAGAGATTTAAGTATAGATTTAAACACAGCAGTGAGATCACTGACCTACCACATTTGAGCCTGGACAGAATTTGATACGCTAGCATGATATTACTGTAAATTTTTTGAAGAAAATTTTCTTGCTGTGGTCTATTTTGTCTTTGTCGCTTATAAATTATTTCAAGATGGAGTTGACTGTCCTTAGCTCCCGAGGTACACCAGCTGCCATGCTGCAGTACAGCATTGACCTTTGTGTTCTGGATGACTCCAACAGAATCGTTCGAGTCATTTGACATTAAAATAATGTTCAGTGACTCTGTCATTTTCAAGTAATTTCCTGAATAATTTCAAATCTATTAATATGCAGGAAACTGCTGCTTGACAAAGGTTGGATTCTGTGAATCCAGGAGCACCAGCTAATTTTTAACTTCCCTTATTATCTGCAATGAAACCTGGTATGACAGGCTCATTTTGAATATCAGACATTGAGGAAGATGGAATCAATGCACATAACTGACATCCTTCTCTGAAAATTTGCAGTGATCTTGTGTTTTCCTTGTAGTCTGATATTTTGCATGGAAAAAGAAAGTTAAGTTAAAAAATATAATGGCACTGCACTAGACTTAGGAGTCTTTGCTCCTGAAACACATGGAAATTGAGGAAAAGAAATTTGAGTTTAAATAGGAATTTCATCATTACACTTGCAGCTTATTAATTGATCCTGTTGATTAAAGTTACAAAAAGCCCAGCGACATTTTCTTTCTTTATCAGGCTTATTGACTGGAATGAAAACAGAAGAGCTAACTAATCTATAATAGGTACAACCTATGTCTTGTTACTGCTTCTTTCAATGCTACCTCCATTTTTATTTTTATTATATTACCTAATGACCTCATTAAATAACAAAAATAAGCCAACCTATAACCTGACACTTTAATGTGCTGAGCTCCCTTAAAAATTACTCCTAATGCATTTTTAACTTACCTATTACATTTTAGATAGCTAACAATTGCAACTGTGTAGTGTATACCTGATTACTTTTTTCATGGTATCTTAGAGTATATGTACTACAGGATGTCTGTTCCGAGCTACTTAAAGCTTGGTAAAAAAATCTTTGCTTTGCTGAATAGACTGACTATATATTGTGAGCCAGTAAGAACTGGATCATTAAAGAATTTATTTTCAGCAGCCAGAACAAGGAATGATGTTGCTGGATTGAAAGATATGACATATTGTTTTACCTTGAAGAATACTGAAGATTGTTTCCTCAAGAAAAATTGAAGATCGCAGACCTTCCCATGTCAAAAATTAGATAAGCCCAAGGGGAAAAAAGGAAAGGGAACCACGAGATAAAAACTGAACTGTTGAAATGTGATGAGTGAAATGTGGTGATTATTGTAGTCATTATACTGTTGTCAATTAGATTAGCAAGTAGCTCTGGAAGTGGCATCGGATGATGAAGTAATGGAAAACTTATTTTAACTGCAACCAATTGGCTTACAGCAAATTGACTACTGAGAGGCTTGAGTTTTCAGCTTAGAGGTGGCTTTCTCAAATTCTAATCTTCTGGACAAGTACCTAAAGTAAGACAGATCATTATCTTCTAACTGGCAATATCTCTGGAATGCAGAAAATAAACAGCTCTTATTGAATTTTTCCCAAATGCTTCTGAAGAAACAGAAAATGTGTATATCTCTACTTCTTTGAAATAGGCAGAGTCTGAAGTCCATTTTCTAGCAATTCCCAGCACTCAAGGGGGAACTCACAGAAGGGCAGCAGGTTTCTGGACAGGAGACCAGCGTTAGCATTTGGTGCAGGGAAAGGAGAAACAACAGAACAGAACAACTTAAGGGCAAGTGCCTTGAAAAAGTCTGGTCTGATTCCCTAGCTGAAAGAGCACAAGCCTGGAATCATGTGAAAAAATGTGACCATGTGCAAGGACAAAGCAAATTGCTTTGTGGCCTTTAAAGAATGACAATTCTCTTTTTTACCCACTGTACATGCTAGGTGCAGTTTGGCTGCTGACCGAAGCTAGGCATCATGTTTTCATTCAGTCTTAACAGCCTGGTCAGTTATTTTTAGTCTAGTAAAAAAAGAAACAGTTTCCATTTAACACTGCTAAACAAAATCTGATAGTTCTTCAGTATATGTAATTATTGTTAAGTATGCAAGAAGCACGCAGAATCAGTCTCGAGGAGAAAAGACAACGCAGAAAGAACCGTGCCTCACCAACACCGCCTATGGAGACTTTCTGCTGTGCCTTTTGCAAATGGACTTGCCTGTCTCGCATCGGCCTCTTTAGCCATCAGCGCGCTTGCAGCAAGCGTGGGTAGAGCCCTTCCCAAATCTTCGTTCGCGAAGCCTGGCCATGATGATGCAAGAAGTGGGAAAATGTGCCAGAGATATGGAAAAGCTCTTAAGGCATACCTTTCATTTCTAGTTAGAGTTGAGAGAATCTGAATAGAGGCTTGACTTCATGCCAGGACTTCAAACAAGATAATGCTCTCTTAGGTATATTCTTAATCTAGTCTCAACATGACAGATATGAATGTCTATGAACTCAGTTCTTTGTTCAAAATTAATTGAAACAAGTCTGAAATTTAAATACACTTAACCATATAGGCTTTGCATATGCATACCTAAGCTATTTTTCAAGTAATATAATTTCAACTGATACATATTTTAATACAGGAAAATCTTGCTTTGTAGTTTAAGGCATTGGATGACCAAATTTCTGTGTATTTGTTTCACACTGAGTAGGAAAGGAAAGCCATAATAATAGCCATGAGTCAAAGCTGTGCTACCAGGTTTCAAACTTGAACATCTGTATATGCTCACTAAAAATATGGCTCTAATAATTTCAAGATCATTCTGTCCAGTATTTATTACAGCGATGATGTACTGAAGACACAGTACAATTTCATAAAACTCAGACTCTTTAATCCATTTTTGTTGTCTCTTTGGATGGTGGCCATACTTCAGCTGCATTCCACTGCTGACAAATGAGTGGAAAATGTAGAATGCCTTTTCTGTTAGTAGCTTTGCAACCAGGTTGACTAATTCTTACTGTAGTTAAAAAAACTCTGCATGAATGTGTAGCCATTCTAGAGACAGGAAACCTGGATACACTTTTCTATTGCTCGAATGAGATTAATTCAGTCAGGTGACAAAGAATTTTCTTTTAATTGATCTCATCTTTCAGGATTCCACATATTATGTAAAAATGCAGGTCTTAATGATACTTCACTACGTATGGACAGAGAACGAGAAGAGTTTAATTAGAATATAAACCCAGTTCAGTTGTGAATTCTTACCATTTTTTTTCTTTGGAGAACCATATTCTGAAGTTTGTTTTGAGTTCTTTAACGAATTTTCCTACAGTTACTTTCCATTCCTCATTTCTTGTGGAAAAAGTACAAAATTCTAAAAGACCCTTCACTACTCAGAAATTTGGTCACTGTAGGATAAAGATATTTTTTGGCTTACCTTACCAAGAAATTTGTGATAGCAGGAGTAGATCAGTTATAATTTATGCACACAGTACGGAGAGCTGGAGAGGGAATGTTCTTTCATGGTAGACTTTTTCACTTTCCTTACACCAAATGTTTATCACGCACAAGATCTAAGATCTTTCGTGTTGCCATTAGCCTTGTTGACTAACTTATCAAATTGTTTGTGTTGTCTGGGTCTAAGGAGTGTCTTTTTGTCCTATATACTTCAGAACAACACCTTACACACTGATGGTTAGTACTTAGCAGAACAGTCCTATGAAATGTAAAGACTAGCAACATATTGTTCTGTAGAGAACAGTAATATTGTGATCAACTGTAACAAAAAGAGGAAGTTTGTTTAGACAAAATGAATATCTACAGTCATGACGATTATCTATACAAATAAAAGTGGTGGTAGTAATGGTGTTTGCATTGAAAAGGCTTCTTTTTCATTTTTGAATATTATGGAAAGAAAAACTTGCAATTACTTCTGTCAAGTGAAAAGGTCTTTCACGTGAGAATAGTAGTTGCTCTTCAGGAATAAGTTGACAGGAGAACATTATGCTTTTTTCTACCTAAAATGACATGCATGAAAATTACTTGTTACTGCTGAATTCAGATGAGCTAATACTGGACATACACGTTTTTTTAAAAGAATATTGAGATGTTAACGAATGGGCAATAAATCATATATCCTAACATATGATCCAATCAAATTCCAACTGAAAGGATTAGAAAGACTCCCATTTACTTAAAAAGGATTCACTCAAGCCATTAGGGAGGCAGGCTTTTGAAGTTCAAGTGGTTTGCTATTAGAATGAAATTTTCAAACAATTAAAAAAATAATTAAGAAAGCAGCAGTTAAGTAAACAGCAGAAAACCTCTAGCTAAGACTGGTAATTCATGGCAATTTTTAAATCAAATTTTGCTGCAGCAGAAAACACGATTGATGATACACAGCTCATGGTATAATTACTTCGTATTACTCATATGATTGAAACAGAACAGTAACTATACACTTCTGCCACTTCTCTGTCCAAACACTGTCTCTAAAATACCAAGGTTTTCTAACATAACACAGGACAGACTACTTTTCTTCAGCCAGCCAGGCTGTAGGAACTCTGGAACTGCCCAAACAGAGCAATTTATCTATCCAGTCACTAATGATGACTTATAATATATAAAATTAGGGGAAGACAGGCTGCTGCCACTGCTAGGTGGTGCTTCTGGTCCAAATTGAATAAATACTTCTGGATTTCATGAATTCCTTTTCAGAGGAGAAAAAAGAGATTATTTGATCTATTTTCTGAAACCAGCCATCAGTTTAAAACAGGAGAGGAAAATTGTATCACAGAGAAAAGAAAAGTATCCAGTTGTCCTGGATTTATACAGAGCTAAATTTTTCAAAATTCAGAAAATTGAGTTCTTGATGATGGTTTTAATAGGAACTGATCTAATAACACCCCTTTGTAGGAATTCTGCATATGTATAGTGTGCAATCAAATAAACTGGATAATTACTTTGTCTTAATGGTCTTGCAGTGGCTGAACTTTCAGATGCTTTCAGGTATTCCACCTGTTTGGTTTGTGGTATATAAACAGTATCACAGAATATGCTGAGTTCGAAGACATCCACCAGGATCATCAAGTCCAACTCCTGGCCCTGCACAGAACCATCCCCAAGAGTCACACCATGTGCCTGAGAGTATCACCCAAGCACTTCCTGAACTCTGTCAGAATTGGTGCTGTGACCACTGCCCTGGGGAGCCTGTTCCAGTGCCCATCCACTCTCTGGGTGAAGAACCTTTTTCTAATATCCAACCTAAACTTCCCCGGACACAACTTCAGGCCATTCCCTCGGGTTCTGTCACTGCTCACCACAGTAGGCAAACTCCACATTGCTTCAGAGTGTTCCAAGAATGAAAACATGACATGGCTTTGTGTACTTACCAGATTTAACTTGACCTATAGCAGTTTTCCATAATCTAGGCAATATATGGAAAGTAGAGGGGGGGTTTGAGGGGGAACGTGCCAGGAGAAGGGTTAGGAACAAAACTGTATGTTATGATTTGCCCAGTTCTTTTGTTCTCCCTTTCCAAATTCCATTTGTGTGCTCAGCACTGTAAACTGATTATTCCCCAAATCAAGCTAATTGGCCAATTAGCTGAAAGTAAAGGTAAATTATACATTGTGAGTATTGCATAATTAGATTTACTGGCAGTTAATGAACTGCTGCAGACACAGCACATCCACAAAGGAATATCATGAAGAGGAATAAAAAAGACTGATCTCAAAGTATAAATTGTTAAATATTTTTATGTTAAAAAGGATTTATTTTATTCTGCTTTCTTTTGATTGCTATCAACATTGCTAAATTATTATCGATTAATCACTATATAAATAAGTAAAAAATTATTCTTTTCTAAAACACGGAGTATAGGCAATCTTGCTGAGCAGCAGACCTCAACCACTGGTAACTTCAGGTGTAATAACTGTTCTCTGTTGACACTATTAGACCTATCTATTAGTTAACAGCCCTTGTGAAGGTTGAAGTGGAAAACAAGGATTGCAAACAACAGGAATTTCAATGTATGGCTAAATGGCTTTGAATGTTTGCTGCAAATGCACATTGAAAGTCCTGAAGGCATACTCATAAATTACAAAAAAGTTTTGAGATTTAATCCCTTCCTTTCATCCTTTTCCCTTCTCCACCCTCATTATTCTCAGCTTTCACAAAATCACAGAATCTGCTGAGTTAGAAGGGACCCACAAGGATCATCAAGTCCAACCCTTAGTCCTGCACAGGACCATCTCCACGAGTCACAGCATGTGCCTGAGAGTATGTTCAAATGCTTCCTGAACTCTGTCAGGCTTGGTGTTGTGACCACTTCCCTGGGGAGCCTGTTCCAGTACTAAACTACCTTCTGGGTGAAAAATCTTTTTCTAATATCTAACCTAAACCTCTCTGGACACAGCTTCAGGCCATTCCCTCAGGTCCTGTCACTGGTCACCACAGAGAAGAGATCTGCCTGCCCCTCCTCTTCCCCTCATGAGGAAGTTGTAACTGCAATGAGGTCTCCCTTCAGTCTCCTTTTCTCCAGGCTAAACAAACCAAGTAACCTCAGCCACTTCTCACATGGCTTCCCTTCCAGACCCTTCACCATCTTTGTTGCCCTCCTTTGGACACTCTCGAAGAGCTTAATGTATTTTTTGTTTTTTATTGCAGTGCCCAAAACTGCACACTGTGTTCAACGTGAGGCCACCCCAGTGCAGAGCAGAGCGGGACATTCCCCTCCCTCGACCGGCTGGTGATGCTTATCCTGATGCCCCCCAGGACACGGTTGGCCCTCCTGGCTGCCAGGGCACTGCTGACTCAGATTCAACTCACCACCAACCAGGACCCCCAGGTCCCTTTCCATCATCTCATTCCCCAGTCTGTACATACACCCAGGGTTGCCCCATCCCAGGTGCAGAATCCAGTACTTTCTCTGGTTTAATTTCATGTGGTTGGTGATTGATCAGTCCTCTCATTTGCCAAGGTCACTCTGTAGGGCCTTCCTGGCTTTGGGGGAGTCAGCAGCTCCTCCCAGTTTTGTGTAAATTGCAAACTTTCCCAGTATCCCTTCCAGTCCTGTGTCCAAGTCATTTATGAAGATGTTGAAGAGCACAGTGCCCAAGATGGAGCCCTGTGGAACCCCACTAGTGACAGCTCACCAGTTTGATGTCACTCCATTCACTATCACCCTCTGTGCTCGGTCTGTAAGCCAGTTGCTCACCCACCACATGATGTGTTTATCCAGCTGTGCTGGGCATTTTGTCCTGAAAGATCCTGTGAGAGACAGTATTGAAAGCTTTACTGAAATCCAAAAAGAAGACATCAAGTGGCTTCCCTTGACCAGCTAGGTAGGTCACCTTGTCATAAAAAAGGATCAGGTTGGATAAGCAGGACTTTTCTCTCGAGAAGCTATGTTGGTTGTGACTAATGACTGTGTTGTCTTTCATGTGTTTTTCAACACCTCCCAGAATAATCTGCTCCATAACTTTACCACTTACTGAAGTGAGATTGACAGGCCTGTAGTTTCCAGAGTCTTCCTTCTCACCCTTCTTGAAAATCGGGACAGCATTCATCATCTTCCAATCAGCTGGGATGTCTCCAGATTCCCAGTACTGCTCAAAAATCACCAAGAGAGGTTTTGCTTTTAGCAAATAAGCCCCTAAAAATCCTGGTTTTATCACTACTTCTTTTAAAACATTGAATGCTTGCTAGATATAGAACTTGGGTGACATGTCATTTAGATGCATTAGTATCATTTGAATTGGACCATCTGTGGCACCAAACGACACCAAATCCTTTCTTTAGGCAACTGAATCCAACCTCTGATGTCATTTCAGCCATCTAAGAGTATGAGCTGAAATCCAATACAAAGTTAAGGTAAGACTAAAGTTTGGCATCTGGACTCAGGAGCCTAAGTGAGAGTCAGATGCCCTTGCTTTCTTTCCAGTCAGCGGACTTGGCTTAGCTGCCAATACACCAGATCCTTATGCCACAATAGGCACTCTGAGGTGTAAGCCCTGGCCTCTGTCTGCTGCTTCAAAAGATACGTATCTCATCTAGATCTTGCTGCATTTATTTGTTAGTCCTGTGCAGCTGTATAGGATGCCACAGACATTTCAAATGGTAGCAAGCAGGTATATACATGGACAGCTGAGCCAGGATCCAGCTGGCCTTTTATCATGTAAATGGGGGTCAGATAAATTAGCTTTTTTGAAACGAATCCCACTCTTAGAACCTGTATGAAATAACCAAGTTCCTCCCTAAATCAGCAGGAAAACAAGGTCCTTCCAGAGAAGGGTTTATGTTGAAAATTTCACTTCAGAGCATCAGCATAATTTCTCGCTTTGAAGCGGACCCAGTTCTGAAGAAACCTGTAGCTCCTACTCTGGAGGTGGTCTCAGGCGGCACATGACTCTAGACCTCTCTGTGTCATCAGCTGAGTCAGGAATTATCCCACGCCTAATGATGAGCAGGCAGCAGGAGACACACCTGTAAGCAGTGACTGAGCCTGTGAGAAGGTTCAAAGCTCATGGGAATCTATAGGAACCAGGTACAGGCCCCACAGAGCAGGTGCTTCCCTTTCTGATCAGGGACCTCAGTTGTGAAGGGTAGAAAGGAAAGGTGTGATGAAACAAAATATTTTGATGCTTTGCATACTCCTCTGTGAGTCTGCCCTGAGCTGTTGTCTAGTCAGCCTGTCCAGGACTTTGGGAAGACACTTAATTAATTCTACATTTCGAGCAATGAGAGCAATTCCAGCACTGGAATGTAATTCCTGTAGGAAGTAAAAGCTTAGGTTGTAATGCTGAGTTAGAACGTTGACTTTAGCATGTCAGTATTATCCATACATTGCCATAGCTATTCTGTGTTTGACCAATTTTATAAAGGTACTTAGTGGCATAAAATGATTGAGTGGATTTGGTTTAACTTTAATTCTACAAAACCACTTTAAAATTTTACCATCAGGCATTCAAAATGAAGTCTTCAGCTTATGTGGCAGGGCTTAACTGTCCATTTTTCATTACAGGACTTTTTTTGTGGATAAATGCATTAAAGATTGTGAAGTTAGCCCTATTGTATGTTTTTTTTAATTAGCCCTATTGTATGTTTTTTAATTATCATAGTTATTTACTGGATACAAGTTCATGTCTGATTGAATACAAATTCATTTCCTTTAGAAGCTCAGATTGGCAGAGTATACTTTCAATCTTCCTATAGTTCAAAAGGGGGAAAAAAAAAAGGAAAATACAAGAAAGAAACCTCAGTATTCCATTAGTCTGATATCATTACTGCAGCAAAACTGTTTCTCACTCATTTTAGTGCCATCCACAAGTTCAAGAGTTAATATATGCCCTGGTAATTGCAGAAATTCTCATTAACTGTCATGGTGCTATTTGAAAATATAAATGACTATGTTTCCTTAGGTAAGTCTCATGATTATATCCTGTTAACATAACGCACTTTTATTAGGTATGTTGTGGGAGTCAGAAGTAAATTCTGAAACTAACATTATGTCAGTGTAAAGGCCCTTTTCCCAAAGGCAAACTCCTGCTTATATTTAGTATTATCTGGAGATATCTGCAAATGTCATATACAACCTTCTGTTTTCACTTGACCACTTCAAGCTATATACAAGGTAAATATTTAGCTAAATGCCTTTCCACTTTTATGAATCCAAACCATTTCCTGCCCAAAGCCCACCTTGAAGTCTCTGCAAATATTTCCCCGTCTGACTTTGCAAAGAGCTTTACCTGAATGCAGTTTAATAACTTTTTTCTCACCTCTTTCAAAACATAAAGGTCATTAATGTGCTCTTTCTTCTTTTCCCTCCTGAGATGAAAATTATTCTGAGGACAATTTTAAACCAAAACCCAAAAGAATAATATGACTTGGAGTTCTAATATTTAGCTAAGGCTATTAAACTCCTTCTGTTTCACCCATTCCAGGATTTTAGATATAGATTGGATTCTGCCCAGCAGCTGGTGAACTCTGATTTCCTTCTCTAAAACCAAAAGGAGTTTTAGGAGCACAGGAAGCTTCCATATGGAAGGGACCTCAGGAGGTCTGGAGTCCAATATTCTCCTCAGAGTAAGGTCAGCTATGACAGTTTTGCCCCTGGTGAGGATCTTCTGCTCTGAACCATAGCTGACCAGTTCAACAAGAGCTCAGCCCTCTGAAGTTCCAAGCTATCCAAATTCCTTTTGAAACGAGTTGATGGTGAAGAACTTCTCCCGGCCCCCACAGATTTCAATAGGGAATTCAAGGTACTCAATGGCTTACAGGCTCAACCCAGATAAAAGAATAAAGCATAGCATCTGTAGAGGAGAAGTTTCTTACAAGGGAATTTTATTTTTTTTGTACACTTACCAATTAAAGAGCTCTCCCCTGGGCTACCAGAAGCCCTGAAAATCTTGTGAGCCTGTGTCCTTTCACCAAATGAAGAAGTACATAGGGGGCTTGCTCCAGAAAGCCAAATCAATTTCAAAATTAGTGACTCAAGAGCCTTTGTTGAATTTAATGCAATAACAAATGGTTATTTCAAGGAAATAAACAGCACAATTGAAAGCACAAACTTTAAATCATTCAAAAAAGAACCCTCCCCTGCCCAAAAAAAAAGCAACCAAAAAATCATAATGTGTATCACTCTTTTTAGATTCTTTAAAATCATAATGTGAGAGTTTAGAGGACGGTAATAGCAGGGCCTGGATTCTGTTATGTCTCCGTAAGTTGTACAATTTCTGCGAATCTACACGACTCTTCGTCTAGTCATCAGCTAGAGCTACCCAATGCCTTCTTTTGATTTCAGTGGAACTAACTCTAGCAAAGATGGTTACACTTGGAAAGATGTACCCCTTTCAGACCTTAACAGGGAGACACTGAACGGAATAGTCTCTGAACAGTCACCTTCCTTTTCTAATGTGAAAAGGACATGGTTTTGTAGCCTTTAAAAATTTTTACTAGAAAATAAAGCACTTATAATAAATGTTACTCTTAGAATAAATATATAAAATCCCAATGAAAATTCTCTTCCTTAGAATAAAAAAAAAGTTCCCTTATGCCTTCCAGAAGTCAATAAAATATTCATTGATGTTGAAAGGGTGGAAGGGAAAATCTCATCACTTGTGTTTGCTCTTTTTCTTTAACTCTTGCTTCTCATACTCTTCTCAAAGATAAAGGACGTTTATACTGATTCCTTTATTTAATTTGAGCTTTAAAAAAATAATTTACTTGCCATTTGTAAGAAATATATTATCTGAATTCCTACTGTTTTCATTCTGTGTCCAGACAGTTATGAAGTCTTTATACAGGCTGCAAATATAAGACCCCAGGACAGCTTTGTAAAAGAGGCAATGGAGAGTAGTTCACAGAATATTTGAGTTGGAAGGGACCTACAAGGATCCCTGAGTACAAGTCTTACTTGAACGGCCCATGACTAAGATAATCTGTGTAAAGATGTGACATGATGTGGTCATGATAAATGTACTAGAACTGCACAGATCCCTTCCAAAGCAAAACTCAACTGATTTTATCCATGGACTAGGAAGAAAAGAATACATCTGCCTGAAAAGTTAGTGCCTTCTCACTGCAAGGCAAGAACAGTGGGCTTTCATCTCTAATCTGATATCTAATATGCTTAGTAATTCTTCATAAATCAATTTTTTGGCCTCAAATTTACTCTCTTCTCCCTTGAAATACAGAGCCTTGAAATACAGACACTTCACTTTGGCTGAGCAGACAATTAACACGAGTGCTATAACTGCGTCTCTTCATGTTTTCTACTACAACAAAGATCTAAGTGTCACAACTGGATCTAGGCAGGTAGATCCTTTCTATCTAGATGTATCCCACCAGCCTAATTCATCAAAAGAAGTTGTAATGAAGAGGAGTATTAATGTCCGGATCAGATTTGTATGGGGTTTATGAGACAGATCATATAATTTCTTTGAGAAAGCATTCCTTTCCCTAACTGGACTGACTTTGAATTTATGTACTTGTTTTAAAATTTAACATTCTTACACTGGTGCTTTAATTTTTAATTTCATGTTGGATTTTAGTATACTGAAACAGAAGAGGGAAATATACATTTGAGAAGTCTTGAATGGACTAATCGAGTGCTTTCCCTTCCACAACTATGCTTAGTTATAGTTCCTAAATAAAAAAATTCCTTAGATTTTACAAGTAACAAACATATTCACAAAGTAAATATGTTCTATTTATGCTTCTGTGGAATACTTACAATTCTTCCAGTTTTATTTTCTGTCCTTCATCACAGAGCCATAAAAAAATCTGAATTTACTCCCTGGAAAACTCATGGAATTTTCACATTAGTTTTAATAATAAATTTATCAAAAAAAATATGAGAAAATGTGAAAGATGATTATCTTCTTTGCATGTCTAGAAGAAATATTTTGTAGTGAGAGATTTGACTTTTAAACTATTTTTGCAAGAAGTAAGTGGAGAATCCTATGACCATGAATAAAGGAGCCCTGCTTCCAGCCACATGGAGGAGAGGAAGAAAAAGTTTTACTGAATGGTGTGGATCATACAGCCTGGTATTTTGGACTCACATGAGCCTAAGGCTCTAGTAGATAACAGTGCACAGTGTATCCTAATGCCATCAAGTCATAAAGAAGAAGAATCCATATATATTTTTTGAGTGACAAGGGAATTCCAGCATCTGTCTGTATTGGAGGCTGAAAGCAGCCTGACTGGGAATAAGTAGGAAAAAAACCCCGTGGTGGCTGGCACCATTCAGGGAGTCAGAGAATTGTAAAATATGCTGAGTTGGAAGAGGTGCACGAGGATCTTTGAATCCATCTCCTGGCCCTGCACAGGATACCCCAAGAGTCACACCATGTGCCTGAGAGTGTTTTCCAAACGCTTCTTGAATTCAGATGGGCTTGATGCTGTGACCACTTCCCTGGGGAGCTGTGGCAGTGAACAAACAATATCAGAAATGGAAAAAGTCTTGTGAGAAATGGGTTGGGGAAGAAGGAAGAAAAGCTAACCTAAATACCTTAAAAACTGAAACTGTTACTATTGTTTCAAATGGAGTTTCTGTGTTTTTTCCCTGCGTCATTGCTTCTTCTCCCCAAAATCCCTTGAGAAAGTCCTTATCTCCCACTGAGACCTAAAAAATGTGTCCTTGATAAAAGTCCGTGTAAGTTTCCTATTGGCCCTTAGTTAACCCTTTACTATTGGTTGTTATTCCTAGTTTTCTATTGGATCTTTTACGATCCATCAAGAAATTATAAATACCTCTGCCCATGTAATAAACTCTCTCTCTGCTCCCTCTCTGGTGGTCTCTGCATGTCTCTCTGTGGGGCACCCCGGGGACTCCTTGGAGGACGACTACAGCGGGGAGAGCAAATCTGCACTGTGTAAAGGAGGACCGCCTCCCGTTATTGGGACGTGAACCCCCCATAAGTCAACTGTCGCAGGGAGCCTGTTCCGTTGCCTAACCACCCCCTGGGTAAAAAAACTTTTCCTAATATCTAACCTAAACCTTCCCTGACTCAGTTTCATGCCGCTTCCTCAAGTTCTGTCACTGGTCACAGGAGTGAAGAGGTCAGTGCCTGCCCCTCCACTTCCCCTTGTGAGGATGTTGAGGACTGCAGCGAGGTCTCCCCACAGACTCCTGTTGATGTGTTTTTCTCAATCCCTTTAGTGGCAGAGTGCCGAATACAGTTCGCTTTCACTTGGAGTGGCACAAAGCACACCTGCTGCGGGGGCAGAAACACAGTCCTACTGCCTGCCATGGGCGGATTCAGACTGCACTGGATCAGGGTGAAGCTCCAGAACACTTCCAATACATTGGTGACATCATTATGCGGGGAAATTCAGAAGTAAATCTTGAAAGGAGGAGGCAAATAGTCCAAATTCATATGAAACCCCTTTTTTAAATTAAAAGTCCTGGTTTTTTACAAATAAAATGGCAAGATAGGCATCATCAAATCCCAATGAATGTGATCAACAAAATGACAGCTGCATTTCCACCAACTAGTAAAAAGGAAACAGAGGCTTCCTTAAGCAGTGTGGGTTTCTGGAGAATGCAGGGTCCAAATGGCAGTCTGATTGCCAGTCCTCTGTATCAAGTGACCTGGAAGAAGAATGATTTCAAATGGGGCCCTGGGCAATGACAAGTCTTTGAACAAATCAAACAGGAGATAGTTCAGTTCAGGTGATGCATGCTGAAGAGGCCCCAGTGCATAATAAATTCGCAGAGAGTGAGAAGCAATATGCCTTGTTTACTGATGGGTCCTGCTATATTGCAGGAAAGCCTCAGAGCATGGAACCCTTTGCGACAAGTCTCAGAAACTGCTGAAGAAGAATGGAGATCAAGTCGGTTTGCAAAAATGGAAGATATCCACCAGACTTTAGGCACTGATGAATAAAAAAAATGGCCAGAATTTTATCTGTATACTGACATCAAGGAAGAGTGTAACTCATAGTCGTGTTCATGGCTGAGGAGTGGACTTGATGTGAATGTGAAACTTGCACTGCAATTAAGCAAGCCAAGCAGCTAAAGCCTGTATGGTACGGAGGACAATGACTGAAATATAAATATAGGGAGGCCTGGCAGACTGACTGCATCACACTCCCACAAACCATTACTTCCTAAGGTGTTATTAATGATACTTATAATTCTTTATAAATGTTCATATTACACTGCCACTTTTTTGTGATCTCTCTAACACTTTACTTGGTGCATGCTGACAATCTTTCCCCTCATGCTAATGGAATAGCTCAGCGGTCTCAAGTTTTATCTATTTACAAATTTATCAAATTTATTTAACTTGTCAGAGACATCAGGAAATATTTACAACTTTATATTAACTATGAAAAAATGTCTTAATATTCCAAGCAAAGCTTAGTTTTGTAGCTTTTGTGTTTCTATATATCTTCAAAGCTACCTCTTTTTTTTCTGTGAGCTTTCTGTAGATGTTTATAACCCAGTTATTAATGTGTCATCAGAGCACAAGTTACATGAGAATATGCCTCTAGTGATCCATTGAAATACTTAAAGGAGTGTTGTCTTAGGGCCTAGATAGCTGGGAATTATTTCTGTTTATTACTGGCTTAATTTATTGTATAAATAAACTGACCTTTTGTAGTTTTCTTCACTAGGAAAAAAATTATAACCAATATCCCTGTGTTTTAGTAAAGCTACTTTGGTTGTCACTGTCCCATCCTTTTTCAGTGTGAATCCTTCACAGTCTGCATGAACAAGATGTGAACAAGAGAGACAATATTCCTCTAGTGTTGGCAAAAAGCGGAAATGTTACTAAACTTGATATCTGTCCTACTAAAGAGGCATCCACTGTGTTCTTACTGACAACACCTACTTGTGTAGAACTACTATACAAGAACTACTTGTATACTCTGGTCCAGCTGTTGGTAATTGCAAGCCATCTATAATCAAATCATGGACAGCTAACTTGTTCTTATCAGAGAAATTAAAAATTGTTTCCTCTTAAAAAGGTTTTGACTGAGAAATTATGGAATGAACACTTTCACAAATTTCTGGAGTACTGCAGGAATGTAAGACAAACTGCAGTGTCTTAATGGGAATTGAGTTTAAACACAGGCACAGACTCCCATTAGGACAGCTGGGAACACACAGTGAAATAAAATGTAGAAGCTGGCATTTCATAACAGTATTTCCCCTATGAGAAATCCCTGTGATATAACCTAAATTGCTGTAGTCTGCACATTCCAAAGTGGAGGAGTTGCCAAAGACATTCCATTTTTTTTACTTCATATGTATATCTGTAGCATACAAATCTGTCCTTAAGCTCAAGCTTTTGCATTTTATCAGTTCAAATTTGTCTTCACAGGTGACTTTATCAGAAGTCTGATGAATAACACAGAAGGTAAATGATTAATAATACTAGCAATTATTCTTAAGATTTGAAACCTCACATATCACAGAATCATGGAAGTGTTAAGGTTGGAAGAGAGCTCTGGAGATCATTTGGTCCAACCACCCTCCCAAGGCAGGGTCACTTAGAGCAGGTGACAGAGAGGGACAATCTGTGACTTCCCTGGGCAGCCTGTTCCAGTGTTCTGCCACTCTCAATGTGAAGAAGTTCTTGCTTATGTTGAAACTTCTTGTGTTTTAGTTTATGGCCACTCCTCCTCATTCTGTCATTGGGAACCATTGAAAAGATTCTGGCACCATCCTCTTGGCACCCTCCTTTGAGATATTTATGTGCATTAATGAGATCCCCTTTCAGTCTTCTCCTCTATAGTCCAAACAGGCCCAGATTGCTCAGTCTCTCCTCATAAGAGAGATGCTCCAGATTCCAAATTGTCTTTGTGGCCCTCTGCTGGACGCTTTCCAGTAGCTCCTTGTGTTTCCTGTGCTGTGGAACTCAGAACTGGACACAGTACTCCAGATGTGGCCTTACTAGGGCTGAATAGAGGGGGATGATCACCTCTCTCGCCCTGTTGGCCACACTCTTCCTGATGCACCCCAGGATACCATTGTCCCTCTTGGCTGCAAGATCACACTTCCAGCTCATAGCCAACTTGTCATTGGCCAAGACTCCCAGGTCCTGCTCAGCAGAACTGTTCTCTAATAGGTCAACCCCCTACCTGTAGTGGTACTTGGAGTTGTTCTTCCCCAGTTGCAGCACCCTACAGTTACCCTTGAACCTCATTAAGTTTCCACCCAATTCTCCAGTCTACCAAGGTCCCGCTGAATGGCAGCACAACCTTCAGGTGTATCAGACAGTCATCCTAGTTTCACATCATCAGCAAACTTCATGCAGGTTATTGATAAACAAGTTGAATAAGACTGGAGCCAGTATTGATCCCTGGGGAACGCCACTGACTACAAGCCTCTAGCTAAAGTCTACTCTGCTGGTCATGATCCTCTGAACTCTGACATTCAGCCAGTTCTTGATCCATCTCACTCTCCATTTAAACCACATTTCCAGAGCTTACCTACAAGGATGTTATGGGAGGCAGTGTCAAAAGCCTTGCTGTAGCTGAGGTAGATAACACCCACTGCTCAGTCCTCACTGACCCATCCTGCCATGTCATTATAGAAGGCTATCAGATTGGTCAAACATGATTTCCCCATGGTGAATCCATGTTGACTACTCCTGGTGACCTTTTCTTCTACATGCTTGGTGATGACCTTCAGAATGACCTGTTTCATCACTTTTCCAGGGATGGAGGTTAGGATGACCGGCCAGTAGTTTCCCAGGTCCTCCTTCTTGCCCTATCAAACTATTCTTAGTTAAATTGAGCTTTCTTTGTAAGCAATGATGACTGAAAACAACAGATAAGTTACAGATTTTAAATCATATTAAATGAAAAGTGGAAAGTGCAGAGTTATTACTTTATAAGAAGTGTTGTTGTCAATAGTCAAAACTGCAGGATAATTAAAGGTTAAGATATGTGCATTGTGCAACTGGGATGTGTGAGTGCAGCACAAGAAGGCACATCAGCCATTTTCAGGTTAGTTAGTATGTGTATGAAATACAGCCGTGCCATGGATCACAGACTTTTGTGGAAGATATCAAGAAGTATACAGTCTCGAGTTCTCCAAAACCATTGAGTTTGCACCCCTGTTACCTGTGTAGTTAACGTGGCAGCGCTCTTCACGTGATATAGTCATGCCTACAGCTGTAGTGAAGACATATTCTTGTGATCAGCCTCATGCATTATTGCAATCAAACATCACAATTTCACAGCAGACACATCTTAATACTGCCATTCAGCATGCTCTGTGAGCCTGTGTCATATGCAAAGGGGCTGGGTAGAAACTCCCTGCCTCAGGTGTTGCACTGCACTTGATCCCTTCAGGCACCCATCTCCTTCTCCACGTATCTGTGTTAGCAGTTCCTGATGGTAGGATATGATCTCCTCTCACAAGAGCAAACAGTCTCATTATGTATTTTATTTGAACCATCTGGCTTTGTAGCTTTATCTGAGAAACATATGGGCAAATTCAGAACAAGTGAAAATAAAACATTATGTGCAACAGGCTGTGGAAACAATCTGCCACTCTTACTTGGCAGATCCCTTCCACTAGTAAATGTCACTGAGGATTGTAGTTGTCAAATGGTGTCCCATGCAGTCCCAGACACTGAGCATGTCTATGTATGTCAGGGAATGAGGTGTGCACGTGTGCTGCGCAGCCACTCCATGGTCTCAGCTTCTCTGTCTCAAGAGGGCTGTCTTTGCTGTTGGAGAGAATAAGATGTGGAGGAAGACTGTTCTCTAATAGCACAACTCAACTTCCCAGAAGATTGTTCTGACCTGACGCAAAAACGTTATCCAGGCTTATTCTCTGAAGCCTATCTGTTATTGAACTCTATGTGAAAAAAGTTTTTTGGCAATAGATAAATAATCAGCACAGCTCTGAACCCTGTTTCTGAAAATCTCCGTAAAAAGACATCAGTGGAAATTAAGGGTGAAACTAGCAGAAATGAAGGATGAAACTTTCATCATAGTCCTCATGTTTTGGAAAGCTTGAAAGGCAAAAGCAGTGTTCCAGGTTCATACATATATTTTTGATTACATATTATTACATACAATTTTGATTACACTTATTAAATTCATATAAGGGTGCAAAAAATTGCAAAGACAGATGAGGAACAAGGGTAAAAATAGAGTCCTTCCCTCTTTTGTTGGAAAAAGACTGTGGCTGGCAGGCTTTAAAAAAGTTTTGTAGACTTTCCTTTTCTAGTTAAGATATGGCAGAGGGTCCCCTTGGGGCACTAGTGGTGAAGCTGGGTAGCATTGACCTCTTTTCTTCCTTTCCTGGGAAAAGACAATGCTTGGAATCCCTCTGCTCTGACTTAAGGGCACTGCATGAGGAGGACTGTTAATTCTTTGGTCCCAGGGAGAGCAGCAGCATCTGAATTTTTTGCACTTCCTCGTGAGCCTCTGGCACTTTAACATTTATTCAGAGTTTGGTTGACCTCTGCTGTCTTTGTGTATCTTTAAAGTTCATTTCTGTGCAACTGTCAATACATCTCTTTTGCAGCTTTGAAATAAGAAGCTTTAGGGTGACTAAAAGGATGCTTGTAACTGTTCAGCCAAGTGTGGCTGTGGTTTTAAAGATCTTGCTGGTTTTGGTTGACTTTTTACTAATATTGCATCTATTTTCATCTATATCTTTGGAAAATACATTGCATTTTCTGGCCATGGGTCATGAAGAAAGGTATAAGGTAGAAATAGAGGAAGTTTTGGGGTCAAAATTTATCCAAAAGATATTTTCTGGAGCAATCTTTTGTTTACCTTTCTATCCTTTATAATCACACAACCAGTCTTTCCCAGAGTGACTGAAGTGGTATCATCATAAAGCAGAAAGTAGGCCTTAGGTTGTATAAAAGTTTTAATATGATATTACAACACATGTAAGTGTAGACTATATAAATACAGCAGTAATTGAGCGCTGAGATTGAGGTTAAGATCTAGAAGAGTTCTGAAGGAAATTAGGGTATAATGTGGGTCAGTTTAATTCTTTGCTGAAAAGAGACATGACTGTTATCTAATTTGTCACATTATATGTGGCATTCTCATCTGAATAGAGATGCAGGAGTTGTAGGACTAGCTCTGTTCCTGTTTGCCCATTATATGTCAGTACAATAGCATGGTAAGTCTAATGCAAACATTTTAGGGCGCCTTTTCCAGTTTAGGACCGCAAAAACCCCATTGTGCTTGTGCTTTACCTTTTTCAGTCCCATGCAAATAGTCAATAGCCTCGGGGTGTGGTGTGTGCAGCAAGCTCAGCTGTTCTAACTCAAAACAAAACACATTCTATTCTCCAGGCTATGGCATGGGATACATGTAGGCTTCACAGACAGCGTGAAAAGAGATGAAAAAACACATGTTTTTTGCATAAAACGGCAATTTTATCTTCAGAAAGGCTTGCCTTTCAAAACTATGTTTGCAATGGTAAGCCACTGTTCTCCATCTCCTTGGCTGCTTTTTACTGTCAGGGGAATCAAATGACTGAGTGTAGCCTAGCTGATAATTCACAAAAATGTTTTGCCAATCAGGAAACAGCTTGGTTGTGGGAAGCTGGGCTGTGCAGCAGCAGGAGATGGCTAGGGTGTACCTCATAGGAAACTGTGATAATCAAGCCTGGAGGTACTGTAGTCACAAGTATCATTCCTAAACAAGGAGAGTCACAATCTTCACTCTGAAATTAAAAAAATTGACTATTCTTAATGACTTGTGCCAGCTGGTTGCTGCAAGCCCTGGGGACTGAGCAGATGCATCAGGAGGTTCAGCTCCCCAGCACCATGCCAGTCAGCTCCTGCTTTCAGCAAGGTTCACTTCAGGGATATTTCCTGTTGTACCAAACTGTGCAGGCCACCTCTGCCTGGTCTATCTGCCAACCATATTCATCATTTTTAAACAAGAATACCTCTACTGACATTCTCATACTAATACTTGGTTAAGTATATGGCTTTTCCACCTCATAGGGCTGCTCGTATCATTGGATACCTTCTGCTTTTTGTCCAGCTATATCCTTTTCTAGCACAGACAATTTCTTTTGATCTTTCCTCTTTCTCCATGGCATTTAATCTGATTTCTTCTTTTAATTTTTTGCATATGTTCACAATTCCACCCCCACTCCCCCGCCTTGGGATATTTCTATCCTCCTTTTTTCCTGTTTCTATGTCTGCATCCTCACAATTCTCTTTTCTCCCTTCTCTTTCCTGTTTCTTTTAATTTCTTATTTCTGCTACAGAGAAACCAACAGGTCATCCTTGGGACTAGTCCTGTCTAATAGCTTTATCAATGATTTGGACAAGGGGTTCAGATGCAACCTCAGTTAGTGTCCAGATGACCAAGTTGAGCAGGACTGTTGATCTGCTGGAGGGTAAGAAGGTTCTGCAGAGCGATCTGGACAGGTTGGATCAATGGACCAAGGAGAGCTGTGCGATATTCAACAAGGTGAAGTGCTGGGTCATGCACTTGTGTTCCAGCCCCCCGATGCAGCACTTCAGGCTGGGGAAGGAGTGCCTGGAAAACAGCCCAGGGGAAAAGGACCTGGTGGTGCTGGCAGTGTGTGTCCAGGTAGCCAAGAAGGCCAGTGGTATCCTGGCTTGTATCAGCAATAGCGCAGTCAGCAGAACCAGGGCAGTGATTGTCCTTCTGGGGTCCTCACTGCAAGAAAGACATTAAGGTGCTGGAGTGTGTCCAGAGAAGGGCAATGGAGATGGTGAAGGGTCTGGAGCACGAGTTTTATGAGGAGTGGCTGAGTGAGTTGGAGGTGGTTAAACTGGAGAAAAGGAAATTCAGGAGAGACCTTATGACTCTCTACAACTACCTGAAAGGACATTGTACAGAGGTGGGGGTCATCAGTCTCTTCTCCCAAGTAACAAGTGATAGGGCAAGAGGAAATGGCATCAAGTGGCATATGGGGAGGTTTAGATTGGATAGTAGGAGAAACTTCTTTACTGAATGAGTTATCAAACACTGGAACAGGCTGCCCAGCAAAGTGGTTGAGTCAAGTATTCAAGTATCCCTGCAAGTATTCAAAAAACTTATAGATGTCCTGCTTAGGGACATGTTTTAGTGGTGGACTTGACGGTATTGGGTTAATAGTTGGACTCAATTATCTTAGAGGTCTTTCCAACCTAAATGAGTTTATGATTNCAGAGGTGGGGGTCATCAGTCTCTTCTCCCAAGTAACAAGTGATAGGGCAAGAGGAAATGGCATCAAGTTGCATATGGGGAGGTTTAGATTGGATAGTAGGAGAAACTTCTTTACTGAATGAGTTATCAAACACTGGAACAGGCTGCCCAGCAAAGTGGTTGAGTCAAGTATTCAAGTATCCCTGCAAGTATTCAAAAAACTTATAGATGTTCTGCTTAGGGACATGTTTTAGTGGTGGACTTGACGGTATTGGGTTAATAGTTGGACTCAATTATCTTAGAGGTCTTTCCAACCTAAATGAGTTTATGATTAACAATTTCTTGTGTCATTCTACTTGATCAGATTGTTAGCATTACATCGTGGTATTGGATTAATCTATTTTTCAGTGACATTTCCAGGCAGAGAATTTAGAATAAACTAATTCATCTATTATGAATAAAAATCTGTGATAGGAATTCCTTTGTACGAAGTTCTGACAAACCCCAATCTTCAAATCCAACTTCTTTTGTTAAAGACAAACTCTGAATTTACAGTTAATCCCCTCCCACTCTTACATCCCACTTCATTAAACACCTTTTCTCTGCTTAAGGTCGTCACAGAAGTTTTGTCCTTGAACTTCACAGTGCTGAGTCTATAACTATTGCTTTTCAGAATTTTTTTCCTTCTCCTGAGGAGCTCTTTAGTCTGCAAGAAATATCCCTGTTTTCAGACTAATTGAAGATGAGTATTTTCTTGCATCATATGGTAGATGCACAATCTCTCATTCATAATCCCTGAAACAAACCAGAGGCTTAAGGAGTTAAGTTTGTTGAAATGTGATCCACTTTTGAAGGTCCTTTACCAAAAGCAATAGCTAGAATAATGGTTTTCCAACAAATACATTTTCCTTTCTCTTGAAAGAAAACAAAACATTTGCAACAATCAGGTAGTTGTCAAAGTTAAAAGCTGGTCCTTCAGTTTTCTGATGTCAATGATTTAAAGAGGACATTGCATTTCTGTAGTTTTAGTGGGATCTCTAAAGGACTTAGCAAATACATGGTGGTCAAAAAAGCTGCATAATACAGCCTAAGCTCATGTGAATGACAAATCTGGGTGTCTGTGTCCTTCCAGAAGCCCTCAGAGTCTTCATCTGACAGGAGTAAGATTAGCTGTCATCTTTAAATCATCGAAGCTTGAGATCAAACAAGGCTCCTAATCTTAACAATTCTTTGCCTGCTTATCTTTGTGTGGTTGTCAAGGTCAAAACCTGAAACTATAGTGCTTGTTCCTAATACGATAGTGAAGGAAGTTGCAAACAGAGAAGTAATGCAGACAGTACAATGTAGAAAAAAATCTGTGTCTTGCAGACAAGGGAACACAAATCTTCAGCTACTCTATGTATGTTGCACATGGAAAACAGAGTTTAAACATCATTCAAGTACAGAGTGGCAAATCAGTTCAGCTTTTTTCCTTCTATCAACATTTCTTAACACTTACTCCACCCTACACTGGGTTATACCTATTTATATTAGCCAAGGATTTTCTCTCATCCTATTCTCTTTTATTATATTGTATTTTATTATAAAAGACAAAATACCGTACAGTTACAATTAAATTATATTTATTACCAATGGCTGCATGGCACCATCAAGATTGTTTTCTGATAGCCAAGTTCATCACAAATGCCTTCTAGAGAGCTCTAGCCCTCACCCTGAGTGAAGGTTGCCTGTGCCTGATCCAGTTCTCAGGACAGCCCACAGCAGCAGAAGAAGGAACAGAACCTGTTATGTTTGGCTGAAACAGCTTTTCAAAGCTTAATATTTATTGGCAAACCATATTTCCTGTTTTGAAGTCTCCCTCAATGAGGGAGAAGGGCTGGGCCAGGCTTTACAAGTCTAAGTGGCGGTTTGAGGTAGAATAAATGTTTAAAATGCAATGGTTGGGCTAATAAGCCCTTCTTTGAGCAAAGCTCTTTTGCATGTGCCTATAGTTCACTTTTCTTGTTCCCTCCATAGAGGAAAGCACTGAATTAGGAAGACTAAAAAAGGTACATTTCCTGCTGCAGGGGACAAACCTGACATAGATTTACTGTATCTCTTTTGCTGAATGAATATTGCACCAAATGTTCTTTAGATTCCTAAGGTTGGAATTCATAGTAGTCCTTTAGTACAGCAGTTTTTCAAATGTTTTTGATCAAAGTAAAATCTTTTGCACACATATTCCCAATATACCTACATTTATTTATTTGCAAATTGTGTACATCTACACTGTACTATATGAGATGCATATTCTAAATCAAATAGAAATTTTAAAAAAGATGAAACAAAGTTTTAATGAACAGTACTTTTAATTTTTAAAATATTCTATCTTACTTATTAATGGTGCAAAAAATCATTTCTTCTTGCACCCCAAAGGATTATCTTGCACATCCCCTGGGGTGTGTGCACCATACTTTGGAGACTGCTGTTTTAAAGGATGTGCTATAGTGAATAGAGCACCTTCTCAGCAGAGGAGTAACAGTAGCAGTAATGCAGTGCAATCTGTCCACAGACTAATTTTAACATCACATTCACAGAATTTTTCTGTCTTTCAAGCCTAATTCATCTTCTGCTTTGAGTCTTCGGGAATAACTGTCGCTGGTTTGAGTTAAAAACGTTGTTATTATGGTATTAGGAAGTGATGAAGTAACATCACATTCACATGAATTTTTCAGTCTTTCAAGTCTAATTCATCTACTTTGAGTCTTCTGGAATATCTGTGGCTGGTTTGAGTTAAAAACACTGTTATTATGGTATTAGGAAGTGATGAAGACTTGACCGTAGCTGTCTGCTCACTTTCTTTTGAGGAGAATCAGATAAATTAAATAAGATAATGTTTGTCATTTATTCAATTGTTTGGAAATGACTGTTCATTAAAAAGTACTGGAAGAAGGCTGATGCATTTCCAGTATTGACTTCAGTGCATGAATCAACATTGTTATCTGAAATACTCTGGCATTTAGATCTGAATGAATTATTTACCTATAAGCCTAGCATGAACATTACCATGAATTCAAACCTGCCTTTTAAAATCTGAACATATTTTAGAATTTCCTTGGATACCCAAATTTAAATATTTATGTAAATCCAGAAAATAATTGTTGCTTTTTTGTTTGTTTTTATGAAGGTCAAACATTTGAACCCCACAGTTTTGCCAGGAATGCAATATAGGATGAGAGGAACCACCTCCAGAAGTGTTCTTCCCCAAAACAGGACTTCGAGTGTGACCTGGGCTGGACTGAACTGCTACTGTAAAGAGCAGACTTCAGCCCTCTGATCTGCTGTCTCTGACACACATGCCACTTTAACATCAGTCTTCCACAAAACTCCAATCTCAGAACTTTCACTTTTCAGGAAAAAGACTTTTAACATTTATACCAAATAATTAAAATTGTAATCAATAAATTTTGAAAGTCTAGTGTTTTAAACTGATTTTTTTTTTCTGTCTCTCAGAAAATCAAATGTGGTGTTCATCTTTGTATTTTTCTTACTGTAATATCTGCATCTCCATGTCCATCCCCCTTGCAAAGTTGTTATGGTCTGGAGAGTGCAACAGCTGCCCTTAGGCTTAATTAGGGACCTGCTGAAACCCAGCACGTGGGAAAACATGGATAGCAGAAAGTTCACTGAAAATCGCTCTATTTCACTCCCTGTTTGAACCAAGTAACACATAAACCATGTAAACAACTTACATGTAACTGTTTTTATTATGCCACATTTCTGCCACTGTTGTTTCTTCCTTCAACAGTTTAAAACCATTAAAGGAGTAACTATACATTATCTCTGACTTGCAATAGCAGCACTATCCCTCACTTAAAAGCTAGAAACTATTATCTTGTCAAATTAAGGAAACCTTCTAATGATTCCATTGAGGGAATGGACACTTATTCATTCTTCTCTTGATTTTTGTCGGCGAAAAGAATTACGCTTCTCTAGAGCCTCTTCAACAGCAAAGAACCTGATCCTGCTCATGCTTAAGTAAAAAAGTTCCCACGGAGTTAAGTGGAAATGGAGAGTAGATCATGGTCAAAAGTACTGTAGTGTACAGACGTTACAGCAGCACCTAGCTGGCAAGAAAATTAGCAAACACATCTGTTCTAAACCATTAAAATGATATAAAGAAATTGCCTTTAAACCACCTGCAGGACAGTAATTTCATAAAATCATTACAGAGTCATTAAAAGTTAATGTAGAAAAAACACCACTGTGGGAAATGTCATCTTCTTCTGTGTTTACTAGATACTCTAAAAATGTGAGCAGAGAACAGTGAAAACTGTTGCGTCAGATGATTATGCCTTGTCTCCAGAACATATTGTCTCACATATTTCTTATGTCACAAGTTAAACCATTTTCCACATATTCAAGACATGTTGAGAATTTTCTTGTTAGACGTAACATGAACAGGGCAGCAGGATTTGGGACCCCAGTTGAGGAGATATTCTTGAATTCTGAAAGTATTATAGGCATCTAAATGTCAGGTTTTGAAACCCTTTTATTCAAAGTAGAAACATCAGGATGGTTATAAGCAATACAGACATAAAGAAAGATGTACTAAAACTGGGGAGGGGACATAATTATCCCTACTAGGATCAAAAAAAGAATACAGAGAAAAAAATGATGGAGTGCAAAAGAGTAATCTAATGTTTTAGATGAAAGAATTATGTATTAAATGATGTAACAGAGAACATTGTGATTAAATACTGGAATATTTGTTTATAATTCCTTTTTTTCACATAGATAACATGAATTAGAAGAAACTATGAAGGGAGGGGAAAGAAAAATGTTTCTTACAGATGTGTTCATTTGCTCTGATGGACAGAAATTTCTGGACGACACACCAGACTGGATGAGGTACATGGAAAGCACTACCTGTTGACTTTTAGAAGCTTGACATCATCCCCTATGAGAGTCTTGAAAACAAACTATGGAAATACAAGTATGAACAAAAATATTGGGAGCAGGAAATGCCTGTGCATGCGGGCAAAACTGTATCTGATATAGAATCACCAGTATGGCCTCAATAATTAGAGAATGACATTGCGTGGTGTATTTTCCTTAATGACTGAAAGGAGAGGGTAGAAAATCTTCTTATTAATTGCAAATATAATTAGAGGAAAGGGTCTGCATGCATTTTGGAGAGAAAAGTAAAGAATGAAAAATTAACTTTGCGGATTGGAGGAGAGGTTTAAAATCAAGAGCATGTAATTTAAGAGGAACAAGCTCTGGATAGTAAAATTATTTAATTTAAAAACAAAAACAAACATGATATTGAGATGTATCAGAGTAAATTGTAACTGTAAAAATAGACAGTATGAAAAGCATATGAAGTAGTCCTTTAAATCTACCAAAATCCGCTTGAATTATTTTTTTATATACTTCAAGAAAGATCCATTGGAGGTGTAATCTCCACAAAACAAAATCCAGAGCAAAAAGATTGGGTAGAAATATTGAAAATATAATTGGCACTGAAAAACAGAGACATTTGGTATGGAGAAAACTGAAGTGTGACATACTATGTATGAAATACNGGTGAGGTTGGCTTTCAGGGAAAAAAATCAATTAAGATAGCTGAGTACCAGCAGGTGCTTCCCAGGGAAGCTGTGAAATTCCCATCAGTGGAACTTTTAAGGTATTTGTCGGTCAAATATCAGTCAGGGACAGTACTATGTTATCAACTCCTCCTTCACTCAGAGTGATGGCTGATGTCCCAGAACCCTTCTCCTACCATTCGATGGCATAGCAACTGTCTAGACTTTTGGAAGGAAGTAATTTGTCCAATCTATAATAACAAAGCCACAAAAAAAACAAAAAAAAAAAAAAAAAAAAAAAAAAAAAAACCAAAAACAAAAACAAATCAATGTAAAGAAGAGAAAACTGTTGGAGCACTTCAACAGAGAAAAAGTCTCATCTTTATGGGGGTTTGATTCCCAAGGGCAATGTAGAAAGAATGTACATGTCTGCCGACCTTGGAGAAGGTGAAAGGATGTCCTGCTTTACTCTGCCTAAAACATAGTACGTTTTGGAAGGGCCCATCATTGCCATAGTGACAGGTTCATTATAAAAAGTAAAATATGGAAGCCAGCTATAGTAGTTGAGCCAGTAAAACGGTCATAGAAACAAAAATGGAAGAAGACTAAACATGACTGCAACAGGAAGACAGGTTATAACTTCATGGTGTGAAACAGGCCAATTCCCATGGCACGAAGACCATCATAGAAACTACCATTGCTGTTTGCCAAGCTAAGTGAAGTGACTTAGCGGATTTCAGGTCAATTTTCAAAGTTCATGTTGCCCAAACTGGTTACTGACATTGGAACAGAAAATCTCTTCGGAAGACACTACAGTTCTTGGGGTCACAATATCTCTTGGAAACAATGATACTGTTGGGAAGCCAAGGACATAAGAGATGGTAGAAAGAAATTTAGCTTCTCAGAGGTGACACATTCAGGTGAGGCACCTTCTCAATACCACATAAAGCACCTTCCTGGTGCTATTAATTTCAGTAGCCAAAGCTGGCACTAACTTCAGAGGGACAAAATTTTGCCACAGCTGCTGAAGAAGAGGGAGAACTGGACTGGAAGGGGGAGCAGAAGGAGGGTAGGAAATGTCCAGTACTGGTCTGGAAAGAAGAGTGTCAGATAATCAAAAAGAGCACTTAAAAATGTATAGTTTTAAAAATATCAGCAAAAGGTAAAGCTACAAACACAATAAAATAACCAAAGGAAATAGATGCTTCTGTAGCAAAAATCTGGTCTTATGTCATTTAAATACACAAGCAAAAAGCCAATCAAGTATTCTGTGAAGCCACTGAGGGATATACAGAAAGTGGGAAGTAAGTTAATGACGTTAGTATTGCTCTGAGCCTGAATAAATTCTCTGCTTTCGTCTTCATGAAATAAGCCAAAGGTCACATTCTGAGGATTGGGATATTTTCCCAAGTGGGAGGGAAGGGAATGGAAGCGTTGAAAGACTTTATGAGTACATCAAAGCAGAGAGGCAATTAGAGCTGATAAAAGTTCACACAGAAGCAGATACAGATAAATTGCATCCCAGATTTTTTTTAAACTTTGCAAGATGTAGAAAGATATAGAGATTTCCAGCTCCTAAGATCTAAGAAAGCATAATATACATATATAGGATTCAAAAGAACAGAGATTCAAGAACCACATCAGGGCAGCCATGACACTGAAATTTATTGTTTTAATGATTTCTATGATTGTTTATTTAGTGTCTCACTGAGGCATAAGACTCTGTAATGAGACTCAGTGAGGTAAGTTATACATAGATGAAGGAATGAAATAACAGTAAGCGTTGTTCTAAAATCATCTCTGTGGTGTTTTCCGAAGTAATTCGCACTTTGCACAGTCTCAGGTGTTTGCTACTCTTGAAGTTGTTTTCTTTGTATCTTTTACATCAATGAAATATATCTGAGTAGAAGCATGATTGAAGATAATCCACTGATATTCCATTATGATGATTCGAAATCTAGCTTGTTCACATCATTTTAGGCATCTTGAGTGAATGAATTAAAGTTTGATGTTTTCTTCAGCGTGTTTTTGCTTTGCTCAATTGGCCCATCCTATGCAGAATATTACTACATTCTTTATACACCAAAATCAGAGAGAACAGCTAAGAGGAGAGTTAAAAAGAAGCCTGTGGTTTCCCAGATTACATGAGTTGGCGTACTGCCCAATGCATTCAGTAGGGGGAACTGCACTAATATACAGAAAGAAACAGTGGGAAATCTTGCATTAATATCATTAACCTAGCATTAAAATGTCCTTAAAAGACTTCTACTAGTAACTGATCTCTTGAACATATTAAAAAAATACATTGGCATTTCAGTCGAAAGTCTGGCCTGTAATGTATAAGCACTCAGTTCAAATTTAACAACAGACAACAAGCTGAAAAAGTCTGGACAGGAGGTCCCTTTTCCACAAAACTGTTACATCAAAAAGCAGTTTCCAGTGAAAATTGCAAAGGCAAAGATAAAAGCCAAGGAAACTTTGAATATCTCTGTTACAAATTGCTTCAGACAATACTTACACTTGTAAGGATGGTTTCCATTAGAGCTGTCTGAATTCAGTGGGCTGTTGTGTTTTCAGAAGTGTTAGTAAAAATTCCTAATTGAGAAAAAATATTTTTGAAACATTTTCTTTTCAGGAAGAAAAAATATAAAGAATATTTAAAGTTGAAAATATTATCTTTAAAAACATTATGTAAATAAGATCTATATGATTATGAAAAATGTGTGATGAAAATGAGCTTTAAAATACTGAAATTCTGTGTAGCTCCTTGTATGCGGTTTACCGGAAAAACATTTAAAATGCAACATTTAAACAAACCAAAATAAAGATCATATTCAGAATACTATTCTGAAATGGTGTAAATCTGGCTTACAAATTTCAAAAGACATTATCGGTAGACTTTTAATCATTTACAGTTGTAGGCATTTGAACTTAGTTTATTAAAAGTGTAGTTTTGAATAGAAAGTAAGTACAGGTTTTACAAGGAAATTGAAATATCCAAAACCTAGCGCTGAGGAATTTAATTTTTCATTCTAAATATCATGTACAATTCATATATTAATCCATTATGCTTTGATTAGATGACTGCAAAATCCTTTCCACTCAGAAAGTTTATTAATGTGAGGATTATTCTGTTGCAGTTGCAGATCATCTTTAGCCATGGAAAGTGGATCATGCTCCCTTAATATACATTGTGCACATGAGCATTAAGTGAACTGTCCTTACAGATTATTTGCTAAATTCAGAATTTTAATAAGTGGAAGGTGCCTTGAATTTCAAGTCATGCTGCAGCCGTCAGCTCTGAAAAAATGGGCATTTCATGGCTTATTTCCTTCTGTTGTTCCAGCTAGAGGAGTGGAGCTGGGTCACAGGATGCATCTCCAGTGTATTTACACAAGGCATTGCTCAGCAAGACCTGCCCACCTGTAACTCTAGTTTAAGCAGTGATGGGGTTGCATTTTTCAGGGGACATTTTTCGTCTTTTAACATGCTTGAGATGTAAAAGACTGGTACCAGGGAACTACAACAATGAATTGACAACTGAGGATTTAATTTCTGGCCTTGTGGGATATCAAATATATTGCATATATTCTCTACAGCTTAGTTTCTCCTCCTCTGTCAGAAGACTTTAATGATTCTAGCTCTGCTTCCCAAGAGTGTTCTTGATGAGCTTTAATTAATATCTTAAAAGTGTTCTGAGCTCCTTACCTATGCACTGTAATATCATGTGAAATATGATTAGATTTGAGAAACAATGGCGATCCCAAAGGTTAGTAGCAATAAGATTGATAGTGTATTGAATTTTATGTCATCTGTTAGCAGCTTGCACATCAGATAATAGAGTTTTATACTTGTACCTGCTCAGAGGAAAAGAGTTTTTGACTGCAGATTTTTTTCCCTATTTTTATGGATCATGTCTAAACCAGTTCTGATAAAAACATTCCTTTTCCCTAGCCATTGCCCAAGTGCATACATCCCTCTGGTAGAAAGTCTATCTTGAATCTGCTCTGGCAGTGGCTGAGCACCCCCATCTGTAGACACTCCTAGGTTGTTGCCAAAGGGGGAATTCTACCATTCGTAGGGGATGTAGGACTAAAACTGTGATGTTGGTGCACATGTGAGTTCAGAGAACAGCCCCAGTTCAACACACCCAGGTGCAATAGGCAGTAGCACATCTGCTCTGTGGATGTTTATGCGATGTGAGCATCAAATCTGTTGCAATGTGAGGGCCTTCTGGATTCTTTCAGCATCAGAACTTAAGACACATGAGGAAATGTAAAAATTTGATTACTTTAGATGTCTTTAGCTTTTTTCATGATCAGGCAAAAGTGGAAATGTCTCTTTTCTATTTTTTTTTTTTTTAATGACTACCATCTCTCTTGCTCAGATACCAATGAGGTTTTGGGACTTAAGTCTAAATTTAAAAACTACTGGATTAATAGAGTGAGCTCACTATTTGCCAGCATTGTTTCAGTTTCATCTAGCGTTAACTGCCTTATGAATAGTCTTTTGAATTTTAAAATAAGATATGACATATTTTTTATTAATTGTACTTTTACTTTCTATATTTATAAATAGTTGTGTGTAACACATAATTATTATACATTATATATGTGTGCAATTATTCCTTCAGTTGACCACTTTTTACTTAAAATATTTTACCCTCAATGTATCTCTTACTTGTTTTTCCCTGTTATGATGAAAAGTTCAAGACACCATTTATTTTAGTTGTTTTCAGCAAAAGCATTCATTTCACATCAGACATTCAGTGCCTTCTGATAATTTCTTTGTTTGTTTTTAATTAATATAATATGTCATCCAGCATATGAAACTTGAACTAAATGTTAAACCTCTGGCATAAAAAATCCAATTGGCAATTTATGAGCTGTCATAAAATGCCACACAGCGGTTGGCATTGTTTGGCAAAAAGAGTGCTTAGCTGGGAAAATGGAGCACGGTGGTCACCTTTCCGGACACTGCAAAACACTTAGGAGTCACAGAGCTTATAACACTGACCACAGAGAGTGGAAAAGAAAGTAGTTCCAACATGTTTGTGGGGACAGCAGCATGATC
>VWZG01010827.1:105539-181568 GCA_013396735.1 Grallaria varia
TTTTCACTGTATTATGCTGCCTTGCCCTGGAAAGAAAAACTAAGAAAACCAACAAAAACCAAACCCAAAAACAAACAGTATAAGACTGAAATTTTCCATCATTCCCTTGATACCAATAACTTTTAAATTTAGACTAATAAAAACTTGTTCCAAGCTTTCTAAGAGATGGATTAGATCAAAAATCCTGAAATTGTGGAAGATATGCTAAAGGTATAACCCATTACTCCTGGTCATGATATGTCTTTAGTATAAATTTGAAATTTTCTTATGATAGGCTTAGCTTAATGGAGCACAAACACAGTTTCACACAGGTGTAATTCCTGTGAAACCATTGGTGTTAAACAAGCACAAAACTGGAGTACCAAAGTTTTA
Source organism: Grallaria varia (assembly GCA_013396735.1). NCBI lineage: Eukaryota > Metazoa > Chordata > Aves > Passeriformes > Formicariidae > Grallaria > Grallaria varia. The sequence goes on from VWZG01010827.1 coordinate 105,912, forward strand.
ATTGCAATAATGTACTGAGACAAGGGGCAGGGGAGGTAGAATGAGTGTTAGAAAGCCTCCTGCAGCAAAGCAACTGTTGGAAAGAAAACTAATCAGACACAGTCGGAAAGAGTTGGTTTTGATAGACTGTAAACAGTAAAAGTCATGATTTCTCTCTCAGTCATCTGACACCTTCATTACTGCAATTGCTTATTTAATCCTCCTCACATCAAGACACAAATACAGCTTTATTAGTTCATGCAAGCTTATTTTTTAGTCTGTATTCTTCACCAGTACTTACCAATTAACACTGTGCAACAACAACCTGCATTTGCAGCAGCTGCTGAGCTAAAAATGTATTCTGATAGTAGAACAGTATTCAGAAGAGTCATTCTTTCTAGGAACATGACCAAGTGAAATTGTCATTATAAAATATATTTTGAATTACAGCTTTGTGATACCTGAAAGGGAAATGTTAATCTGTAGCTGTCCATAGCTGTTCAGCTTAACAAACATCAAACTCTGTATTTCATTCTGTACGTTCTTCATCCTCCTTTACAGAAATTCAACCAAGTAAATATCTCAGGTTTATTCCACAAGCATCTCTCAAAATATTTAATTTTAAATCTTGGTTTCTCATGCCACTTTGGTTAACTCATCTGCAGAATCTTGGTAGCAGGGCTGTTAAACCAAGACTGAGGAAGTAAAAGAAGCCAGGTTTGTGAGGAGAAACAGTACCCTTTAATAGACCAACTGTTACACTTTACATGGAAAAGTATTCAGACTCAAGCTTTTCTTAAAATAAGAACCAGAAACAGCTAAGAGACTTTTGGCATCTTGTAGTCTCATTTTGTCAGAATACAAAATTCCTGGATTCTGGCCACAGAGATTTGACAATTTTCAATGGCATCGTTTCCACAGAGTTTTTATAACAGCTGTAGTGAGGCTTTATTTAGCCAAATGTCTATAATGCATGTTTATTTCCATTGCAGCGCTGAGCTAGAGGTCAAGTGGAAGGCTTGGAGGGATTTTTGTCTGTTGCTTGGTCGACTGAAACGTCTTCTGTCTTTCCAGTGTGCTGGTGCAGGTAAGAACACATTTGTATTACATACAAAATATCAGTGAAATCTGGATAAGTTACTCTAGTTAGCAAGAATGGTTAATGTATTCAATTACCAAAGGAAATATCTTCAGTGCATTTTAGTATCATCAGATACTTTAACCCTTTAAATGAAGGATCCTTCAAAGTATATGCTATAAACTGGAAGGGGAAATGAGCGTATCTGCTTTGCTTTGTCAGTTCCCCTTGTTATTAGGCTGACTGAAGAAAAAGTAGATATATTTTCTGTGGAACTCAAATGCGTTCCTTAATCTATTTTTGCAGAAATGATTGACCTGCACTTTGAGTCAAATGGAAAGATCTCAGAAGGAGAGCTAATGACTTAGATAGAGGTAACAAAAGTCAGCCTTCCGGTTTTTTTCTGAACACAATCTTACATATAAGAAATATAGAATAGGTTGTAAAATGCAAAAGCTGAATCTACTACATGCTGCTCTATTATTTGCTTTTTTCATGTTCCACATTTCAGATCCTTTTTCAGATTTCTCCTTCTTGCACTGCAATTTTAGTGGAGGAGTTTATCCAATAAAAGCTGTTTCTGCAAAGAATTATCATGGAGCAGGTAATGTTATATGTGCAAACTGAGTTGTAGTAATTTCTTCTGTACCTTCAAAGCGTACAACTCTTGTACTTTATGATCTCAGAGAAGGCAGGCAGCCCTTCTGATCCAAGTCAGTCTCCATTAAAATCTTGTAATGCACACTAAAGCAGTGTTCCTAAGGGAATGCCATGGTGATATTTAGCCTTGCCCGCCTACTAAGAAAATCCCTGCCAAGCAGGAAAGGAAGCATCTGTATGCGTGGTTGAGCAGCATTTTTATGCTAGCAGATATCTGAGGGCTCTGAAAAGATTTAGATTCAGGAGGAACTGAATTTGAAAAAAAAACCACCCAAACACCTGAAGAAAGGGCATTTGTTTGGGTTTTCTTTTTTCTCCTTTGATTTCAGGGCTTAACTTGATATTTAAAGTAATAAAACCACCTGCAAAATCATATCTTTTGCAGGAGTGTCATTATAATAGGTTGAACTCCTCCAGATTTGATGAAATAACAACTTCATTGTGATCTTAATAGATTTCCCAGTTGCTTGCTGCAATCGGACCTACCTTTTTAACAGTCCTCATTGCTCATTAATTACATTTCCTCTCTTAATTTCTCCATTTCTTTCCTATTCCTTGAGGAGTATGGAAACCAGTACAGCTAATCACCTCTGAATTATGCATGTGAATCACCCCAGAAACACGTGGTTGGGATCTTTCTCTAGGTCAAGAGGCCATTTTAGATGCAGAATAATTTCTAGCTTGTGGTAGGGACTTATTGTGAACTTCAGTTCAGCCAGAGGCTGTGTTAACAACTAGTTCTTAGGCAGGAATTTTCATTCTAAACTAATTAGTATGTCCTAAATCTTAAACTACTATAAATGAGAAATAATTTGAGAAGGCTGTCTCACCTGATCATTCTTTTCTTTCCTATTAAATGTATTTAAACTCTCTGAAAGCACTACAAATGAACTTCAATTAACATAACACCCTGGCTGCTATGACTAAATACAACTTTTCTTGTAGCATGTCATACTATGACGTAAGTCTCAAGTTTACAGCTGTTACTTGGCACAATGCATTATTTATGGACGTGATTGCCACAAAGTTGTGATATGCAAATATGTGGTAGTTTAAATTTTAGGCTTTGGTGAGGTTTGTTGTTCTTTAGGCCTTCCTTAACAACTGGGGTCAAAAACTAAGGAAGTATTCCATCCTATTCCCTCACGTAATCAGGTGTATAAAAGATAGGTGACGGGAGGAGGTTCTCTCTCTCTCTTGGGCTCCAGCTTTCCTCCCGGTCACAGCCTGTGACAGCAGCTCTCAGTGTTTAGGCCTCGCTTATCTCTGTGGGCTGGAGGCCTGAACCGAGGGCTCTGTCCGAGTCGTGTCAGAGGGAAGGGATTTGCTGTTCTTAAGGGAAGTGGTGAGACTTTCATTGTATTAGCTATTTTGTTAAGCTATCCCCTGAGTTTCGATTGTGTATATTTGTTGTGTTTTACCCCTTTTGTCCCTTTTCCCCTTCCCTTTCCCCTTTTCCCCTTGGGGTTGGTTGGGGGGTTCCCTGGGGTCCCTACTCATATGTACATAGTGTTTCATTGTATATAATTCTATATCTATATATATAAATATATTTGCTGCAATTTTCCCCTGCTACCTTTTTCTCCTTTCTCCGTTTTTTTTTCGGTGGCTGTGGGGGGAGGCTGTCCCGGGTTGCTGAGGGTTTGGCCGGGAGCCAACCCAAACTTACACAAAATAGAAATACAATTAGAAGCAGAACGTGTGGCTAAAATTGGTTTCAGTTTTCTTTAATACTTTTTAATACTTTTTCTTTCAATACTTTAGTTTGGCAAATTATTTTTGAGTAGCACTATAGAGAAGACTCTCAGCATATCAAAATGTCACATTTGGTTCTAATCCACAGTATTTTTCATTGTCTTGAATCGGATTCAGTTCAGGTTTTCTCCCTATATGTGTCTTCCTTTGTCTTACCCATAATAATGGTGGTATAGTCCATCTTTGTACCTATCAGGATATATATTCATTTTTTGATCTATAGAGCCAGTCATATATTCTTTGTTTAGCAACAAGCAACTGTGACTTTGCAAGGACTTAAGAAGTCTATAGAAAACCCAGGCCTCAATAGTTGCATTCTTTCCTGTGGAACACACACCAAAAAAAAAAATCAGCAAAATTAGTACATATTTTTCGTAAGAAATTTTCGGAAGGGCAAGGAAAGTTGAATTCCAATGATGTAGCGATTCAGCTAGAAGATATAAAGAACTTGAAGGCAAGAGGAAAAAAAGTTTAGATTAACCATGTTTATGCTTTATGCTGCAGGGTTTTCTTTTGATTGGTATTTCCACTGGAAAGTCCAAGACCTGATGAAAATTAGAAAAACAACTATATATGCAAGCATGTGTGGGAATATAGATGTGTTTATTTTTATGTACATTGAGTGAACTAATAAACATGCAGTAAAGCATATTTTACCAGTGGGATTTTATTTACCATGTAACATTGAAAATAGTAACGTGCTACATTTTTCTACCTAAAAATGTAGACTTCCTTAATTTTGAGTAATATTTTTGTATGTACGAGATTTCACTTTCTCTGGGAGTATTTTGTAATCCAAAACACTTGTTATCTTCTACATAGCTAGTATTTTAAAAGTAAAATCGACACATTTGCAATGTTGCCAACCTTCTCGGTTTCTCTGTATCTGTAAATCTACAACAAAACAGCCAATGTCAAACTCACTTAGTTTGCCAAAAAATAGACATCCATATTGAAAAGCTTTACTGTTTGCTGATATGTTGACCTGGAACATAGCAGTCATCCCTCAGATGTTCAAGATCTAGTCCTTGCTATCACAGGAGAACCATATCAAATTACCAAATTCATAAATGAGCTAAATTTATGAAGTACCATCTTAAAATTCAGACTGGAACATGTTTCCATAATTTCAGCTTTATGATAGCTGGAAACTTCATCTCATTTCTCACTTAAATTTATTCTTTGCTAATTTACACAAACTTGTCTCCCACAAGCATTATTTTTTGTTTAAATAACTTTCTTTCTCTTATATATTTATTCCTAATGGAATAAAAAGGAAAGTAAGGAAATTATGGAAGGAAATTTTATCAACTTTACTGTTTTATTTTAAGGTTGCATTTAAAATACAAATAAAAATCCTATTCACCAAGCTACTGGTCTTTCAGTACTTTTACATTATGTACTTAATATAAGACTATGAACAAATACAAAAGTGGTAGTTTTGTTTACATCCTATAATTAGTCACAGCTATTTATATCTACAGGATTATGGAGATATTTTTAAAATATTCATAATGAAAAGAAATTTAACCAACAATATAAAGTATTAGGAAAGGCATGAAATAATAACCTTCAGAGTAATTATATGTAGCTCCACACAATTATTTTTGACATAAGTAACAACAGTGATGTCCATCCAAGACATGACTGCATCAGTATGACTGGAGAAGTATTTGTTTATGCTCCACATCAGAGAAGGCCCGCACGCCTTTGACAGGCTGTGACTGCAGTGTTTACTCCTGCAAGCCACAATAATTCAGGGAAGTCATAGATGTGCTGGGTCCTTCATCAAAATAGAAAGATAATTGTGTATCTGAAGAGTATGTTTCTTTCACACATTCCTCAAATATTTTCTAAACTGGAGATGAGAGGATCATTTTTTAAATTGTCTCCTAACCAAATTAAGTCATTTGAGACACACTTCAAAATCCAGAATTCTTGTTTGTTGGCAGTTAATACCAGCAAAAATAAAACAAGATTGAAAATGTTCATTTGTCTGGGTTACAATGCAATCAGCTTTAAGAAGTCTCAATAAATGTTTGTATGTGTGCTTGAATGGTTCAACTTAAAACTTTCTACCCTTACTAAGTACATTTCCACTGTGGTCTGCTGCTGCCACTACAGAGTAAAGTTCAGGGAGAAGAGGTTCTTCTTCATTGGTCTCTTCACTTTTTAACAGAAAATAATTTAATAGTCTGTATGCATTAATACTATTCCGCATGCTTCTTTTACATCGAAGTTTATCATTCAACAAACATAAAATTAGTATAAAATTTAGTATATATTTGAGCAGAATTTCTCATAAATAACTCTCAGTGAATTGTTAAGAGGTAAGCAATTAGAAATATCGCATAGAACATTTATATGGATCAGTCCTTTTTACAGAGTTAAACTGTCTATTGGCCATGCACTTACTTATTAATCAGATCCTGCAATCCTATTTATAAAGAATAGCCTAGGAAAAGTCCCATTGAAATGTCATTCTGACTTTATCAGGTAAAGTTCTGTTTGTTCCAACACCAAAAAGCAACCTAATTATCTTGTATACGATTCCAGAACACTTCAGAATGCTGTAAATGTGAAAAAGCTATTCAACAGGGCTAAGGCCAGGGAAATGAAATTTTGAATTAGCCATTCTTTGGGAAAATAAATTTAAATGGAGCCTGAAAGTTACAGAACGTGCAATACGAAATTAAATTTGATCTTTACAGAATCAAACCCCTTGTCTATGAAAGTAGGGTACATTAAGCACTTGTGCTCTCACCTGTACTTGAACAGAGAATGAATCATAAATCAAAGAGCGGTGACCCAAGTAGTCCACTCAGCTGGATTTCTTTATTCCTGCCCAGCAGTAGACTAATGATATAGGAGGTAATCCCTCTTGTAATCCTTTAGCTATGGATGAAAGGAGATCCTCAGCCCCTCATCGTTATTGGCACTATGCAGTAGCATAATATTTTAATATACATTACATAAATGCACAAATAACCACTTGCACGGTTTTCTTCCCTCTTCGTTTTGAAGAATTAATGCTGGTGGCCAGTGTGTAATCTATACCACCTATAATCACAGAGCAAGTCAGAGGACATAAAGCTCTCTTTATTCTAATCTCCTTGATAGCATCCTAGGACTTTGCGGTGAACTGATGTCCATTTCCCCATCCTTAGGCTGGCAAGAGTCAGCAATGAACCAGAGCTGCTGCTGTCACTTGTCTGTCCAGTACCACAGATGTTGGAAGGGCAACATGAGTGCTACATTTGTCATTTTCCTTGGCTGCAGGATTAATAAAATTGGATTAAAAAATACAGGCTATAGCCATGTAAAAAGGATGCAGAGATCTAGGGAAACTACCTAATAACCTGAGTAGCTGCCTATTTGAGAATCCTGTTTTGCTGTACATGCATTTTAGACTGGATTGAGTGGCGCTCTCTCCACTCATCCCTATAATGGTATAGTATATTTGTTTCCTCAGCTTTTGAGAAGTACCAAAAGAACAAATTATCCAGACTGAAAAATCAGCTCTTCCAAGACCTTCAAGACAGAAGCCCTCAAAATCACTAATCACTTTTCCAAAATATCTGCAATAAAGGAGAGACTTTCAGATTCATTTAGTAATTTTGAAGGTGAAACTACATCTGATAAACAGTAATTTAGGACTGTTAATCTCACTCTGGAACATGAGCCCACTGACCTGGGGGCTCCAGCATGGTCTTGGTAATTTAGTCATTTGCAAGATGAGACAAGACAGACTATTGCTTTAGCCTAACAAAGCTGGGCTGGGAGGGAAATACAGTGTATAAATACATCCTGAGAAGAGTAACGGTACTCTTACAATGAGAACATTAAGATAGTAACAAGTGGTTGGTAGAGTGTCTGTCAAACATTTAGGCTGCCAGTGAAAAGAAGGTTCCCAACAAGTACAGACACCAGATTTGTGCAACAGCAGAATTAGGGGGCAAACAACTCAGCTGTGGTCCTGAGGGAGATTGCTAAGTTTAATGAATGAACTTGCATGATATGACAGCAAGACATGACTATTTCTTCTCAAAGCAAGAGTCTTAAATCTACAGGGAACAAAAAACATACATTGAGGTTTAACACCAAGTACTTTTTTGAAGACACTGTCTTCACTTGCTCTACCTCGACATTTGTCAGTTTCTTCTTTCTTACTACATACTTCACTTCTCAAGACCAGAGCTCTGACACCAGCTTTGGAACACTAAGTACAATGTACTGCTCTAGAAAGAATCATCAAATGGGACTGAAACTATCAGCACCAAATCTAGAATTTTTCAAACTCTTCTTACTTTTTAACCAAGACTCAGTCTTTCTGCATAGATTGTATGTCCTTAGACTTTTCATGAAGAGTCTTCCTAGAATGTGGCAGTTTGCTTTCTATATTCCCTAATAAGAAGCAAAATTGCTTGCTTAAAACAGTATGCAGATGTTTTGGCTGTGATTATGGGAAGAGGGACTCTGAAAGGCAAAGACAAAGAACTGTGTTAGAATAGAAACAAATGGTGATAAGACATCTGTCAAATATACTTGTGACTTTCTGTGAAAAGCAGCTCAAGAGTATATAAAATAAGCAAACAACTAGGAGCCTCCCAGGCTCCATATAAATGAATTCTCCTCTATCAAAAAGCTGATGTATTATCTCCGAGTTAATAGCTTGGCTATTTCATAAGCTACTGGCAAAAGTTGCTGCTCCAAGTACATTTCCTAATTAGAAAGGTCTTCACTGACACATCTCATCTAACAACAGGAGATAGTGACTCTTTTTAGCTTCTTGTCTGTTTTCCTTCCATTCCACAAGTAGGATACATCTTTGATAAGAGGAAATTACTATTATGTAATTATATCTACATTTTAAAAACATTTATATCCCATGTTTAGAAATAACTTAGACTTTTAAAAGCTGTGATCTCATTGAAATGCGAAATAGGGCTTCTAAATGTCCAGACCAGTACCAGAAAAAGATCCAGAAAATGGTACACTCTTTCAACCATATTATTCTAGGCAAAATTCTATCTAATACTAAATAATTTACTCAGTGGGAAATAACAAGATATTTTTCTCCTTTTTCATTTCATTATGGAAACGATCTCCATTCTTTCCTAAAGAAATGCGCTACTGAAATACTGTTCTTGTCATGATAATGTTGATATTTAGATATTGATACCTTTCACTGAATCATTATGATTTGTCGTGTTCAGTTTAATCTTTAAAAACCAGTCATATTTTTATTTACAGAAGTTGATCAATTAAGTTATTGAAAATACTTATCCTCACAAGGAAAAGTTGCTTTTTCCCCTACATACTAAGTGGCCTGTATGCATATCTGTACAAAACTAAAAAACACTTTTTTTTATTTGTTTACCTCAGAAACAGAGAATGTACCAAATTATTCTTTGGACTTTTAAGAAGCCTGATGTAAAAGATGAGTGTCTAGTTTCCTCACTCCAGTTCTAAACCAGCGTGGCAACCTGGCAAGAGTTTTGTCTGTGACTGTTCTAGAGCAGAACAGAGACAAACTGAAAATATTGTAGTTGCCTGAGCCACTGCAAACCCCGGGAGGACACACATTCTGTTTGATGTATCCATAGAAAAGTCAGCCTCCTGTGCCAGTCACACAGCAAATGGGAAATCTCCCGTGAGAAGTCGGGGGCAGTTTGTGAGCAGGACAGGTTGCTCCTGCAAATCTGGTTGTGCCAGGTTCTCTGGCATACTCATCTCCATCAGCCAAGGCTGGCAGTTGTCAGGTTGCTGCCCCATAAATTTAAGGTCTGCTATAACTGTTCCTCCCAAAAGCAGAGGTATACACTAGCTTTGCAAGCCCATGATGAAATTATTAAAGAGGGGAAAAGCTTTTGGTAAGTTGGGGAGGGAGAGAGAAAATAAGGAAAATTAAAAAGTTAGTGGAATGCACAGGTAGTACCTCAAGAGGAGATTGACAGTCTTTTCCATCTCACTTCCTTGGATACCTTTCAAGCAGATAAATTATTCCTATATACATACATCCCCAAAGGTCTGTCTTTCAGTATGCTCAGACATGAAGTTATGCTTTGGATCCAAGTTACCCATTTTCATGTTTTTTAAACATAATTTTTTTTCTCAGACTTTCAGGTGGAACAAAATCTCATAGCCCCTCAAACCCATTTAGAATATCAGAGGGGCTGTTAGGATTTTATTCATTTTTAATGTGCTTTTACTGGCTATAATTTTTAATTGTTTTGTCAACATTCGTAATTTTCATTGTTTTGTTCACAATCCTGAGGGTTGTTCTTGAGCAGGTGATGAATGTACAGATGCACACAAGCATGCAAATTGTCTCTATGGTTTTAGGACAAGAAAATGTGCTCTTCTAGTCCTGGTGAACATGCACTTAAAGGTGATTCTGTCCCTTTCTTTAAGAGCTCCAAGGAGTAGCTTTAAAAAACAAATCCCATTCAATAAAACAAAAACTAATTAGTTCTATCCTGTAAGATCACAGGTATTCCCACCTTGTGTTAGAAGTGAAATTCTGGAGAAACATAGTGCGATGTTTCTTTCACATATAACCCAGTAACCCTTCACAGTTTTATTGCTTCCTCCCCAGTGGTTGCATTCTCTCTGTCACTGGTGCTCTTCTAAATCTCCTGGGTATTTGTTTCCTCCTAGCCGTACTTGTGGCTGCCCCTTGCATTCTCTTAATTAATGCAATGCTTTGATTCCACCCTTAAGACATTTTGCAGGTGGGCTGTAAGATTGGTGACATGTCAAGGCTCATTGACAGGCTGAAAATTTGTCTCATTCAGTGGAATGCTCCAATTTCTCTTCAATTTTATAATTTAATCTAATCATGACATGGAGTTGAGGTGAACAGTGTTACATCTTCCACAATTAACTCCTCTCAGTGTATTAACTGGGCTTTAAAACTCCCATGGAATGTCAAAAGTTGCTGTGACAAGTTAAAAGCCACCCTTTAACACAAACATCAAGTGAGGTATATAATTCTGGAGGCTAGTATCTCTCCTGTCAGTGTTAGGTTTTGCTAAAACATACATAAAATTGAGCATGCCTTTTAGACTGTCTCTTTTTGCTAACCCTCAGAGGAAGCTACCATGGTATTATTACAATGAGGTCATCAATTTTGTATTTTGTTACATATACATACATACGTACATATATATATATATGTACACACACATATGTATGATTTTTAATAGGTGTCAAATTTTTTCTTTCTGACTACTCCATCTTCATTGTAACACATGTTACACATGAAAATACATGTCCCAAAGTCCTGCAGTTTTCTATGGAGAACAAAATATCAGGGAGATAATCAGCCATGGAAGAGGAGTTCTTCCATCAGATGCCTTTTTAGTAAGCTAAAAATAATAATTAACAAAAAAAAAAAAAAAAAAAAAGAAGGAAAATTTAGAAAAAAAAAAATCTGGAATTGCAGGGTCAGAAGTTTGATCATTCCGACTTCTGTTACTTTAAACTGAGTGAATGAACATCATGCATATTTAAACAGAAAATTCTGTGTATAAAGACCATATGCAGCTTTGCTTCTCATTGTGTTTTTTTCACTTATCTTTTTAAAGATTACTTATCCCAGAAATACTGACATAGTTCAAACTACACTGAAGAAAATTTATAAGTACTATAGCATGAGTTTGTTAGGATCCTTCAAGTATTTACAAAGACATTTTTGCATCAAATGCTTATAATAACATAGGAATTGGGGGTGGAAAACCACTTCTCAAGAGAAGATTTCAAAATTATATCTGTTAACCATTCATTGGCTTACACTGAGATAGATTCTGTCTAGTTCAGATAGAAATAGCAATATTAGCATCTGATCCAGTTGATTTGCTTTTTACATGCAGTTGCCAATGTCCAAAAAAATTGCAAATCAGAAGGCTACATATTTATGAGAAGTAGTCTCAAATTTTATCATGTTGGGAGTTTAATTCTAAATAAGAACAGTAAACTTGTAAGTGAAACTTGCAAATCAGTTTTGTCACTGTCTATTTATGTGTGTGTATGATTTATATTTGAAATTCCAAACTGAGCTTGTAAGTAGGCCTCATAAGTTTTTCTACTTCAAATTTCATCTTTTTATAGAAGGTGAGAAGGGAGTCATTGGATTATTATGGCTGGTATCATGCATTTCATATGTTGTGCATGCAGTACCATACTCTGTTGCAATGGAACTATCAGCCTTACAAAATGATCCAGTTGGTTAAATCTGCAGTCTTAATAAAATACAACCAGATTTTGATTCATAGCAACAGTGCTGTGAATGAAACAGCTGCAAATTTCCAGCTCCACTGTCATCTGCAATGATAGAAAACTACAGAAATGGGGACTGGAGGCTCATTTGCATGTATTTCTAACATAATAAAGTATAAATAAGTTAAATCTTTATCTTCCTCTATTATTATAGTAGAAACAGGACTTACTGGGACCTCTACTGTTGCAATTAGTTGCAGAACTGACTCAAACCAGTAATTGTTTGCCATAATAATAAAATTATTTATTGTCTGTATATTCTGTAAATTACATTTATCCTGAAAAAATAGTAAACTGTCTTCAGACCTATTTTATATATAAGCAATAGTTTCATCATCAAAGGTACAGACAATTAAATGTAGAATAACTGATGACTTTAGGCATCAAACGAATCAAGGGATTGCATTCTTTTGGTGCTTTGTCAGCTCCAGAGCCTCCTAAACACAACTGAAAATAAGGGATACATTTCTGGTCTTAATAAAATTTTTATGTTGTGAAATATTTTAAAATATTGAAATATTAAAAATGTGAAGAAAATATGCTGCTGGATGTCAAATTTGTAATGCTTTTTAATTTTCTGTAGTTGCTTCGTACACTGCTAGAAATGCTTTCCTTTTTTCTTGACAATAACCTTCAGAGACCTTTGTAAAGCAGTTTTACACACTTTGCAGATTCTTTTCATCATGTTTTCCCTTGTTTACGGAGTTATCTGGAAATGTATCCCTATTATCATACATGTTTGTCTGAAGTTGTATAACATCTAAAATAAGCCAATTAATTAGTCATGATGGGCTCTTTTCAGCTGCACAGTCATTTTCAAATGAATTTATTGAAGGAAAGGATTTACAGCATATGGACTCACAGACTTCTCATGAGTTAAACTGGCATCCATATGTACAGCTTTCAGTAGAGAACTCTAGAGTAATATTTACAATGTAAATATCAACTTTTATTACATAAGAAACAAATATATCACAACTTTCACTTCACAACATATTTGTTCTGGTTTGATGACTAAAGTCATCTCTTTGAAATACTATGTGGAACTCAAAAATAGCTTGTTCTTGTCGTAGACTTTACCAGGTGTCCTTCAGCGGTCCTGAAAAGCAAGAGAGAAATACACTTTCAAAGAATTGCATCACTACTCTTTCTCACTTAGTCAATGCCAGAAGTTTTAGATGGTACAAAATCCAGGTGCAGATATGTTTTGTAATAATCTTGTCTAAAAAGAATATTTTTGTCCAGAATCACACCACTTACGAATTCTTTCATTCCTCAAGGCATAAGCAGGTTATGCCCTTTCTAAGCTTTGGGAACTTTAGAGGAACTGCCACAATTTTGGAAAGGAAAAGAACATTTTCTTCTTTTCTTTTGGTCTTGGAGAAATGTATTTTCTTGCATCATCCCCAAACACCCCTCCTCCTCCCCCCCCAAAAAAGTTATCTTCAAAAGTAGTCTTTTAATAGTTTTTCTGGTATTTGAGACACAGATGAATGCCAAAACCCATCCTACAATCAATTTCATAACACACTTTCAAGAATGCCAAAACAAACTCACTTCTGCATTACTCTTTCAATGTTATGTCCCTGCAACTCTTGACAAGAAAGGTTTTCGTTTCAGTAAACCAAAGAAACACAATTGTGAACGATTTTGGGAAAAAATAGTAGCAACTAAATGGAAGGCAGTAACTGTAAGATTTGCATGTCAGATGGTCCCCTCTTAGCTGGCAGTCAAGTTCTTTCTTAATGCATAAGATTCATGTTGATGATCCTCTTAGTTCTAGAGGCAACTCCCTTCTCATTAAATAGATATTAAAAAAAAAAATCTGCAGCATTTTTTTTAATTAAAAGAAATATCCATGAGTTTGTTCTATGAAGAAATAATAATCTTTGTAATTAAAAATGAGTCAGTTCTGGGTTTACGCTACAGTGCACGAGTTAAAACACCCCAGTGGGTTGGGTGCATTATTAACAGTGTCATTTAATTAGGAATTTTCAATAACAGCAGTCATGGGATACCTTAAATCTTGTTATTAAAATTACTATTTTATTCAGACACAATCTCTACAACATAAAGTGTTTCATGGAATATGACTCCCTTTCCTATATGGTTCTGATTTTCTAATCGGCCACACTTCACGTACAATTAATCTCATTTCATGGATCAAGTCAAGTAACTGCAAGTGGAAAGAAAACCTGGGCATACCGTTGGAGAGGCGGCTCAGCAACTCATCTACAGAGTCGTAGTTTTCTGAGAAGGAAGGTTCAAGAACTTCTGCTTCATCTCGAAGTTTAGCAGGGTTTAGCTCTTCCTGGCTGTTGTGGATCAGAAACAAGTTTCATTGCACTCAGAAGAAAAAGCAAACAAGAAAGCATAGCCTTCTTCTAACTGCAGCTACTGCACATTTTGTTACACTTATAACAAGGCATTATAAAACATGTGAAATAGCATATTTAATGAACAGAGAGACATTTAAAAACAGTTGTCTAAATGAGTGAACATCAAAAGAGAATACAGGGTCTACAAAAACATATGCTGGCACTTCTCACCTACACTGATTAGGACATATGGTCTTTAAGGAACTTCTAAATTTTCATTTCATGTGTTTACTTAGAGGCAAATTTTCAACAAATTTCTTTATAAAATTATTGTTCATGTTCCATAGCTCTGTGGAGTTTTTCCTTAAGAAGCTTTTTCATTAATAAAAACATTTTAAGAATCTGTCAGAAGCTTTTTAAAATTGTCAGATGCCATCTCCTCTTTATTCTTTTATTCTAATCTGATTTTAGTGTCTGTTCCAGTCAGGAAGAAAACATTGTCTATATTTGAAAACCATGTTATCAAGTCATTAATGTTCATTGCCTCTTGTTTGTTTTCTCTGTGTACATACATGGACATAAACCTTTTCTGTCCTAATACCATAGAAGTATGGAAACAATATATATTTGCTTCCTTGTAGTACCTTCTTTTTCCAGTTAAAACTGAGTTTAAATATTTCTTCACAGCCATCTGCTTTCGAAAGCGGCTGTAGTTGTCAGTGAATACAGCATCCGAATGACGTTTGACAGGACTGTCCTGGGAGCTGGCAAAACAACAATTACAAAGAAAAAAATTAATAGACAATATCTGCTTAAGAGAAGATACCACTAAATGAGTGAAATAAACTTTACAGTGTTGATGATCTAAACAAAATAAAATTTTTATTTCAACTTTCATTTCCAGCTATGACTTTGGATCTTCTGTCGGAAAGAAACCACTGCTTCTATTGTTTACTATGCATTTTAATAACAAGGATCAAATTCCAAAGATTGGTATTCAGTCTTTTTGGGCACACTTTCCACTGATTTGTTTCTCCTACTCAGCTTTGCCATGGCCTACACAATTAGGATCCATACTCAATGATTTCTGGAGTCCTTGTCCCAGAAATTCTGCAGGATCAAGTGGTTGAATGTGGAATTCATTACTCACTCCTGCATAGCCCAAAGTACTCTTTTTAACACACAGATTTTATCCTGATTTCTATCATTTGTGTAAATATATTTTAGCACAATGACAAGGTTCAGTCTGGTTTAAGTCATAGCAAGTTCTTAAAGGACCTCATCACTGTTCATACTGAATTCTGTGAAAGAGAAGCCTGCCTTTGAAGAAAGTAAGAGTGTAGCATGCTATAAGTAGGTATAAATATTTGTTTTAAGGTGGTTTCAGAAGACAAAACACACCTTGGGAAATCCAAACCTGCAGGCCTATTTTTCATGCACAACTTTGGGGAGCCTCAATGTTATCTGTTTTAAACTATCTATGTTAGTTCATAACATATGAGAAACTGGCACTTCATGTTCTGGAACAACGGCAGCACTGACATAACTGGAGTACCTAATTTTTACTCAGCTTTTAAGCATATGAGGTAGGCTCTCAAGGGAACTGTCATAATGGATCAGTCCAAAGTATTCTACTATTACATTCCCAGAAGTCCCTGGAGGTTGCTACTTAGGGATATGAAAAGAAGGAAAGTATACAGGGATCCTCTCCAGCACCCTGTGACCATTAGTTTATGAATGTCCTGGTCTGAAGGTCTATGAATTTTCCTCTTTCTTTTTTGAGTTCTGCTACCATACAGATATAACAAACATCTGGCAATATGTTCTACAGTAGGAAAAAAACTATTCCTTTACATTTTCACTATAAACCAATTGTTCCCTAATTTCATTGAGCATTTCTCTGTTGTTATATAAGTACTGAGTAGTCATTCACTTTGTATTTACTTTTGCCGTTCATCCACCAAGCTAGTAGCACTACCAGAGAAAAAGAATGAGCAAATTGGCATGATAAGCATTATAGTATTCCCAGTATATATTATACATTCTTTGTGCAGTGTCTGTTGTTCGACCTCTCACAGCTGTATCAGGAATAAATAGTAATGTATCACTTAGTAACATCACTAAATACTTACATAAGATTTTAAGCTTCCCCATGATTATATCAGCTTCTCTTTCATTATCTCTTAATCACAAAAAGGAGAACTTAGGTACAGAAGGGTAAAAAATTGCCCATGAAGACAGCTAGGAAAAAAAATCTACCTAACATAAGTGTCACCTCACCTAACTCGTTTTCTAATAAGCGAATGCAGATATCTCTTCACAGCAAGTTTAGCCAAAAGATGGCTGTAGACACTGATGAAAATTCCATCAGCATGCCTTGCATTTCTGAAATGGACAATAAATAAACTCTACAATACAGCCTGCGTTCATATAATTTTGATAACGTTCATTTTGTAAACATACTGCTTTCCTTAATTTATCTATTGTACATATTAAATTAAACTAATTCCATAAAACAACTTCCAGATTTTCACATTATACTTTTTAGCCCTTCCTGGAAAGTGAATGCATTCATCATGCCAGAATGGCAATGCAATCAACATTTCTGCCAACATCCCTACTGCTACCAGTATTCAACCAGCGGCTGTGTGTTTTTCTTCTGTAACTGAGTCTTCTTTTCCTATTTCTCAGTTTGAAAATGTGAATGATCTTTTGTCATAAATCAAGTAGTCCATCATCGTTTGCATTTATGATAATAAAGAAACTCACCTATCAATAATTCTGGACAGATCAAAATAGAATTTCTCATTTTCAGGTAGTGTGTTCTGCAAAATGTCTGATTCTGACTTTAATGACCCATGGGCATGGTCAGATTCACTGGCTCCATCAAATGGCATTCTGTTTCCCAATCTGTTGGAGAAAGAAACAATATAAGGTACAGCTCAGCTGAGGACATGCAACACTTCAATGCAGCTTACATTCTGGTTGGTGTCAAAAATGCACATATACCTACTTTAATCTGTAAGGCATTTTAAAGAAGTCTGGATAAAACAAAAATTGCTTTCAGGTAGAATACATGCTGAATGGCAGATTAATAGACTTAACAGATCCCTCTCACAAATGTGTATTTTCTAGAGATATGTCATCATTGCACGCTATTTATTCCAGTGAACAGTGCATAATGCAGGGTGATAACAGCACAAGCGACAACCAGGAAGCTTTTCCTAACAACTATATTTTGCATAAATGATGGATGGAATTAACAGACTACACATGCAAAGTGAAAAGAGTTCCTGTGATGTACTAACTTCCTGGTTAAGATTTAAGATGTGCATTGAAATTCAGAATGAAACAGTTCTTCGGCCTTCGCCAAAGAAAGCGAATACATAAAAAATTTTTAATTAAATACAAAGTGCAGTCATGTATTTCTGTGTGTGTTTACTCTCTTGTGAATGTTCACATTTAATCTCTTAAAATGTATCATGGCAATTGCTTTGTATAAACTGCTTTGCAGTTACTTCACATTTTCATAAACTGTTTCTTATGATGTGTCATATTTTATCAAAGGCAGTCTGACTGCATAGCAGTAGTTCGGCATCCGACATTCCTTCTGACTGCTCTTATGTTCTCGGGCAGACAATAGGTTCCCAGAACTGTAGAAAACTCCTGCATGTGATGATGTGCAGAAGTCACATACTAAAAGTAGGATAGGGTATTGCTCTTGCAATTTTATGCTCAGTATTAGCACTACTTATGTATCTGAGTCATGTAAGACTTCTGTCTGTTAAAAAACCCTTGCAGAGTTGCTGTGTAAAACAAACCAGTCCAAGTCACACCTTTTGGAAGTCATTCACTGTGCTGTTTTGTCGTACAGTTTTCCACTGGTCTTTTTGCACATCATGTTCCTCTTACCTAAATGTAAACTGTACCTTTCTGCCACCTGATTTAATTTAGCTGGACAACTAATAGCAACTTCAACTAGCCAAAGCACGCAGCGGTACAAAGCCTACGCAGCGGTCTGTTCCGATGGGCACGCTCACATCCCAGGGCACACCGTAACCCACAAGCCCTCCGCCTCCCGCCTCCCCACCGCAACCCGCGGGGCAGAGCTGCTGCAGCCGCCTCGGGGAAGCGAGTGAGTGTCCCGGGGGCTTTTACAGGGCGGCTTCGGGGGGCACCGGCCGGGACACTCCCGCCCGAAGCCTCTCCGGGGAGATCCCGCGCAGCCGCCCCTTCCCGGGCGAACACCCCGACGGGAGGCGCCGCATCGCGACCTTCTTGGAAAGGCGCAGCTGCGGTTGGGAGGCCCATGCGGGGCGCGGGGCGCGGAGGGGAGCGCGGCCCTTACCGCGGCACGGGAGGGAAGGCGGCGGTCCGCGGGGGCAGCGCCCGCGCCCGCCAGCAGAGCGCGCTGAGGAGGGCGAGGGCGAGGAGGAGCGGGGAGGCGCCGCGGTGCTCCATGGCCGCCACCTGCGGAGGGAAGAGCGCAGTCGTCACCCACCGACCCGCACCGCCCGCACCGCCCGGCCCCGCTTCGCCGTGGGCCGCCGGGCAACTGTCCCGACCCCCGTCCCGGTCCCAGTCCCGGTCCCGATCCCGAGAGATGCCCTCGCCACCTCGACCCTACTGCCGGCAGGGAGAGCGGGCATCCCCGAAGGCGAGCCCCGGCCCGATGCGAGGGGCAGCCGGTGCCCCGAGCTTAGAGACCTAAATGGTAAAAAGGGAGAGTCCCTCCATAGCTGCGCTGGGCCATCAGAATCGCTCCCCGACGGCCAGAACGCCTCCCCTGCAGGTCCAGGAGGGGAGAAGAGGAGCAAGGGTACAGGATGGGGACATCCTCCTCATCCTCTGGGAAGCTGCCGCTGCCGCGGAGGGAAAGTTACTCACGGAGCGGCGAATCCGTCGGTGGGTCTGGCTGGGCGGGCGCGGAGCAATGCTGGGGGAGCGCGCCCTGCCCCGCTGCGCGGCTGCCGGAAAGGCGGCGGAGGGTGAGGAGGAGGAGGACGAAGAGGAGAGCTCCGACTCGCCGCACGCTCTGAGCTGCCCGCCGCGCCGCAGCGTTTTATAGCGTTTACACGTTTCTGCTTCCGAAGAAGCAATCACGTTACTGGAGAGACGTCACCCTTCCCAAGGGGACGGTCGCTTTGTTCAGGACAGTCAGAGACTTATATTTAACTCATGAGCAGTCGCGCACCCTACCTCTTCCCCCTCCCATTCCCCCCGACCCCTCCGGCCCTTATTTGATTTTTATTAATGACATAGTTTTGATGCGAGCGGAGCCCCGTCGGCGGGGTGATTCTGGCTCGCCAGGCAGCAGAGCAGGCGGCCGTCGGGGGCTGCGCGGGGCAGGGCGCACCGCGCGCTCCTGGCCGCACCCGCGAGAGCCAGAGGGGAAGTGGATGCACTCCCGGGGCCCTCCACTGCCCCCACACACCTCTATAGCCCTCACGCTTCCTTGCGGAGTCCCCTTTCTCCGCCCCGAGGTTGCTCCTTTCCCTAGCACTTCGCCGGTGCTTTCATGCTGAGTTGGTTCCTCTCCGTCCCTGGTACGTGCCCATCCTTAACGGGGGTTCCCGCCCGAGGTGGGCAGGGAGCTGGTCTTAAAACCAATATTTTCCTACGGGTTTTAACTTGATTTTAGCAGGCGTCGCGGTGTTTGCCAGTCATTCTTTTTCGTTTAAACTGCGTGTGTGTGTTCGTGGAAAACGGATTAAACCCCACATCATTGCAGATGCTTGTGACAGTTCCGCGGACCCCAGAGCCGGCACAAGCATCAGGGAGCGCACCTGGAGTCTGTGTTAAACCCCCGTGAGCAGGAGGGATATCAAATCTTCCTTCTGAGGTTCTTAAACTCAAATCTCGGGGCTGGAGTCACTGCCACAGCAAGGGAGAATCAGATAGTTTCAAGCCTTTGATTTTCTCCTTCGAATTTTCCCTACCTCAGCGAGATCTGTGGACAGTAGGGAGAGAAACACGGGGGAAGTGAGCGTGGGACCTGCGGGCGGGCCGGCTGGGCAGGCGGCTCCTGCAAGCACCTCTTCAGTGTCGCACCGTGTCTTTTCGGTGCCTGCCCTGAAATAATTTCCAAACAATCGCTGAAGAATTTCAGCTGAAAAGGTCATTATTCTCTTTTCATTTTTTCTTTTTTTTTTTTTTTCCTTGAGCTTTTGTGCCTCTAATCCTCGTCCTCAGTCAGTAAGGATTGTACCAAATCCATACAGACGATTTCACCATTTCTTCTTACTTCTATTAAGTTTCTCTGTTCCATGTTTCACTAAAGGTTAGGCAGGCTCAATGCCAAAGATCCTGCGATGCTTAATCGCATTTTCTAATTCAGTTACATAAAGAATAAGTGAATTAGATTAAAAATGCCTGGAAATTTGTTTCTCGGATGACAGCTATGACTAAAACCAGAGTTCCTGCAGTAGTCTAATTTCAGGAAATTTTCCCCTTGTTACTACATAAGTGGAGGTCGAAGATGCTATTCTGCTCTGGAATGGCGAGATGAGCATCAATGGCACCGTATTCCCCTCACCCCTCAGAAAGATCCCAGTTAGGGCGCACAGGCGTTATGCTGTATGCAAGACCTGGGGAAGCGCAGTGGACCTCACCCAGCTGCTGAAAGAGGCGAGAGAGAGAGAGAGAGGAGAAACCCACATCCTCGGTGGCGCTGCGAAGTCTCCGTGTGCCCAGGCTCCTGGCCTGGAGCGGCGAGCAAGGAGTGGGGGGCGGCTCTCAGGACGGGGGGCGCGGGCACCCCGCTGCCAGGGCCGGGTGGAGGGGGACCGGGGCGCCGCCGCTGCTCGCTCCCCCTCTCCTCAGCCCCACTTCTCAGCCCCGTTCCTCAGCCCCTCTCTTCCTCCTCAGTCCCGCTCCCGCCGAGAGCGCCGCTGCGGGAAAAGCCCAAAACGCAGCTCGCAGCAGGAAGCGGAGAAGAAAGAAGTTTCCTCCTAGCGCTACCACGTCTGAGTTAGCGCAGCCTGAAGAGCGGGGTCTCGCAGGAGTCCTGCGGGTTGCGGTCCCCGGGAGGGAGGTCGGCATCAGCCGACTCAGTCTAAGGAATATGTGAAAAACAAGTCTGCTCTCAGTTGCTACGTGTGTGCAGTATGGATGGCTGCATATTGTGAGGAGATGTATATAGACTGCACTGCCGAAAAATTTGGATGTCACTGACAAATTGGTGCCTTCTTACCACGCTGTACCATACCGTGCTGTGATGTATTGTAGTACACTGTTCCATACCATAACTAGTAAATCTGGTTTGCTGTAATTTTGTTCCCTTTTTCACAGGTAGTACACTAGGTTGGACAACATGCTGTAAGGCTGGCTAAAACGGCCTCAGAATGTCTCTAGGGATGACAGTGTGGATGAAAAAAATGCTATAGCTCTCTTAACGATCTGAGAAATCTGTAGCGCATCTAGTTTTACAATACCATCTATTTTCCCTATTCTATAGACAAGAAACTGAGTCACAGGGAGGTCAAGTGGATTCCCCTTGTTTATCCAGGATATCTCCAGCAGAGCTTTGAATTGACCCCAAATGTCCCAAGCATTCTTCAGTCACACTAACAATTGTCTGTATTTCCCTTCAACACTGTTTCAACCCCCATCTCCTCCTCTTGAATCATAATAAACTGAAGAAGAGATGCTATCTCTCCCTTTTTCCTTAGTCATTCCTCACATTTGTAGAGAGGATTTTCTCTGAGGGAGGTTGCTTTGGGATGACTGAGAAGGACTTGGTCTGGCAATGCAAATTCTATCTTTTCCAACTTCNATTCAAAAACCTTTTGATAAGAGCAAGTCACTGAAAGGAAAATAATTCTATAAAAGCACTGAGATGGAGAAAAGATCCTTCTCCATAGGAGTCCTAAGTGAGTCC
The DNA here is from genome assembly GCA_013396735.1 of Grallaria varia. Taxonomy (NCBI): domain Eukaryota; kingdom Metazoa; phylum Chordata; class Aves; order Passeriformes; family Formicariidae; genus Grallaria; species Grallaria varia. The sequence continues at coordinate 127,861 of VWZG01010827.1, forward strand.
CCTAAGATCTAGGCAGATGAACTCTTTCTGGATGGTAACCCTCACTGTCTTCTACTGACAGAAACAGTGTCCTTTCAGGAAAGTGTTACTTGGGAAAAGTTAGTGCTCTGGAGCTTCTCCTGGATCATAATTAGACACGGGCTGCTCTTGGGAGGTCAGGTATTTTGAGGTGGTTGTTACAGGAATCCTGATGTTTAGCAGCTCAATATTTACAGATCTTTTTATCTTTGTTCTATTTATTAACAAATATCTTTTGCTTACCTTCACTTCTGCTTTATTTTCTTTACTGTTCCACTCAACAACAATAAAAAAAGTTATAAAATCGCAATATTTGGGAATTATGGAAAAGCAAGATTGAGCAAAGAGCAGAAGTTGTCTGGAAGTTTATCTCACCATTTGTATACAAACTTGTGCCATGTAGATATAAATCAAGTATTACCTAAAATAGCTGCATCATCTTCGGTAAGACATTTAGGAGTTGTTAGGTTTGTTAGTTAGATTTGATTGCTGTTTTTATCATGTAAAACTGTTCTGAAATTGATGTGCTAAAAACCTCTTAAAGCCAAATCCTTAGATGAGAGAAATCTGCTTCATTCCATGAAGGACTTGTTTAGTATTTACCAGATTTATCATGTAATTGTATTTCAAGAAAAGAATTACATGAGAAATAGAAATAAAGTTTTATTTGGGAAAAAAGGATAAAAACATTAAGAGAGTTGTTGTAGGACTTGCGTATTATTTCAGAAAAGGAAACTTCTACTGACTCATGAGCTCTTTCTTACTAATCATTAAGTTAGCAGAATGTCCCTTGTGCATTACAGCTCATGTTTCTGCAGATGAGTTCAGAAACTATGCCTTTGATCCCATAGCCATATCACATTGATCCATGAGTTTTAGAGATTATAGAGCAGTTTGATGGAGCACTACTGTTCGGCAGCTAACAAAAGAGCTTTTTCAACTTTCAAGAAAGAGATAAGAGACAAAAAAGTCAAGAAACTGTATATAAAGAGTAAAAATATGACTAGAAAGTGACAAGCTAACCTGCCCTTCTCTAATCCTTTAATGACATGATTAGTGTAATCTCCAATATCTGCTCTCAGCACCCTGTTGCACTTCTGGGTCCCACTCTCACATAAACGTTCTTATTCTTCAATATCATCTGGTTTGAGAAAATGGATGAAATGCTAAAATGAAAATGATGAAACTTGTTTCAACCTCACTTTCTTTGAAGCTATCTCTGAATGCTTCTCAGAAGAAACAAGGAGAAAACCACCAGTTTGTTCTTTTAGGTAAGTTATATTTCAAAAGCAGTCCACATTCTATCGTACCTCTAGCCTGAGTCAACTCTGCAGACTCAGAAATATGAAGGCAAGCAGAATAAAACACATACAAGTATTTTGTAGTTAAAAACTCATGATTTGCCTTCTGCACCAGAAACATTTAGCAGAAGATAGTTCATTTCCTCAGTTCCCAGGTCATTGTGGGGTCACCCAGGTGTAACAGGAGCCTTTCTTGAGGCCTGCTTTCAGGTCACAAGTGTGGATCCTCGGAGCAGAGTCATTAACTGAAGTAAACTCCTGCAACATTTAAATTATATTAACAACCATGATACTATGTACACCACTTGAACAAGTCTCTTCTGTTCTGGGCGGTGGTTATGCATTATGATTCTGCCTGGGTAAACAATTTTCAAAATCAGTTTTCAAAATTACTGGAGCACTTGGATTGTGCCCATGACTCCCAACCACTCTACCATCTCTTGCATTAGTATGTCCTGGCATGCCATCAACACAGACATGCTTGATTAAAACTTCCCAGTGGATACAGTGATAAGAAAAACACATGTAGGAGAGTTGCTGACTCCGGTGATACTTCCAAGGGTCTTTTCCCCTTGCCTGGATGTTATCAGGGAAAACTCCTATTGTTTGTAGTTTAGGTCTGTGTTTTCATGCTCCTGTTCCCTCACCCCAAAATGCAGTCTCAGCTTCTCTCAAAAACTCGAAAGCTGTTCGGGATAGACATTTTGTTCTGCAGGTGTTTATGCTGTTTGGTATGTGTATGAACTACTGCTTCATGTCCATCTGCTTCATGGTATGCAGCTGTCCTAGAAGTGTCGGTCCAATTTCTTTCTCATTCATTAGTATGGATGTGATGGTTTTGCCTTCCCCCTATCAGTGTCAGATACATGCATTCTGCACACATACCTCAGGAAGACCCATGACTACCCAAGCTTTAACAGAATTTCTGTTTTTCTTTCAAAGCAATTTCTTTCTAATGTTTCACCTAAACTGTTTTAAGAATTTCTTTTACCTTCAAGCCCAGGAAAATCACACAGTAATCCAAAATCTGTCAGGAAGCAGAATAGTCTCTGATTTGGTCGTGTTAGGTATTCTTTGTTTTTAACAAGCTATCTGAAATATATCCTATTTCTACCACCACGGTTATAATCCTCAAACTTCAGCAAGGGATCAGATGATACTTTCTTTCATCACCAGAAATTTGTTTCTCCTCCTGCAGCTCCCCTAACCCAATCCTCTTCTCTGCAAATCTGAAATAAACTTTGTATATGCCAAGAATATATGTCTTTTAGGTGTCATAGCATTCAGACTGAAATTCCCACCCATTTTCAGCCAGCTCTTTTCTTCATGGTTTTGTAGATACAAAACTGGATTTTCAATTGTGAACCTTTGAAAAATCACTGTATTTTTCATGATATTCTGACATGGCTCTTCCTCTAAGCTAATATATAATTATCTAAACACATATTAAGAATGACCTTTCAAATCCATATCCCTACATTTTCCTCATGCTTTCAGACTTGTTAGTGATATCTTATGGAAGTGCTTTTGCCTCTACCTGCATTAAAGGAATACAGAATAGAAATAACCTCCAGCGTCCTTTCAGTTTGTCAGTTAAAAGTAAAACCCATGTAGCAGCTCCACAATGGAGATCAAAATTTAAAAGTTTGAGGGCAAACCTGCCTTGAGTGCCTTATCTCAGTCTCATTAACTGTTGACACTCACCTTATGGAGTTTGACTGCAAGTTTATCAGAAACTTGGGGAATCCACGCTACCTTGGGAAACTAATGGTGCTAAAGGCCAGGATCACTTTTCCAGATGCAGGCAAACAGTTAAAAGTCCCTTTACCTCCTTACCTACTTACTTCCTTTACTGACTGTAAAAAAATCCCATGAAGTATCAAAGGATTTAGTCCATTTTCACATTTGTAACTATATAAGAATCTTTAATGGATTGCAGTTGCAACATCTGTGCTGAAAGGACTGGTATACTTCAATCTTGCACAGATCCTTTTCCCTGTGTATAGTACAAGATGCTGGTTCTAGACTGTATGGCCAAATTCTTTTTGTGTTCCCCAGTGACTACTGCTACTATTGCACTGTCTGGAAGCTCATGAGAACAGACGTATCAGCTCAGGATATTAAAAAACACGTCAGTTGGGCTGAAAGGCTCATCTTAAGATACTAATTATGCCAGGATAACTTTATCCCTTGAACTGACCTAATCATCACAAGTTCTTTATTTACCCAGCTGAAAAAAGAAATCATCTAAAAGCTACAGCAGAAATAAGCTAAAAATGCTTCAGTCTCAGGCAATTACCACTATTGTTTTCATGGAAAAAGAGCTGAGAGAGGTTTTCTAAAACTGTCCATGTGTATAAAGGACATAGTGTAATGTGCTGTCTCTTAGCACTGCTCTAAGCCTAATGTACATTTTTATGGCTGTGGAAATCTATATTCACATTTAGTTGCCATGAAGAAGCCATATAGAAGAAATTATCAGCATGTTAGTTTACCATCCTTAATGATATTATTGAGAATTTCCTATTTTCAGTATCAGTCATAAAAGAATTTCTGTAGTGTTCATGGACAAAAGAGATACAGTTCCCACCTGGTTCATCATTTAGTTCAACTCCATAGGCCATCAGAAAAAACGATAACTCCTACATCTTGTTTAATTGACTTCTTGGCCAATACATCAATGGCTGGTTATCCTTTTCATCTTACGTGAAGCACTAAGAATGTTCCAATGAACATAGAACCATAGTCAATATATTCCCCTTTATTAAGTACACATGAATAGATCCAATACTAGAAAGTTTCTCAGAGATTTTGGAAACTGAAGATTTTCACAATGATAAAATACATTAGTAGGCGCAGCAACAATTTTGATAGCCATTATATGTGCTGTCATTATGTATGTGTATAATTACATTCTTCAATTTGCATTTTCAGATTTCACGAATTAAAGTGCTTTCTGCGGAAACAAGCAAAACATGCAGCACCATCTTCAGCACTTTTGAATGTCATTATTAAAATATTGCTAACTGTTGAACCTAAGCCATGGACCTTAGCACCTTGAAATTTGTTAAACTTTCTGCTCAAATTGCACCAAAGCATGAATACATAAATTATTGATCTAGATTTGAATCTTGCTCCCAGTGACTCTGTGTCAATCATGTGGTTACATTGATAGTGGCACAGTAAAAATAGCTATAACTCTTTGAGCATGCAACTACAGGATTTTCAAATAGTATTTCATGTAGTAGATAATGATTCTGTGCACGCTTTAAGTTTACTTCCAACTGTCTGAGTCTCAGGTAATTTTTCATTTTACCTGAGACATTTTCTGGTTTAATGTAAAAAATTTCCATAGATGTGGAATCACACAACGACACAACAGAAAATTATATCACACAACACTGGCTGTGGAAAGGGCAGCAAGGTTCATTTGTTGCAGGTATTATTCCTGGATCTGGGTTTCAGAGATGGTCTCAGCTTGTTTCTAGCGTCATCAGATCAGGGGAGAATATTCCATAATAATTAGAAGATTATCCAAATGCACCTTCTTTGTCTATTGATGTTATTCAGTGAGTGCTGTAATGTTGAACATTGAGTTCAAAGACCTTCAGAGTCAAGGGGCAACAGAACAATTGGCTCAAGGGGCTTCTCTCAGATCTTGAAACAAATACATTGAAGAGTACAGCTACGCTTTTTGAAACAGTGGGTAACATAAACTGCAGCTGAATCCATAGCCCTGTCTTGGCCTCTATTCCCTTACACACAATGCCCTGTTCAGAGTTTGATGGCTTAGAAAGCTCATCCTCAGCACAACTTGTGGTCCAGATGTCTGTGACTGAGCAAGGTCAAGTATCAGCTTCACCCAAGCAACAATAAGGGCTGCATCTCCCAACTTGACTACTACTGGCTGACTAGGGAAAACTTACTGATTGTCAGCTTGGATGCTGAAGAGTATATTAATGTTCAGCAGAGTCATATTTTAGCCCAGCTACCTGCTACATATGCTATCCAATAAATAACTTTGTCTACTACTCAGGTCACATACAATTCTTGCAGAATTTGTGCACACAGTAAAAGACACCCAAATAAAAGGTTACAGAGTCACTCAGAAATGCACATCATATACAAAGTTAAGTACAAGAAAATAAGCCAGAAAGTGGAGTCACTAAAAGAATTCCAGACCCCTTTTTGCCTTGCCTCCAGACAGCTCCAGAGGAAGCTGAACCCAAAGGGACGTCTCTCAGGATCTATCATAATAACACATTTTGTCAATTCCTCATGCTGTCTAGAGGCAGTAAAGATTACAGACAATCTTTTCACAAGACTGTAAGAGACTGCCCTGCTGGGGACAATTTGTCTTCAGATTGTCTTTAATTACAAGCAAGATTGCTGTAATGTTGGCCTCAACAGCCAGAGGAGAGACTGCCTATCTGATGCTAGAATTCTCTTTGACTTGCTTTTCTTTCCAAATCCAGCACTACAATGTCCCTCTAAATGGTGCCCAGAAGCGATCTTTACCTAGACTCTAGAAAAACTTCTCTTTAGTCTTTCCTACTGTCATCCTGTTTCATGGGCAAATCATCTGGAGAGAAGAGATGATGCAAAAACACCTCTGTGGAACAACAGAACGGCCAAGACTCAAACAAAGCTGGAATTCAGGAGTTCCTGACTCTGTTCTCACCTCAAATAGCAGAAAGGAACGGCCAAGCACTGATTCACCATGACCTCCATTGTCAGCCCCTCATGTGCTATGCATAGCATTGTGAGGATCACCCCTATATCCTCACTGATCTTTTAACAGGCTCAAAAAGTGACTGGGCAGGTGAGGTGAGAAGAGTAGTCACATGTTTGCACAGAGAAGAAACTTTCAACAAACAGCAATAATTTGACAGATACTAATTCTGTTCTTAAATTAGTATTAAACTAAATTCTTAAATGAGAATGATGTGCTTTATGAAATTATATTCTGATTCATCAGTGTTATTAAATATATGAGTAATCTCACGACAGTCAATTAAAGAGCAATATAGATTAAACTACTCGTGGTCAGCCAGAGCATTTGGAATGTTAAGGGTAGATTTAGAACAAGATGTTTGGCTGGATTGGGCTTATGTAGCAAGAGCCTCAGTTGTGTGTCTATCAAACCCCATTTGCAATCTACCCCTGAAGAACAGCGATATATAACACAGGATATTTCTTACTTTCTTTTGATTCACTGTGTGGTTTAATGCAGCCAGCAACCAAGCCCTACCCAGCTGCTCACTCACTCCCCCACCAGCAGGATTAGAGAGAGAATCAAAAGGGTAAAAATAAGAAAACTCGTGGGTTGATATAAAGGCAGTTTAACAGGGAAAGCAAAAGCTGCACACACAAGCAAAGCAAAACAAGGAATTAATTCCCTGCTTCCCAAGGGCAGGCAGGTGCTCAGCCATCTCCAGGACAGCAGGGCTCCATCACTCATAAGAGTTACTTGGGAAGACAAACGCCATCACTCTGAACATCCCTCCTTTCCTCCTTCTGCTCATTTTAAATGCTGAGTATGATGTCATATGGTATGGAATATCTCTTTGGTCAGTTTGGGGTCACCTGCTCTGATTGTGTCTCCTCTCAATATCCTGTGCACGCCCAGTCTCTTCACCAACATGGCATGACAAAAGGCAGAAAAGGCCTTGTCTCTGTGTGAGCACTGCTCAGCAGTAACAAAAGCATCTCTGTATTATTGACCCTGTGTTCAGCACAAATCCAAAACATAGCTCCATACCACCCACGGTCAAGAAAATTGTCTCTAGACCAGCCAAAACCAGCACAACTGTTCTGTTGTACCGTTAAATAAACAGAATCCTTGAAAGTTTTTTGATCACTAATGACTCGGATTTTGAGTACAACGTAAGTGCAACAAGATTGTCTGAAACATTCTTGGTTTATTTTTAAATCTTTGTGATGCCCAGCACTGGAAGCAGCTTTTAGATCACCTAGCCATTTAATGTCTTACAGGTGCTTTGAATGAAGCAGGAACATCTATTTATACCTCTGTAAACTGAGTAAATGCACTTAAAGATACGTGATGACATCTAGCTTTCAGTATCTATAAAATGTCTATGAGAAGGCATGCAGATGCACGTGCTTTGTTATGGATTAGGGGTGATCAGTAAGGACCATTTCAGGCATCTCCAAGGAACACTGTTGGGACATTAAATGCAGTCATGCTCCAGTTACTTTGTGAAGTCGTGGTAAATCTGCCTTTCTCCAATTTATTTGCATTAGGTGAATCCTGTCAACCTACACTGAGCTTTCACAGTTCCTGTTTCTCCCCTATGTATTTTTGGTTTTACTGGGAATATCTCTGGCCTACAGCAGGTTCCCTGGGTCAGTGAAAGAGGTAAAAGTCTGAAAGTGCTTAACTTTGGTGTCTCAGGGAGAGTTTAATTTTTTTTTAGGCTAATACATTTCAAACATGATTTCATGATGTGGGAACATATTTAATGTTCAGTTTCCTTGTCAGAAGTGATTCAATACCTAGAAGCATTTAAATACTTTGAAAGACTGGATTTTAGTGTATATAAAGCGCCCAAAAATATGTTTTTGTTCATGCAGGAATTTTTACAGGAGTGAGTTTTATGTTACCCAAAATAATCCAGAATATCTGCATCATGAATTAGTGCATTGTAGAGTTAGAAGAATTTTGCAAGACAATTCAAAATTTTGCTAAATGATGTCTGCCACTTAGTACTGACAAAAAGGCATCTGTATCTTTCCATGACATTTGCCCAAGGGATCAGAGAAAAAAAAAAAAAAAAAATTAGTACTTTGATGCTGACAAACCGGTGCTGGAGAGCTTATCACTAGCAACCCAATCAATTCCTCACAGTGATTTTCTGGATAAGAAAGTTCTGACAGAACAACAAAAGAATGGGATAGAGTGAAGATCTGTGTGTTATTATCATCACACTTATCCACAGAGAGAAATGGAACTTACTATGGATCTAAATATAAAGTTAAAGGCAAAAAAAAATAATCTGCAATCTGTCTAGAAAAGGTTTAAAGGAAATTCTTCCCTCCTGTAAAAAAAAAAAAAAAAGAAAAAACCACCAGGATAAACAACACAGGAACAAAGCATGGACAGAGAATGGGACTCCTCTTTGCCTCTCCAATGTGCTTCAATTCAAGCCCTAGACTGATCAGCCTAGGGGATTCATCCCATTTCAGTGCACAACTAATCATCAGCAACTTCTCCATACGTGTTCAAAGAGATGAATATTACTGCCATCTGTGATTTGCGCTCTTCTCAAGTTGGAACAAGAGAGCAGCATTACCTTTCCTTTGTAGTCATCAACGTGCTACTACAAAATAAAGCGGATTGATATGGATACAGGTCTGCCATGAACTAGATAGGAGTAATTTTGCATTCCAGTACCTTTCTATACTGTTCCTAGTCATAGGCACATCAGACAGTTATGTCCTAAATCAGTAAATCTAATTTCCTGCCATCTCAGTCCTATCACTATGCGTAATCCCTTTCATGATTAAGCTACTCTTGTTTAAAAGAAGTCCTTGCTCTAAAATAGGGCAACTGCTCCTTCACAGCCTTCAGCACACAATTGCTTGATTCTGCTGCTAAATAGATGAAAACATGTCTCAGATGCAGAATGTCTCCGGGAAAGCAGACAGGAAACATGTTCACTGAAATAGCTCCTCATTGCAGTCCATGCCCATCAGGCGTTGCCGTACGGGTGCACAAGTGTCGTCAGAAATCTGAAGGAAGCCAAAAGCTTCCACAGAAGTTAAAAGCAGAAGCAAGACACACAAACTAGATTTCTCTCTTAAGTTGCTTCCTCAACCTGCAAACTGTTTGAGGGCAAAGGCACGGAATATTGCACAGCCCCCACCTGGCACAGTGAAGCCAGAGAGCCTCAGTGGAGTCGCTGGTGCTGCTGCTATAGTGTGAGGCAGAAAATCTAAATGGAAAAACCACCTTTTTATTGCCTTGTGTGCTTCAGAAGAGCTGCTGGAAGCAGTAATTCACCTATTGAGTGCTGCAGTAGTTTACTCAAAAGTGTCTACTCCAGCTGGATAGAAAATACCAAGTCTATCGTAGTCAAAATTACACTGAAAAAGAGCTAGGATCTTGTCATCCTTCTTGTCATTCAAAAAGGTAAGTATCCTCACAAAGTCTTAGAGGCACATCAAACACTCAAAGCCTTTGAAAACTCACTTTTATTAAGAGACTTATATGATGATATAGGTATTTTCCCTGAGTTTTAAGACTTTGTAAGATTGGTTTCTAAAATTCAGTTCTCTGTGTTATGAAGTTATATCAGTGCTGTTTTTATTAATTTATTCTGGACTTGGCAGAGGTAAATTTCCATTATTATTTTCTTATTATTTAGTTTGGGTGGTTTTGTGGTTTTTTTGGGAGGGGATTTGTTTTAGTTTTTTTCTGTTTTGTTTGGTTTGGTTTTTTTTGTTCCCGAAGCTGTATTGCATCATAGATATCACCTAATTCTATCAAATGCCTATAGGTCAGGGATCTGGCATGCATCATTTCACCTCCAAGAGGATATTTCCAGCAAATGTAGTTTTCAGTTTATACTTATGAATGGATGTTGAGATGACTCAAAAACTTCATGATAAATTATAAATGACGAGTGAACTTTAAAAATGTGATTTGGCAAAGATACTGCATGTTCCATGTGTTACAATACAGTACTCAGTAACTGAAGAAGTGATCAGCAGCATTTCAGTAGGGAAAGGTCAAGGAATACAGCACAAGGTGCTTTTGTGAATATGATTGAACATGACTGTTCTCAGACAAAGGTCTGTCAAGTTTCACGTTCTATAGGAACCCATAACTGGAGTGATAGTTTTTGTGGACATGGATGATAACAGGATAGTGTTTCTCTTTATGAAGAAGAGTAGCTCTATGTACTCAGGACAAAGGATCAGGATATCTGGATGTTGACCAAAGCTCTACCTATCAAACCCTATGTGATTCTGAAAGCACCATTTTAATCGCTGCTTCTTACTGTAAAAATTTATTACATGCAGAATTATTGTGAAGTTTAATTCATGCTTGTGAATGCTTCAAAATCTTGAAATCTGCAGCAATATATTTTTAATTCAGCTCTTCTTTACAGTATTTTAAATTGAAATAAAAGATGATTTCATTAAGCGAGTATAATCTTTTTGCATATCAAACACCCAATGATTGCTGAATCCTGCAGTTTGATTTGAGGGTTGAGCCTGTTCAGTGTGCTTTGGCCCTAATGCAACAAAATGTGCATGAGTCCATTTAAGTATGAACCTTATAGTGATTGACCTTTAATTTAAAACAAGTATTTTCTTAAGCCATCTGTGAATTGAAACCTACATACTTATGATCCAGTGGATTTAATACTTTACTTGTAAGCACTGTTATTTGTGAGAGACATTCTTACGTGTAATGCTTTGAAGGTTTTCTCATATGGCAAATTCCGAATCTGACTTCAAGTAACATCTTCAGTTTTGGAGTGTTTCCCCACAGAAGCAAAGGGAGGACCATTCTCATTCACACTTCTAACTGTATCAGCTTGCAAAATTTAAAATAATACTCTTCCCTCTAAAGGATATTTTATGCAAGTCAACATATTTAAGAAAAAACATGAGCTTGGTGTTATAGCATCTAAATTTATTTCACATTCTGAAGCTTCCAGAATGCTTGCAAAACATTCATTTCAGATGTTGTTAAAACAAGTTTTAGGTATCTGACAGTCAGACTGGTTACGCACCAAACAATCTGTGTTTTTAAACTCCCTAATTCAGGGCACATAAAAAATGTTTTGATATCCAGTATGTACTTCAGGAGGAAAAAATACAGTACATTTAAGCTTCCTTTTCTACATTGTTTACTAAATACAGTGTAATACAAGTAACAATACGCTGCAGAAAGTTCTACTGTAATGTCATGTGCATTTACAATCCAAAAGTAAGAATTCACTTATTGAAAATTATTTCGCTCTCAAGGAAGATGTAATTTTGGCCATCCGGGTACACGACGGGTACATAGCTAGTAGGTCAACTTATCTCTTTCATAGTCCATCAAACCCAGGAAGTAAAGGGAGCAGGCTTGAATTCAACTTTTCATTTCTGTTAGAATAGGCAACACCACCTATTCTACAGCAAGGACACTGTGGGCATACTTGTGTATGCAGTGAATTCACCAGACTCAGAAAAACTCTAAATGAAGAAAAAAAAAATTAATAAACGAAATAGCACAACTTTCTTTTCTTCAGAGGACTATTATTTTAAGTCTGTAGCCTGTGATTAGCCAAATGCACTTTTACAGTCTGATCAACAAGTCCTCGGTGTGCTAGAACCCATAGTGTCTGTAGTGAAATGTTCTGTAAACTCTGTAAATGGTTCTTCTTCTAACAATGACATCTATGCCTCCAGAAGGGAAACTGTTGCACACTAAAAATAAAATAATGAAAGCCAGGAAGTAAACGCATACAAAATAATTCACCTTTACAATAAGGAGTACTTGTTTACAGTAAGCATTGCTTCTAAGCGCAATGTTTGTAGAATTTTGCAATTGGGTTGATATTGGACAGGAATACTGCAGTTCAGAGAATGGTGCCAGTGTTTCCTGAGGGATGCTGAGCTCAGCACAGGGATGCATGCTGCCAGTCTCCAAAAGTGTGTACTTCAAGATTTTAAGCATTTTGCCCATTCTCAAAAGCTGCTGAATCTTTGTCCCTCACAGAAGATAGATGAGAACTTCTTGTCTCTACAAAAGCCCCCTGAGAATCAGGAGTCCTGTGGCTGGTAGTTGCCCAGTCCTTTTAGAAACAACAGGCTTATTTGTAAGCGATGAGTAGGACTGCTCCTCTGCTTGTGGAACTTCTTTACCTTTTACTTTGACAAAAATATGTAACAGGAAACTGATACAATAAGGCTTAATTCAGGTCCCATTTGTCCATGCTATTTCCAAATCCTGAACCTTCTGTCATGTCAGTGCAATTAGTCTCTACTAAGCAAGGGGTTAGCTTGACATGATACACATATAAAAGTCAAGAATATATGTAAACCTCAACTAAATATTTAGTCTTTATCTTCATATTCCAATTCATTATACAATCAAAATATTCAGCCATAGATGTCTGAAATCTTGCTTTAGTGAAAGACAAGACTTAGGTGAATAGTTTGCCAGAAAGAATTAAACATTGGTACAATTTGAGAAAAGCAATTTGAAGTAAGGAAATGAGTAATGCCATAGAAAATCAGGAAACTTAATTAAAAAATAGTTGTCATTCATGCTGCATATCTGGATAACCAGAACTAGAAAAATGAAACACAAGCAGTTCTGCCCATACAGACTCACTGGGTATTAAAATATGACTACCTGTTCTTCTGGGTGCAGACAGAAAATTCTTTGCAATTATTATCATGCATTTAATATGTTGTTCAAAACTTCTTTCTCTGTGATGCTTCGTATGCTTCACCATTCTTTTCCCACGCTGTGGAGAGTTTTATAGAAGCAGCCCTAACATGTACTCCTTTCAGATCATTTACACTCAGCAGAACAGAATGCCTACAAGCACAGCCAGGACTCTGACGCTACATCCTCTACAAGGCCTGCATCTAAGGTTCCTCAGACAAAAGCTGTTCTGGGGTTATAGGAAGAGGATGGGGAATGGAAGGTGTTCTCTGAAAATGTAAGATCCTTAGGTAAACATGTGAAACCAGAACTTCTTAACAAAAAACAAACAAGCAAAAAGGAATAGTAAAATTTGCACTGATACACTGTGTATCAGTAATCCCTAGCATTATCTGTTTCTTCAAGAACTGATCTAGTTTTATGCGGCAGCATTTTTTCCTCTAAAATAAAGAAACAATGGCTGCAATTAAAGATACAACATTATAAATATGCAAGCATACAGCAGAGCAGTAAATTAAAGCCAGCGGTGCAAAGACAAGTGATCTCTCAGACAGTGGGTTCTTGCACTCCAAGAAATCACTACCACCTGCCTCTTGGCAATGTACATCCCCTCCGCAATGGCAGCTGGAGACTTCTCAGAGATCTTCGTCATGCACAGAAAAATGCTGAGATAATTGAGGTTCCTCCTAAAATGCACATATGTGTTTGCAGCAAGAATGTAGCTCAGGATTCTGGGAAAGCTTTTATGATGGTTTCATAGGCAGGAGGTGGGGTTTGTGTGGAGTGGCAGATGCGGAGGCTGTTGTTAGACCAGTGGAATTCAGGTCGACTCAAGCTATTGGTGGTGCTTCCCACAAGGGTTGTGGTCGTATTAGTGGGAGTGAGGGTGATCAGCTGACTGTTCGTCTCCACAGGGAGCGGAGGACACTGCAGAAAAGGGTGGAAGGTGGATGCACGGAAGCTCGACTTCCTGGGGAAAGAGTTGGCCTGCTCCAAGGAGGCTTGCCGCTGGAAGGTGAGGCTGGCCAGGCTGAGGTTGCTCCGACGTTCACAGCTACTGTTGCGGTAGAATCCAGTCCTGCTGGTAGTGTGGCTATGGGAGGAGGGTCTGGACCGCCGGCTGAAAGATGAGGGGCTCCCTTGGGAAATGTGGGCACTAGCTCTGCGACGGGACAAGCAAGTGAACAGTGCCCAGATGATCCCACCAATCACCAGTCCAATCACCATGGACACTGTGAAGGCTATTATCATCTGGTCTGAAACACAGCAAAAATGAACATGAAAGTTACTTCATTAACTCTGAAGGATATTCCTGCAAGAAAATTAATAAAAAATGGAAGTCTCCTCAAATGATGAATAAGTCCTTAGATCTTTGAATGTAATAAATGAACTTCACAACACAAATACAGCAGTTTGGGGTTTTGTGGGGTTTGTGTGTTTGGTTTTTTTTGTTTGCTGGCTTGTTTAATTTGCATAATTCAACAACATTCAGAAAAGAGTTTACATTTAGTATCAGTTTCTGTACCAAGGAAAGGAAAGTCTTTACCCTTTCTCAGAATCAGCCACCCACCAGCTCCAAAGGGTGTTACAAAACTGCCAAGTATTTGCTTCTGTGGGCAATAGGAGATGTGGATTTATGCAGACTTGTCCTTCTGTTTATAGACATTTATGTTTTATGCGTACGTGTTTGCAAACTCACCTATTAAAACAGTGCTGTGCTTTCTGTCATGTTCCTAGTGGAGTAAGCCCTGTATTTATTACAAAACGAGAACACTTCCCAGCCTTTTACTGCTGAGTAACAGATAGTTTAAACCCTCATAGTAATTACTGTGAATTACTGTGTCCTAAATTATTATGGTCAGAGATAACCATTTTTAATACTAAGTCTCTTGAATATTTCCTATCCCCAATGCCCAATTTAAAGATGCATTAAAATGCCATTAAGAAAAGTAAATTTCTAGCTCTTTTAGAAATGTTTTCAAGTATTAGGGGATCTGAAAACAAAAATGACAACAACAACAACCCCATGGCTGGAGTTGTTTTCTCTCCTGTGATGGAGGAATTTGAATTTTTCCTTATATATTTCTAGGAAGAGGACAGTTACTTCAGAAAACTTCACTTAATTTGCAACTGAGCATCAGCTTTATTGCAATTCTAAAAAGTTCAGAGATATATTTGCAATCCTGGATAAGGCCTGAAATGAATGTAAAACCTTTATAGATTCCCTCAAAATTCAAGAAGGACTTGGATCTCAAACAAGAAGGAACACTATGTTGATGACTGGTGGAACTAAAATGGAATAAGCTGAAAAGATCCATGGGGCAACTTGAAATGTGTTTATTCTGTCTGTGATGCACTATCATGTTTGTGAAGAATTTCTTTTAAAAACAAAAATGTCTTCACTAGACAGAGAAAGGTAACTCCCATAGCATACGAAGGCGCAGTGCCTGGCTGATCACTATAACAGAAGGCAGTAACTCCAGGACTGGAATGCAGGCATTAGAGCCCGAACAAGGAAAGAGGAGACTCAGTTCAGAATTCTCTTGCAAGGTAGCAGCTGTTAAAGTTTCCCCTGAATTTGTGGTAATTCACACTCATTCCCAATACCCAAAACAATGACTGTGAATCTGAGTTGTGGGACTCAGTTAAAGCAGGTGCTGAAGAGGGAAAGAGAGTGAGTGGCCTGAGGGATGGCCATGAAGAGCAGTCAGCACAATGCAGAGGGAGAGGACAGGTGCCAGGCAGGGTCAGCGGGACCAACTTGAAGACAGATGCACCCTAGTATTGGTACCCTGGAACCTATTCCTATGTTTAAGTCAGCCTTAAACTTAGGGCATATCACTGCGGAAGCGGGGAAAGAAGCATTTGCTCTGCTCCTGGCAGGGCAGATGTAAATAATTGTACTTTAAGAAGTAGTCAATACTATCTTCTTTATCTATCTTCTTACTTTTCTCCCTTCACTGAAAAATTATGATGTGATTCATACTTGAAAAGCTATACAATGTTACTGCTCCTTGCTCATAAACTCTGCTTTCAGGTAGGCTTATAACCTTATATCTTTTTCAAATAAAGACCAGCAAGGATAACACATTGGATATAGTTGCAGAGAACTGCTCTCTCACAGGAACGTTTTGTTGTGCATGGATCAGACTTGACCCTAAAATACAGTTTTGCTTTAAGCCCTCATTTTTACAACTATGAAACTCTAGGCTGGGCACACTAAAGACAAAGGGTGATTGCCTGGTCTGTTTTTCACAAGAACCCACAGGCAGCATCCTGCACTGCAACTCCTGGCAGCAGATAAGAGCTCCATCACAATAAGTAGCCTTCTTCTCACAAACTCACTGTGATTCTGCCCTTTATAAAACATCTCAAGAGACACAGCAAGACTTATTTTGCCCCTTTTGGCCAGGAATAGCTTATTATGCCATTTTAATGGATTTAATACATTCTGTTACTGCAAGTTCCTACTCGTACTCTCAAAGATGAGAAGGGAGAACCAGAACTTGGTGACCTGTAGTTGAATAAATCCCAGGGGGAGTCCTAAAGATAGAATTTCCTACACACTAGAACTGCAGTCTGAGTACCCCTACTGCTGTCCCTGTGTGGCTATGGGAAAGCAGAGAAAGAACTAACCCTTTCTTATGCTGATTTCTTTTTCACTTCAGCTTGAATGCTAGTTAGATTATTATATTCAAGGCTCCCAAGGCACAGGTCTCCGTGCTGCCACCCAATGCCTCTGGAACTCTTTGGGCTCTCACCTGGCAAAGGGGTCTCTACAGAGCTCAGCAGCCTCAAGCGTAAGCAGAAGTACAGCAAGCCACACAAGTGTGCCTGACTCGGGGGTTGCCATGCACCATGGTGAGGATTTGTCCCTGCATCCCTCTAGCCATAATTTTCACCACCTGCACAATCAAACCAGAGTTTCACACTGTTAAAAGCAGATGAGGGAATTGACAAAAGTATTGAGTGCAGCTTTTCAGTCCTTCCCACGTGCTGAAGGTACAGCACAGACAATTATCCCTTTGGATAATGGCTTAATTTTCTTTAACTTCTTTAGTTCTTTTATTTTTTTCTATCTCTATGTATGAATGTAAAACTAGAGGGTCAAATTATTTCCTGGTGAAACCAGCTGGATTTACACTGACTTTTATAGCTGCCACATAGGACCCCAAATGTTCTGTTTTCCATTTGGACCTTCATTTAATCCTTCTGGTTCTTGTTATAGAAACATCACTAGACCCATTAGTTACAGACATTTCATTTTTTCTCTTTCCAAAATCTCACTGACTTCGGTTGGAACCATGGGTCACACTAATAGGCCAAACTTGCTCTTTGCTCACTCCCTGCAGAGGATGGTTTTACTGAAATACAATTCAGTTCTAAAAACTGGCATTGAAGAATTGTAAATCTATGCCCATTGATTTCCTCTTTAGAATGTCCAGCAATCACATCCCTGAGGTACATTGGTGAGAATACTATCAAACAGAGAAAAAGATCAAAGGCAGAGTGGGACTTGTTGCACCTGAGATTTTGAGGGGAACACTGAGTTGTTTTTCTATTCCTTATTCTGGGCAGTACTAGAGCAGAACCAGCCTTTCCAGAGAGTTGGAGTGATACTGACACAAAATGTCCCCCAAGGGACCATTAATATCTTACAGTTTCTTGAGAGCTGTGTGTGTCATTCTGTCCTCTGCTTTTAAGGAAAAGATGAAAAAAAAAAAAAAAAGATTTGGAGATAAGGTAGGAATGCTGCCAATAGCAACAATTACACAGGTATTAGTTCTTTAAATATGTTTTGATCTGTATGTTTCTCAGGCTGCTCACACTGCCTACTTTATTTGATTATGTCACAACCAAAAAGATTTGGTACCCTACCTCAGTCAATTCTCCACTCTCACCTCTAACACCAGCTGAGGTGAAGCATAAAGGCTTTTATCAACAATGCAGTACAGACTTTGGGTTAGAAACCCAGAAAGAAAGGCACAAGATAAAAAAGCAACTGGGAATCTTAGCAACCTTACCGTTCTAGCTATGGTACTTCTGATGTGACCATGCAAAAAAGATTGAACATTCAGAACCCACAGTTACATCCATAATGCCTGAATGTTACTCCCAGATCCGAACATCAAGTCAGCACATTTGTCAGTCCAAAATCTCTATGCTTATCAGGCAATTCCTTCTGAAGTGTCTCTGTTCCCTCCTCTCCAGTTTTTGCATGCAGTGTTAAGCAAATGCAGTGCTACAGGTTTGTACAGAGAATAATTATTTCTGCTGTACAAAGCTTTTTCTTGGTTGTTGCAGCTTTCTTTAAGGATTTCATAACTTTCCATGGACTGTATATTTGAAGAGATAGCGTATATCCTATCAAATCGATAACCTCTAGCAAGTGCTTAATACTCTATAGAATCCACACAGGAGAAATTTAGACATGTTGTTAGTAAAGATGATAGACTGGCTGATAAAATGTTTTTCCCAGCACTTGGCCTGGAGTCAAGTTCTACCCATCTAGCCAGGACATCTGAAGCAAGGCCAACCAATGGGGGCTCATACCACTCTGCAAGTCTTCTCTCCTCATTTTGTGGTATACCCAAAAATAGCAACACAGTCCCTATGTAGACTTATCAGCATCTGAAATACCCCAAATCTTCATAAAATAGATTTGCTTTTTGTGATGGGGTATCCTGCTTCTATCACGTAGGCTTGCAGCATGCTTGCAGTCAATCTCTTACTTCTGTGAGAGTTTCATTTTCCTTTCAGGTGTATGGGCCACATCAGATAGTAAGATATTCCTTTGAATTCAAGATGTGCTTGTATTAGGGATTAATTTTCCTAAGAAATCTCCCTCTTGTCCTCAGCTCTGACTGCAATGAACTGAAATAGCATTTTGTTCCTTGAACTCAGGAAATCCCTGGGACTTGCATATTTGCTATCCCTTTATGATAAGTTTCCCAAGGAGTAAAATTAAGGTGGGCACAGGGTCTTCCTTCCCCCATGCTCACAAATATATACATTTGAAAACTTTACAGCCAAAATCAATATCATGTAAGTAGAAGCTTCAATGGGAGCACCTCAGAGCAACAACCAGGGTGGGGCAGGGGAAAACAGGACAAAGTACTGAATGCAAAAGAAAAGAGAA
This sequence comes from Grallaria varia, assembly GCA_013396735.1. Lineage (NCBI taxonomy): Eukaryota > Metazoa > Chordata > Aves > Passeriformes > Formicariidae > Grallaria > Grallaria varia. Next base: position 146,732 of record VWZG01010827.1, read on the forward strand.
ATGGAAAAGCATATTTTGGTCAGGCTATGTGCACATGATGAATTTGAACTGCATTTTTACCAATATTAGTTAATAAGGCTAATAAAGAACCAGTCAGCTTTCCAAGCATCCATTCTGCTCACGCTGTTGCTAAGGGCAAGAAGTCAGGAAACACCCATAGGGTGAGATGATACCTACACATCCAATTTGATTTCTAGCAGGTGACTTTCAAATATTGCAATCTTCTTTATGTTTTGGAACTGCTAGTGTTTTGGGGTTTATTTGTTACTGTTCTATGCAAAGAGAAATAATTAACTAGTTGGCCTGGATTCAGCCAGAACAGAGCTAATTTCTCCACAGTAGCTGCGAGGGGGGTGGAGCCTGGAGCCATGTGTGTATGTCTAGGTTGTTATTCCATACCCTTACACCATTTCCAGGGGCAGGAGTGGTAGATAGGGAACCCAAAGGCCATTGTGCATGGTTTTGGGGTCACACAGCATCAGGTCGGCTGGTTAGCTTTTTTTTGTTGTTGTTTTCTTACTTTGTTGCTGTTTCCAGTAAAATTTTCTTGTCTCAACTCATAATTGTCACCTTTTCGTGCCTCCAGTCCTCAACTCCACCCCTGTAAGCAGGAAGAGGGAGAGAAAGGAGGAGGAGCGAGCAAGCGAGCAGCATCTGGTTTGGGACACTTGGGTGAAGGGGGTGGGCACTAAACTGGGACATTCCTAAACCAAAACAGTAGTTTTATTTTAAAGTCATTAGAAGTGGTAAGGGAATTTGTCAGTCAAGAATGGCCTTGTTCAGCATTCTAACTCAGTTTGATATAGAGACGTTTACTTATGCTATATTATAGCAAGGTTCTGTTCATTTACTTGAACGCCTTAGAGTAATTTTCCTATTTTTCTTTTTTTTTTTTTTTTCCATCAGTAACAGCACGAGACATTGTGCCTGCAAACTTTATTCCACAGGGACTCCAGTAAGCTTGTGTGTAGAACATACAAGCTCATTGATTTCAGCTGTATTAGCAATGATAAATATCAGAACTTATCACCATGACGTATAGCAGTAAAGAGCTATTTTTATATTTTCAATCAAAATGTTAGCATTCTAAATTTATTTCCATTTTATTTCTGTCCTTCTTACTTTTTTTTGTGAGAACTCTTGCCTTTATGTGATGTCATATGCCAGTGACTCAAAACTTGTTTAAGCTGGTAAACATTCCTCTCCCCAACATGTACACACATTTGCACACACGCCTTCATCTTGCCTTGTCCCAAAGCTGGAAAGCCTTGATGACTGGTAGGTGGTTTGATCTCAAACATGAAAAAAATCATCTCAGCCTCTTTTTCCAGAAATGAATTTTTCCCAAAATGAAAGCTCAGTGACAAATGCAGATATAAAAGCCATATAAACAAGTATGGAAATTCATACCTGAACATTGCACATCTTAGCGCAGAGCACCAGCTAGTGTATTAAAACAGGAATTGCATTTTACAAATGACAAATCTACCAACCTGATAGTAATAGTGTTTCAGACACTATTTTACAGGAGGATCAGTGTCTCAGGTTTCAAATGAGATTCAGGTAAGTCATCAGTGGATATTCATAACACAGTCTGTTTTGTGCCAAAGAAGGCAAGAGCAGCCAGGGTTCATAATAGTTTCAACACATTCAAAGCATCTTCCCAAGTGTTGAGGAAACTTCCCTGTCGCACCACGCAGAGCCACTCCAGAAGTCACTCTCGCACCACCTGAGCTGGGACCAAGACCCGTTTGGAGCTACACACCCCACACTCATACAGTCAGACCAGATTCTCTTAAGGGCTCTGCCCCAGGTTTCCCATAACAGAGTCTCAGACATCTGGATCCTTAAAATAATTTAATCGCGGCACAATAACCAAATAACAAGATAACAGCTCGAGCTGGGTGCCTCTTAGGTGGGACACCGAACAAAAGAACTCCATGGCTTTTATGCCCTTACAGTCAGAGGGCGGGAAAGCCTGCGGATCGTAGCTCCTGCCGTGTCTCTGGTTGTCCTGCCACCCTGTTGGGTCACAGGTCCCCCAGGCCCTTTGTTATGCAAACTGTCTGTTCACACCTGTGGCTCAGGCTCCTGCCCCCCAGAGCTCATCCTCCAGGTCTGCAGCTTCACACTGAGCTACCTGCTCTAATGCACTAATGTATTCTTCAACAGTAGTAAATGGACATCCCTAAGCAGGACAGGCTACAGCTACTCTTCCTCGTGCATCCCAGGCAGGTAGTTAGGAAAGAAAATATACCCTGGGCCCAAAGAATCACCAATTTTTCCCACCACAGAAGGTTTGAAGTGATTTGAACTACTTGAAATTTTATGCCAGTTCTGCCAGCTCCAAGAAAATGGTTTAAAGTTAGGGCTAGTATCAGTAACCAACTCCTGTGCTACCGTTGTCATGCTGAGTTCAAAAATTCAATTTCTCTCTATATGACAATTGTTGACATTGCTATCTTCCCAATTGTCTCTAACCGTGTTAGAAAAACAGCCTTTCATTAATCATTTGCAGGCAGTCCATAATTCATTTGGATGGGTGAATCAGTTGCAGCGTAATATCAAGCAGCTGTGATCTTAGTCATGGCAAAAGTTCAAGAAACTTCACACCTGACTCTTGTGAGATGACTGAGAGTGACAGGGTACTGCATAAAGTGGATCAGGCAGTTGTGATGTCCAGAAAATGAAGCGATGAGGATGGAGACATCTGTAAAATAGAATCTGTGGTGGGGGGGAATAGTTGAAAGAAAAGCAGACTGTGCAGAGCATGAGAAATAATAAAATAAGCAAGATAGTTATGCTGCCAGAAATATTAGAGCTCTGAATTCAGCCACAGCTTGCTAAAGGGATATTTTATTCAGGCTGTGTTACTACAAGATTCTTTTCTGCAGAAACAGAGGGTAATTCTCCCAGTTTGGCTAATAATTAAACAGTTGGATTTTTTTGTGTACAGCAGAAAAAAATAAGTACTGGGTATAAAACAGAGAAAAAGAAATTTTAAAAATGTGTTTCTTATATATCAGGATGGGTAAGAAGAGACAGTGCAGGCATGTAGTGTATCTATCCCCATAAAAGATTTTAAAAAGCAGCATCAGTCAAGAGTTGTACTATAGTAATCATCTCTTGAAAAAAAGAAGGTAGAACAGAAGACAGCTCAAGGTCCATACTAACATCATTTTTTGCAGTTTCTAATACATTTTTCAACTGGATAAGCAACTGAAAAATTACTAAATAACAAGTTAAAAACCCCCCAAACTTGCAGTCCGTGTTTTTGGATTAATTTTCCGTTTGAAATGCAGAGAGGCTGCCTATGCATCAGGGGGTTAACTTCACGATCAAGCAACCTACCTAGGAACAAGACTGCCCTCTGCCGGAATTTGATGCTGGAAATCTAAACAGTATAGAAACCACCTTCATTCTAGTAAAACAGTATCAGAAAAAGGTAGCAAGAAACATTCTAATGGAAGATTGCAGAGACATTGACAGTACCTAAAAATAAGAAAAATACTGCAGTGCATTGCCATAAACACTTAGAACTAGTACTTTGCTGAGGCTTTGAAAGTAAGGTAGGCTGAGGCACAGCAAACGTGTTCAGAAGCTTAGAGAAGCCTGTACAGTTTAGTGGCTTTCTGCAAATAACCGTTCTCATGGAGGGACATGAGGAGATGTTCTTCAATTCATATTTCTTGCCACTCACACCAGAGTATATTTGCTTTGTTTACTAATGTCATTATTCATTGTGATAGAAAGCCAGAACAGTGGAATATGCCACCTCAGTATTCCATTCAGATGTTAATGATGTTCCCTTGATATTACTGGTAGTTGATTTTTACTGGAATGATAAATAAACAGTAACTGTAACAACCAGAAGGAAACATCTTAAGATAGAGATATCAGCATTTTTAATTTGATATCTTTGGCACAAAGCAAAGATTCCTTCAGGCAGACAGAGAAAGAAATGTTGTTATCATGTGGTTTCATCATGATCCCTAATGCATTACAAAGGCAGTAATGGAGTTCTGATCTTTTCTGCATGTGCAGCAAATAATCCTCTGGCAAGGCATTCTTACCTATCTCACAAAACCAGAACTAAGCTATATGGCCTCTGTGTGAACCTATATCAAACACTAAATCACAGTTTGTCACAGTGCAATATGACATACAGTTATTACTTAATTGACCTGAGAATGAATAATTTAATGTACGAACAGAGCATGAGTGACTGGAGAGAAACCTTAAAATTAAGCAGTATTTCCTAAAATTCCTAAAATTAAAGAAGAAATACCGAAGTACATTTGCTACATTTAAGAAAACAGACAGTGGGACAAGGATTACATTGAAAGTATCCTCAGTCCCACCACAGTAGTTCTCTTTGTTGTCTGTCCCTGACCCAAAGTGGAACTTGTCCTTAAAATGAGAACCCACAAAAGTCAGGATGTATACTGAAAGCCCACATTTTATAGGAATATAGTGAATACTATTTTAATAGAGCGAAAATTCAGAGTGAGAAGACACACTCCAAGTACTCTGAGACACTAACTCTACAAGAAAAAACAAATAAAATCAATTTAAAAGATGGAATTTCAGCCTACCCAGTGCACCCTATAAACAGTGGTTCTCAAATGCAGTGCTTTCATAAGTCCTGCAAGCTCTGTAAATGTGCCTCTGAGTCTAAAGGCTCTCTCACCAGCACCTGATAGGCAAGACCTTGTTTCTGGTTTTTGCTCTTGGCAGTGCAATCTATCTCCCTCTTCCCCTGCAACCTGCTCAGCTGTTTCCCAGGAGAGGAGCAATCTCCTCGTTCATATCTCTTACTCTCGGTTTTAAATTCACATCATATATTAAGGCAGGTATTGAAAGGTATCCCTGCCTCTGGCCGGCAGGTTGGAACTAGGTGATCTTTAAGTTCCCTTCCAACTCATTCTATGATTAACGTAGAAAAATTAGTGCATTGATACATAGAGCATGGTGTCTTGGCAGAACATGAAGCTCAAAATTGGGAAGTTTCCGCCGAAGAGTCGCTTCTCACTCAGAAACATACTGCCTTTGAAATACTGACACTGTGTATTCTGCTGACAGTCTAACTTCTGTATTACTTGTTAAAAAGTATCCATCACTGAAGATACTGTTTAGTGTTCTATTTATAGGGGGGGGGGGTTGTTTTTTGGGGTTTTTTTTGAGATCGCTAAAATGAGGACCTTCTTCAGGTGAAAATTTAAAAAGTTGTTCAAAGTCGAAGAATGGAAGGAAGAGTTGTTTGTGAACTTAGCTGAAAACTGCTCTAAAGTATCCCACAAACAAGTATTCAAGGAGCAGGAGAATGATTGGTACTTTTTTCACTGCAGTAATAACAAGCTACGTCCAGTAATGCAAAAACCCGTTATATTTGTCTTCCTTTGGAAACAGGTATAATAGTGAATGTTTTGAGAATACAGAAGTATGCGTATGTGTGGTAGTACTGTACTACTAAGTTAGTTACCTGCAGTTCAGAAATATATCTTTGTCCCAGCACTTCCTGGGTGACCATCAGTCAGTTTGGGATATTTCTCTTACACCAAATATGTCTATTGATACTTATTTCAATGCGGACTAGGAGACCCAGTTAAGTAGCAGCCATAAGAATCTGTGAAACCACAAGCTGATTAATGCTGGCATAATTTCTAAGTGAGATGATATGATCACTGATTTGGAGTATTAGTCAGCTCTTGTTGACCCAGGACAGATGATCCAGACTGTAGACTCGGTATGAAGTGGGATGTTGGTGCTTTTCCCACATGAGCCAGTGGTGTCTGGGAAGCTGTGTTTGCACCAGGCTGGACCAGGTCCTGTTTGCCCAGAGATTCCCACACTTCTCAAATAAGAGTGCCATCAATGGCTTCCTTCTTTATTTGTACTCTGCCTGTATAACTTATGCACTTTCCACAGAAAGCACGTCTGCTTGGTAGATTCATCCTTCCAGTACCCCGGATATCTGAGGGAAGTTATCAATGTAACATAATTTTCTAAAAGCTAAAGGTTTAAAATTAACAGATATCAGTTAAATGGTCAAACATGTAATAACTGGGTGTCAAGATTCTGGAATGTGAATCAAATGTCTAAAACAGGGAAATAATTTTCTTCTGCTTATGAGATGCCAGAGAAGCAAGGCAGAGGCTTCTGGTGAAAAACAGAAACTGCAATAGTTGTTTTCCTCAGCAAGCATTTGTCAGAGCCCAAGGGAGTTTATGCATTACGTTGAACTATTTATTTTCTCCCTCATTCATTTTGCTGAAAATTTCCTAGATGTTATTTCATAAAAATGCTGTATATATTTCTATTGTTGATGCAGTTTTGGTTGCAGTAATTTAAAGGATAAACCTAAATTACTGTTGTCCAATTTTCAATACATGAAAATCAAATTCACATTAGACTCTTTTCTCTCTCTTCAAGTAGAAGGGAATAAATTATGTTAGGAGAATAATTTAGGATTGCTCGGTGCAAATTTGAGTACAATACAATAGGTTTCAAAATCTGAATATATAAATTTTATTAAAACTTGTATAGGAAGTGAAACCTCTATCTTGAAAAGCAGTGGAAATGGAGATTGTCTGTAATAACTGTTATTGTTAGTATTTTCAGATTTTTTTTCCCATGTTCTTTTCTTTCTTTTTTTTTTTTTCCCCAGACAAAAAAATAAGGTTGAAAAATTAATATAATCACACTAATAAAAAAGGTTCAGTCTTGAGTCTTCATTTGAGATTGTGCTCTTCTTTTTTGATTTTGGACATCTGATTCCGTCTTCACATTCATCTTCCTTGTAAGGGAGAAGGTGCCACTCACAGACACATATTTGGCTCACTAAGATTATAACAAATATTACAAACTCATTTGATGCCTGGATAAGTAAATTACAATGGTAAAATGGGAAGTCATGTATAAATACAGAGCATTTTCCTTCAACTAGTTCTACAAGAAGAACTGAGGCAGAATAATGGCACCTACAATCTGCTGAGACTAGCTCCTGTGAATATGAACAGTGTTAGGCTCTAGCAGTTGAGCATTTGTGTTGGGGAGAAAGCACAACACTAAGCTGTTTTTATCATGTGACACATTCAAATGCCAACACGTTCACTGGTTTCATGCTTGGAAGAAGAAATATACTTTTTTTCTTAAGGACCAGGCAGGTAGGTAGATAAAGAATGGTGCTTCTGGCAGCTCATGTGACAACAAGCAGCACAATATAATTAGTCAATACAGTAGGTGTAATTGTCAAAATGTGTGTATGTTGTGTGCCTGATTAATATTTAAATAATACTCTGAAGAAACTTTGCCTCTTCCTTGTACAACCTCAGATCTGTATCCTTCCTGCTAAAGCTGGTGAAGTATTTGACAATCAATGGTTGCATAGCGGGGTTGGGAAAGCAGGAAAGTAGTAATTAGAATGCAACAAAACACAGCCTAAGGATGACAGACTCACTTTAAAAGAATAATTTATATACAAGGAAGAAATCGTGCTCTGAATAGACGGTGCAAGAACAAGACTGGTCTCTTCATGACATAGTTTGTTGCTCTTATCCAACTACAGTAATACTATTTTCTTTCAGCCTGCCAGAATAAAGGCAAAGAAAAAAATAAGTTCCTCATTAGTATCTACTTTTATCTCTCTGACAGGCCTGCACATAAGATCTTGGAATGTATCGGCATATTAACTTCCTAAATGTAAGGTCTGATTATTGATATAATCCCCTTTGTTTCAGGAAAGGAAGTGAAAACTTTCACATGCTCATCAAGGCTTTTACTTAACTGACAGAAAACCAAGTATGATTGTATTAAATTTGGGATAGTATGATAATTCTGGCCCCTCAGAAGATCGTATATGGTTTATCTGATAAATTTTTAGGTAGGATTTATACTAAACAATGGTAGTCTAGTAGTTGATACAAAACAGTACCTGCAAAATCTAGCTGAAAAATAAAACATAACATAAGGCTAATGCAGTTTTGTCTCCTCTAGAAATAAGCATGGGCAGAATATGTTTGGATTTGACATATGACCTTGACACTTGTCCTTGATGGACTACCGAGGAAGTGTTGGCTTCCTACAGTATGCACCAGCATAAATAGCACTAGGAGGTGCAGTGAGCATCTCTTGCCTGGCTGCTTCAGGCTCTCTGTAACAATACCAGAAGGCAGCAAGGCACAGAGACAGCAAACAGCATTGCCATGTGCAGAAGTCCAACTGAAAAGTTGTACACAAATCAGCTCTTCGCCAACACAGCTGAGGGGGGACAGAAACATGGTTTTGCTTCTTCTGAAGTTGGGGAAGGTGAGCAACTCCTTCCTTTTTAATCCCACAATAAGTCATAGATTTATTTCTCGTTTAATATAAGTGTATTTCTGGAGGACTGCAGAGGAGGACCCAGGGACCCTGAGTGTTAGAGAGGAATAAGATTCGCCTCTGTCATGCTGCCACTGAAGGGCCGATGTTCAAACGTGTTTGCTGCCGTTACTAATGCCTCATCATCACATGCTAGCTTTTATCTTCCTTCAGTTAAACCCACACCCTTGTTGCCACTGTTCTCTGTTACCACTATTTATATGGCAACTGTGTCCTGTTTGAGTCACTGTCCCAAGCTGCTCTGCTGCTGCTTTGTGACACATCCTAAGTCAGCATAGAGGAAGTGGAAAGGGGAAGATTTTTTGGTGACCTTGACCTGGTAGATAGAACAACAATGTCTTCCATGTAGAGATCTTAACACGTTCAGGCAGATGAGAGGTGGCATGTGTGGTCTCACTTGCCCCAGCAGTCTTCTGGCTACCGTGATCATTGTCCAAATTATGCGGAATACTTAAATCAGCTTCTGACTACTCGAGCACTTCAGAAGTGTTTTAGTCATGTGACATTTTCTACATCTCTATCAAAGGATTGTCCTGTGTATCCATATCTCATCTGAAGTGGAAAAGAAAGCAATTGCCATTAGTTAGGGAAAATCTCTGTTGCTCTGGAAGCCATGCAGCAAAAATTGCTCTGATGCTGCTGGGCATGTGAGGATGCACAATCCTGCAGCCCTTTCCAAGACATGCAAAAAAAGTCTGCCTCAGTTCTTACACAAATGAAGTAGATTTTTACTGATGTGGACATTATTTGGTTTTACCTGTGTAGTGTGTTCTCAGGGTCTGCCTGAGGTCCCAGCATGTAGTATTTGTAACAAAAGAAAAACTGGCTGCATAGGATTTTCATAGTCCTGGTTTCTGCAAATTCACCATGCAGATGCATTACAATTATTCTTCATCCATATGAACAAGGTTTTTCAGGTTAAATATTTGGGTAAGTAATCTGGAAATATAGCATCACTATTAAATTTGTAGCATCAGGTAACATTTCACTGAGGAGCAAGAGGGAGACCAAGTAAGTATACTAGATTTAAAACTGGTAATAAGAAGGGAAACATTTCAAGGATGTAGCATTACCATAAAGATCTCATTGTCTTTTATAGTAGTGTTTAAATGTATCATATTTTGTACCTGTGTTGTACATCTGTTTCTCAGATAGATATACTTGAAAAACTCAGTATGTTTACAGGAAGCATTTGCAAAGCCAGAAGTGTCTTTCTATCTGATTGTGTGTCTCATTTTGCCTCAGGGTCTTTCTCTTGACAACATTCCTATAGAGCATCACAGGTTTTCAAATAGGGATCTGAAACATGGAGGAACCATCTATCTATTCTTCTGGAAACCCAACCAAAATTCTGCCTTCCATTACACTAATAACCTCAAACATTTTTGAGAGAATCCAGCTGGATCTAAGTCCAAGTTGACCACAAGAAAATAAGACAATTCTACTTTCTCAATGAATTTGTGAAGAATAAAGGTATTTTACTCCATGATAGGAGTCCTGCCTCAGGAATCTGAACACATTTTGAAGTTGATAAAAATTTTGCATGTTGTTGGCAGGTTTCTTGTAGGAGAGTGAGGAGGTGCCACCATTGCCTTTATTCAACACAGCCACAGATCCACTAAGCCAGGTATGCTTGCGGGTATGTTATCTGATTGAATTGGGGAAATCTGCAACCCCAAAGACATGGTCTGTCCATACCGGACTGTCACAAAGGAGCATAAGCATTCTTTACTTCTTTCTGCACCACACCTTATAATATGCACTCACATCATTCACACAACTAATAATTTATAATGCAGACAATAGTTTGCACATATTTCAAAGGAATAATGCTCTAATTAGTCCAAATCGATATCTTCTGGTCTAAGGAACAAGGGAAAAGACTCCAAGGCTATATTTTTCAACCATTTTTCCTGGTCATTCCATGTAGGGAATTCCAAGAGCTGTCTGACTAAACTAGGGACTACATCCCTCCTTCCTATTTATTATTTTATATATTAGACTGTTTTCATACGGTGCTGCACAAATTGATGTGCCACTGACAGATACTAGAACAAACCAGTGAGGGCGTTTGAATCATGCACTCTCCAAAACAAGCTCTCTTTCTTCCATCAGTAGATACATCTGGCTGTGAAATAGGAATGCAAGATGAGCTCCTTTTTGTTATTAGAAGTTTTAAGGGTACGGAAAGGCAGCTTTGGTGACGTACAACTTTTGCCTTTTTTAAAGGCTCCAGAGTGTATGAGTAAAGGAGAAAATATTAGTCAGAAGATGGAAGGTTAGGCAAGCAAGAAAGAACTAGCAGGAGACTAAAAAAATCATACTAACAGATCTGAAAGTATGAGCCATTTATTCAGTTAGAAAAGGTGAGTGGAGAATTGAAAGGAAGGTTTGTTCACAGACAGTTGGCTCTCACACTGACTCCATTATGATGGGGACTGCTCAGCGTCTGCTCAATGATTTGATTCTTTTAATATTATAGACAACAAAGTAAAGCCATGAGTTGCAAGTAAGTCTTGAGCTGTGGATCAGTGTCCCTGATGAGGCAGAAGCCAGACTCTGAAACGTAATTGTTAAGCAGATTGTAAGGTAGTGCACAATAAAACACTCCGGGAAATGTGAGCAGCAAAATTGTTGCTGTAGATATTGTCAATGTATGCAAGATGAGAGCTGCAGATTCAGTGGGAAGTCTGCATTTTGTACTTACATATGTCTGTCTGTGACATGGGAAAGGTGTTAGTACATGCTCCTGACCAAAGAACTCAGATACTTTCATTCAGATATGTTTGACTTCACCAAATCAATATGGATCATTCCTTCCTCTGATAACACTTGCTTAGATGATTCTGCTCCCTTCCCTCTTGTTCACCATGTATTGATGAATTTGGCTTGCTTTTAATTTTTATTCTTATTGGGTTATTTTATCTATTGTTTGTATAATTCTTTAACTATATACTAAAAGGTATGATATTAAAGAAATTAAAAATCAAAAATTGCTGGAATTCAGTTTTCATTACTTGTACCCAGTAGTACTATGAATGGAGAACTGCTCACATAGTCACAAAAAATACAGTGTTGTGTTTTGTGTTATGGAAATATTTGTATTTACACACGAAAAGGCTCTATCCTCATTTTAGGCCTCCGTTTTCTGAAGAGCACCTATTATTTTGGAGTGTCTTGTTATTTTGAATAAGCACTGGAAGGAATTTTCCCCTAAAACACCAGAACAGTAGTGCATTATTAGGTTGGAAGAAAGCATTTTGCCTCTTTCCCTCTCTGCTCTCCCACGGGGGCTGCTTCCAACAACAGGAGCTTGTAAAGTCTGAAGTTGTCTGTAGCAGAATGATTTCAAAACGAAGTTCACTTGTTCACATCCTATTTTCAAACTTTTAAAGGCATCAGCAACCTAACCCAAAGACTCTGCAGAAAAAAATCGTATCTCCTGCTAAGACTTTTATTCCTTGTACTGTAAGTTACTTATGATGTATGATATGCTGACACATATTGTCCTTTAAAAATTACTGGGGTTTTCCATATCACAGAGAATTGACGTTGACTAAAAAGAGACCAAATGCAAGTAAAACTCCAGTTAATGCAGTGTCTGCAATCACCTTGCTCTATTTCATCTCATTGTCATGAATTAAAATACCAGGAAAAATATCCACACTAGGGTGAAAATTTGAAAAAGGAGAAAAGGGAACGGAAGAGAAGAAAAATAACCATTTGGGAAAGATAGCCTTGAGGTTGATAGATCACCTCAGTCCAAAACTATAATTTCGTTGTGTTTTCCTTCCTCTTTTTTTCCACTCCAACCCTAAATGTTTTCTGTACTAAGAAAAAATCTCCAGTGTAAAGTACCTGTAAGTGTTTCTATGATAGACCTTCACTTCCTCCTTTCTGCCAGCACAGGAATTGCACCTTCAGCTTAATGAAGTCTTCTGACCTATTAGCAATGTTGGATCTACCAGGATAAAGGCCCTCTTGGGACCTCTGATATGAAGACACCAGTCTTTTCCAATCATCAAACTATGAAGAGTGGTGTCCTGGTAAAAGTTACCACTGCCACACCTACTGTTAAATGCCTCACGGCTTGCTCCAAATTGTAGTCTTCCTGTCTTACCATTTCCAGGACAACTGAGGCAGCTCCTGGAGTCTTTGTTCCTGCTGAAGTTTGAATGGAAAGGGTACAAAGTGTATGAACAGGAGCAAAAGGAATGAGGAGGGGCCATGCATTGGGTATGCTGGAAATGTGCTGACACGGTCATCAGAGTGGAACCCAACAGGCTTAACCAGGTCATGGCACAGGCCACCACAAATGCTTCTTTTCTCACTTGCAAAGAGCTGGACTGGATCTGCTGCTTGTGCTTCTACTCTTCCACGACTGCCACCCATGGAGGATCCCAAAAGAGAAACTGAGTCCCATAACTGTCTAGGTAGGACTTTGCAGTGTTTGACACCTGTGTTACTGATTGTTTCAGTGCTGCCCTTCACAAGTATGCCAGATCATTAAAAAGAATGATGCAAAGCCCTTAACCATGATTATTGCTACACCAGTAATATGACAAATACAGCATCTGTCATTAGAATATGCTCATCCCTAATGACCATAATTTCCAGCAGAGTATGTAGTCTGACTTCTTTCAAGCAAACAGACACATTTTAATGAGAAGACTGGTGGGTTGAGGGAGAGACAAGGCAATACTTGATGTATTTAAAAACACAGGTGCCTTTGTAGCTTATAAATCCAAGTGATAATGCTTATAGAGTGTGCCAAGCAGTTTGCAATCTTAAAATTCTGGAAGCCAGCTGACATTTGGCATTATTTCCACACACCAAATAAATAACACTCTCAATTCTGATTCAAGAAAAAAAATTGTCCTTAATGTTTTTAAGGTATTAAATTGTAATGTTGCATTTTTATTTAGACACAAGTAAAATTAGGCTGAAGGATAGTCTAGGGATCTTATGTTGATTAAAATCTGCTTACACTTTTTCTCTCTCCTGTTGTCATATTGATCAAATGTACCACTTAAATTGAATTTCCTGATCTGAAATTTTATTCGTATCTACACTGAAGGAATAGGATTGTTTTGAAGACATTTATTGTATTTACTTGTGTGCAACTGAAAATGCTTTTAGTAATTACAAGAAGTGTACTCCTGATTTAAATGGAAACATCTTTGCTCCCACTCCTACCTTATAAATCAAAACAAAATCAATAAAGACTATATTAAAACAGTAAAAAGTGAGATTATTATTTGATGAATGGGTATCGAACCTTAATTTCTAACTCAGCTATTGTTAAATTTCCTTTCAAAACTAGCAATGAAAATTATAATTCAGACTCTATGTCTACAGTTCCATCTGATATCGACAGCAATGAAGTTCAGAAGCAGCTGGCTTTAAGTGCTTCTCTTCTTACCTCTCCCAAAGTACAATACCGGGATTCCCACTGCAAAGGAGGGTGACCTGCAGTTACATAGCTTCACAAAAGTGGGCACCTGAAAGAATGAGATCCTGCACCCTTGCAGCTCGGACAGCTTATCTGAAACAGGCATGTATATCTACAAAGACTTTATGCAACATATGTAGTAGGGAACAGCTCTAGCAACGTGAGAATTAGGATCTGGATTTTGTGCTTATAATAGGTTATACAGAGGACATTTGCTGACTGGGCCAGGAGTTCTATCATAAAACTCATGAATTTAAACCAGAAGGTGAATTTAATATTATTTTTTTCCCTAGAAGAATTGATCTTAGGCCAGCAACACTACTCTTTTAATTCTGTTTCCCTCCGCTGCATAATTTAGTATTCCAAAAATACTGAAGACTGATGATGGTGATGTCTGAACTCAAAGAATTCCTACAAGATCTACAGCTAAACATGTTATTGACTCTCCAGACTGTTACTGACTGTACACAGAGTTTGCAAAAAAGTAAGTGTATGTTTGTTTTTGGGGGTTTTGTTGTATTATCATTTGTTAAGGTCTCTGCATGAGTACAGAGTGGGTTTAGACTACTTAGACAACTCACATAGAATGACTTATACAGAGGTGTTTATATCTTTTTTTTATCTGCACAGCTGTATTCATGCACAATTCCACAAGCCTGGAGCAATTGTAAAAATATTTATATGCGCTCACACATAAATAAGCAGAGGACAGTTTAGTTTGTTCATTGTTCTAAAGGCCTTAGAGTCATTTTTACGATGCTATTGTGTGAAGTTACCACTGGAAACTGGACAGCTTTAGAAAACAGGATGCCTGTATATATTCCAGCATAGGGAATTAGTTGTTGGACAATAGATGGTTTATAAATCTGTAAGAGATTAAATATAATAGTGAATAGTTGTTTTGACTATTTTTACAGAATTGATTTTTTTCTCACAAACTTAATCCCTCTCAGCAAACCTTTGCACACATGTTGAAGTTTACACTTTGGCGGAGTCCATGGAAGATGCTGAGAAGTCATGCATGCATGGAAAAGGATTTGCACCTTGGTAAGATAGTAACACTCACAGCACTACATGGGGGTGGCTCAGAAAACAGCCTGCAAGCCATGTCCTAAAAAAAAATCACTGTTTCAAGTACTGCATTCTCATTTAATAAAGAGCCAAATTTTATTTATATCTATTATGTGTAATTTTATTTTTACCTGAACTCACATATATCCAGGATGCCAGAAAATACACTTCTACCATTTTAAGTGAAGTTTCCACAAGGTGAGCTTGTGTCATTTGTCTTCACTGTCTTCTGACAGAGGCTATATAGTGACCCTTCCTAGTCTACCATATATGATACAGCTACAGGAAAGGAAGAGGAAATGTTATTCACTCTTCTAAAATCCATCAGAAAAATAAGAAAAATCTAAGAGGCATCTTCCCTTCCAAGGAGCATGCATGCTCCTCACAAAAACCCAAGCTCTGAGGTTCATCTGCTGTCAGAGCATAATAAATAGGATGTGATCAGGGCTGGATACAGTGTCAGTCCCTGGCAAGCCAAGTGGGCAATGACAATAAAAGGAGGTGCTGGCCCTTTTGGCAAAAAGACAGCTTATATGTGTCTTGCTCTTTGTTGTCAAATGGAACAAGTTCTTGTTCTGAAAAAGTCATTGTAGAATTACATTCATCTCCACTCTACAAAATCCATTGCTGTTCTTCAGAGTCCAGCAGACAACATCCAGAAAATAAGAGACTCTGAAACAGCAATAACTGTAATTTTTCCTCAGTTAATCTTTTAGTATTTTTCAGAGATGTCAAGTATCATTACCCTACTCTTTAGCCCAGGACATAAAAATTAAGTGAATTGCTCATGATGTCTCAGTAGGAAAATATATGTGTCACTGAAAGAAGCATAGATGACATTCAGCAGATTCTTGTTCCTTATGCTAAGGAAAAAAAGGAACTTCTTTCCATCCTCTTGTATGTTTTTTTTTTTCCAATCTTTTCCCAGGGACAATTCTATGCAATCAAATTCCTATTTTGCTAATGATATTATTTTTTAGTTTTAAGGATTGTTCAGATTCTTGGAGGGATCATTGTCAAAAGCAACAATATAATAGACAAAACCAGATCATAGGATTCACTCTAATGCTAATTGCTACTACACGTTAATGTTAAACATAGCAATAGAGCTTTTTCAAGGCAAAGATTTTCCCCAGCAGTTGCACAGCATCCTTTAGGATCAAATCAGTTAATCCAATTACCTTGAGTGAATTACAGTATAGCATATACTTCCCCCTCACACTATACATTTCAGTTAGTGAACTGTTCTCAGATTTGGGTGAAAGAAAACAGTCATAATAGATAATAATCAGAAAGTACATTGAGGAAAAAAAGTAAAGAAAAATCTGATCATGAGGCACCACAACAAATTACATATAAATTTTCATTTTGGAGTACTAGGAGCTTATTCCAAAAGTTGCAACACATTTAGTTTTTCCTATCTCTTTTTCATCAGAAGATGAAAGAGATCATGTCTGCTTTGTAGGTACATCCATTAAGCAGTGGAGAATGTCTGCCTTATCTGAAGTATACTGAAGTCAATAGACACCTTCAGTAATGAACTTTGTGAAACAATCAATTCTGCCCTGGCACCTCCTGCTGTCTTGACTCGTTTAAAAACATGATAAAACTTTGTCGAAGAAACATTTGGAAAACAATCTTTTCACTGCAAGAAATACAAAATCTATCCATTACTTTTTCCATCAAACATGAGACTTAAAAGTATCTAGAGGTATTTTTTAAGGCAGTCACCAACAAATATCAGCATCTACTTTAAAAATATTCTAGTTAAAAAAAGAATCCTTACCCCAAAATTTGGGTGGCCATGTGACTGGAGAGTATGTACTGTTTCTATCCATAACATCCAAATAGCAAATATAGAACGGTATGTCCACAGAGGAGCAATAGTTTTCTGAAGGTTTGAGATTTTGCACTAGAAGCAAAACTTTTGTGCTGCCACGGAACTGTGTTGTTTGCCTGAAAGGAAGTAGATGTATCACATTTCCTGCCTGTGGACTCGAATTAGTAAGTGCTTGCCTTATCTTGGAACACCACATGGTTCCAGAGATGGGGAAGTAGTTTCCTTCTCGTCATTTCCTCAGCCAGAGCAAATTGACACAGAACAATACCAAATCACTTCCTTCACTGAAACTTTTTGGACTCCAAAAAGTAGTAGGGAGATGAAAATTCCCTTCTCTTTCCGTTTAGGATTTTCTACCTTGAAGATCTTCCTCAAACATCCCAAAACATTTGCATTTGGTAGGAATATTCAATAAGAAAGAAATGTGTCAAGAGGCTTTTAATAAACACCGATTCATTAGGATGCTAATCTAGGGTGTGAGGATTGTTGAGTATTCACCATTGTTTCTCAGCTGATTTGAGGAACTAACTGGGCCTGACAGTGGAATGGTAATTTTTTTTCCTTTCCACACCCTATTCTAAAATATGAGTTCCCTGGAACATAAACAGCTAATTGTTTGGACAAGTTAGATATAATGCAGTGTTAATTCCCTGATGGAATTGTAGGTACTGTGCTATATATAACATATAGCAATAATAACACCCCTACAAAAGAAAATAGCCAAGATGTTTAATGATGCAGACTCAGAATTAATGACCAATGCATGGGGATCAATAAAATAGATGATTTTGTATTTATGTGATAAATTCTGTAGAACCGAGCTTTAACCATTTTCTTCTTAAACATATTTCAGAAAATGGATNACATTTATTTTTCACAATAAATACCTAGAATGCCCCAAATTTTTCCAATTTTAAGATTTTAATGTGGCATAATTTTAATATTGCCTATTTTTTTTNAATAAGAAAGAAATGTGTCAAGAGGCTTTTAATAAACACCGATTCATTAGGATGCTAATCTAGGGTGTGAGGATTGTTGAGTATTCACCATTGTTTCTCAGCTGATTTGAGGAACTAACTGGGCCTGACAGTGGAATGGTAATTTTTTTTCCTTTCCACACCCTATTCTAAAATATGAGTTCCCTGGAACATAAACAGCTAATTGTTTGGACAAGTTAGATATAATGCAGTGTTAATTCCCTGATGGAATTGTAGGTACTGTGCTATATATAACATATAGCAATAATAACACCCCTACAAAAGAAAATAGCCAAGATGTTTAATGATGCAGACTCAGAATTAATGACCAATGCATGGGGATCAATAAAATAGATGATTTTGTATTTATGTGATAAATTCTGTAGAACCGAGCTTTAACCATTTTCTTCTTAAACATATTTCAGAAAATGGATGGCTGTAAACATCCTGCTCTGAATGTACCTCTGTTCTCTGAAGAGTTGTATGAGGGTTTTCTTGCACATTATTAAAAAAAANGCATGACACAGATTTAAAAAAATATTGAGTAAAGATACCCTGATGGTTAATGGAAGACTGATGGCTTTCAAAGCTGGTGCTTAAAATGACATATCCGAATACTGAGTTAAAAAATTCAGTGAAAAAGACCTGATTTTCAGCTCTGTGAGCAAGATACAACTTGATAAGAAATCCTGGGGTTATTTAGTTTGGTTGGGACACAGACACCAGAGTAGATACCAAAAATATATAAATTAAATAATTATATGACTAGAGTTATATTGTCTCATTTTCGTCAGAAACAAACAGCTGTTATGGGTAACTATCGGCCATAGATCAGAGAAGCTGGACCACCAAAAGTCATACGTGGGCCTTACACCCATAATGCTTATCAGCAGATTACAGCGAATAAAGTTTAAAATTAATCAGAGTGATGTGGGTTTACAATGACTTGCTAAGCAGGAGGCTTCCGATTGGTTTCAAACTGTCTTTCCCCTTTTTACTCTTGCAAGAAAAAGGGAGAATTGCAAATTTGTGCAACAGAACTTACCTAAACTGCATACAGCATATCAATCCTGAGACAGAATGGTTTGGGCTAGAAGGGACTTTAATGACCATCTAGTTCCAACCCCTTTGCCATGGCAGGGCTGTAACTCTCAAAGACGCATCCAACCTGGCTTGAAACACTTCCAAGGCTGGGGCGTCCACAGCTGCTCTGGGAAACCAGTCGAATCTTCTTCACCAAAAAGCTAAAGAAGGTTGACAAATAATAAACTCTTCTTAATTTATTTGTTTAAGTATTAGACTAACTTAGTTTCTGTTAATTTTATTTCTGAGTATTGCAGGAATATATTTTCTTGGTAAACTTCCTAGTTCTTTCATTTTTCTCTATTGAGAAGCATCTTTTCCTGAAAATGAAACTGTCATAATCTGAGGTACTCTCATGGTTAAAAATGCTTGTCATCATTCATTATGTTGGCGAGTATAATCCACTGTCACTTCTGACTGATGGGAAACGGGGATATGCAGATGATGAGTTGTCAAATATGTTGCTGATGTGAGTTCAATTCCAATGAAATGAGCAGCCTTTTACTCCTTGGAAAGAGGAACTGAATTCTATCCTTAAAGGTTTTGAATGCACTGATTAAACTAGGGGAGGTTCTTTGAATTTGCAACAGCACTAGCCATATTAGCCATAACCCTGGAGAAAGGCAAGAACTTTCAGGGTAAATAAATGCGACACATCGTGTACTAGAAAAAACGTGGGCAGCCAAATAGTAGGTACACAAAGTAGTCACCTGCTTTCTTGGACATGTATAGTCATTGGGAGAGGAATTAGCACCATTACCAGCCTGCTCTGAGGGTGGCAGCTGCTTTCTCTGAGACACTTATGCTCCCTCCATTGATGTATTAGGATTCTTCTGTTTTTCTTTCCCTCCCAGCAGAGCCTTGATTGGCTAAATACTTTCTGTTTAACAAAACACTTCCAGTGAAGAAATCCATAGTGCTACTTTACTGAATGCATAGAGATTGAGTTAGCTGAAAACATTTTTTCAGCTGGCCAGAGCTCAAAGGGATGATGCTTGAGTATGAACACTATGTCCTACAAATTGAACTCAGATCTTAACTATTGTCAATCATTGCCAGAGAGAAGGGTAATGTCATTGTCATTGGAATGAAAAAGGAATCCCATGTTAGAATTTTAAACCAGCTTGCTGAAATCTACTTTTCAGTTTTTCAGTTGCTTCTCTAACTGCAGTTCCTGAAGAAACAGGTATTTATGCTGAATTGTCCTGCATGAACTCAGACAATCATTTTATTTAAAAGCAGAATTTAGTAAAAAAATTTTAAAGGTTAAAGTGAGCACCCAGTGAAACATTTTCTTTTTTTTTTTTCCTTATACTTTCCATCTGGAGATTATGATTTAGACTAGGATTTCCTTTAATTGTTTCATATTTCAGCAGCCTCATATTTGTCCTTGGTTAGTTTCACAGCTCTCCGGATGCATGAAGAAAAACTCAGGAATTTTTTTCTTTGACCAGTGATGAAAAATGTTCCCGTCTACAATCAAACTATCAAGGTTAAATACTGCTCATAAGGTGAAACAAAGACAGCAAAACTGCAGCTTGAATTTGCTGCCTTTAATGACTCGCTTCAAACTGAGATAGCAAATTTCCTCAACTTACCTTCTACAGGTTAAATAGCCTACTGCCACATACTGGCTCTATCAGAATACACCTTGCAATATCATATACATGCTATGAATGAAAATAAATGTGGCTGCCGTAACATCACCATCTTAGAAAAGTCATCAGTTTCCAGGAGTATATTGGTTGTTACTAATCTTTCTCCAGATTTTTCAGAGAAAGAATCATGGGTAGGAATTAAATGAGAATTTCAGACTCTTGATATTTTTGAGGGGGGTGAAAACTTAGGGTCTTAACATAAAAAGAAGATCTCTCATTGCTAATTATGTTATATATCTATTATGTTTATTGATAAGACAGAGTCACTGTGCAGTATGTGAATATGAAATGTTTCTAGATCCAATATTCAACTCAGAACTCTGAAACTATATTTTTTCCCTAACATAGAACTCTTATATGTTCAGTGAAAGATGAGAGGCATAAAAAGAAGCAGAGGAGAGTTCTCCCTTTCTGCCAGCTGGACACTTTCAGATTAATGATCTTTTTTCATGGTATTTGTGATATTAAAGACTGTGTGTATTTATGTGTCTGTGGAAAAGTGAAGGAGAGTGAATTAAAAGGGTACACAGCACAATATATTTTATGTTACTGCATTTCTGCATGAGTTAAAATTAAGGCGAAACAGGGGGAAAAAATGTATTTTTGATCCAGGTTTATATATCTCAAATAATATATGTCTCAAAATCTCCCCAAGGCAGTGGGTCCTGCTGGAAACAATAGTGGTGAGTCATGGGCAAAAGACAGTTTTAGCATCTTGGCACTGTATTCCCACAGCCAAGTGATAGTTAGGGGGTATGGTGCTGAGAGTTGGCATGATGGAGCTTGTGGGGGTCCAGCTGCACACGACAGCAACGGGTGTCATCTCTGGCAACACAAGAAGATGAAGGAGGGAGGGGGCAAAGATGAGATCTTTGAGCCTAACAGAACTTTGGGAACTTCCTCACTCACTATTTCATATCTGGAAGATTGCTTGACATTTTGCAGTGGACTACAGGACGCTTAACAATTTGGACTCTAAGTTGAAACCCCCAAACCTGAACTTTTATCAGGAAACTAAATTGTGAGTAACCATCACCGAAGGGAAGAAAACAAGGTACTGTCATTATCTAAGATTTTTTTCCTCACATGGAATTAATTAGGTAAAATGGAGGCATAAACTCATCAATCTTGAACCGTCAAGTTGAAGCTTGATAAATTACTAAAGATGATTATGTCACATAAATGCTCATAAGGGTAGTGAACTGGAGTCAGCAAGCCAAGAAATCTCTCTTACTTCTCTGTTCTTCAACCAATGCATCCTGTGAACCACCTCCCATTCAGCAGATGAAAACGAAATCCACCAATATGCTTTCCAAAATGTGGAAAATGTTTGTCCAGTGGACAAATTTGTCAGAATTGCGCAAAATTGCAATCTAGCAAAGAGATTTGCCATTGTGTTCCTAGACTACAGTATTTCCTTGCCTTCAGCAATGATGCTAGGGGTAAAAGGACAGAGCAATAGACCTCAGAATCTTCCTATCCACTTCTGCTCACCTGGAAGTACTGAGACCTGCAGTGCTGAAGCATGACATTTAATGAACTCATTACCTTAATGCAGGTTGCGGTTTTATTCTCTCTACTGCCAACTAAGAAAGGGACCAAATAAGGGGGCAGAAGGAAAGAACACCCAAATGCAATTCAGTGTGATAATAAAATTTTATTTTAACACTTTTTTAAGTAACTGATTGAGTTCTACAGTTGAGATGCAATAAAAAAAAATCACGCTTGCTGTTGTATTCTCTTCTATCTGCTGTTAAAAAAGATTCAATGGAATGGAATCCATTTTTTTCCACTCACTAGGATGGTCTCATATTTATAATTTCATTGAAAAATAATGTTCACAATTGTAGCTATATTTGCTTGCCCTGAGAGACACTTCTTTTTCACGGTCATCAGTTTACTGGTATGAGCAGCATGTATCTCATTTACCCTTACAATGCATGAACTGTTTAGAACAGAATTGGTTTTTTCCCAAGTTGTCGTATAGAATTTAATGGACTTGATTTATCACGCAGCATTCCCTTATTACAAGGAAAAAAACATTCCTGTGCGCTACCATTTGTATGAGGAATTGTGCATCAGTGAATCTGTGCAAATGTTCAGGATCTCTGCAGCGTTGCTGCCTGTGGCTGGGCAGAGACTGTCATTTGTAATCCTTTTGCTGAGATGTAAACTTACAACTGACATGGTCTTTTTACCACACAGTTAGTCAAACCAAGAAATTCAGTATACTGGATTCAAGGTATGTTTCTGAGACCTATTTTTACAAGTATTTTAGTGGAAATGGTTCCCTGCAGTTATTTCATTACATGTGTTAGATAAGAGCCTAATCCAAACAAATAAGTTAAGTTTACTGTGGGCATACTGCTTAATATTTATGACTGCCTTTGTCTGATAGATGAATGGATTAAAAATTCTTTATTTGTTTTCCCAGGCAAATGTCTTATTGCAGTAAAAATCTGCTTTCTGACTCCCACCATAGTTAAATGAGTAATGTGAAACAAAACAACAACAGACCTCTGACAATTATAACCTCCTTCATCAGTTTACTAGTACCATAAAAATCTAGAAAAGAAGAAAGCCTTTTCTGAAGTGTAGTGCCAGAGGAAATCCTACGGGGAAGGCTAAGAATGGAGGCGTGATGAACAATTGAAGGAAATTGTTTTTCAGTAGCCTTGATTGTTAAATGTTCCCTTTCTCTGATTGACAGGATCACACCATAGTCATGGAGTATCAATTTATTCCTATTAATTCAGCAAGCCTGAAATGCAACTCATATGGATATTAGGTGGATTTGTATTCCTCTGTTACTTTTGATTTGCCAAAGGAAAATTCAGATTTACATGATGTCAAAATGTGCTAAAGTGCATAAAGCCAAGATTAACTACCTATAAAAATGTGCCACAATACCTCATAACACTGTGAGTAATGGTTTTGAGGACTGTTAAGTCAATGGACAATGCTTTGTATGTCAATTTAGCTTGGTTGCTTTTGTTATTAATTTTTCTTATTTTCCCCAAGGCATCCTATGTGGCAATCCCAACTCTGTTGTACTTAAGTACTATCTGAACAAATTACAGTGAGACTAGGGGCTTTGTGTTTCTTCTTTTCAGTGCAAATGATTTTTTTCCTGTATTCTGCAAGAAAATGTCAAATTGAAAACAAAAGTCCAAGCTTCCAGTCATTGATATTTTTTCTTTTTATGATTTTGTTTGCTCCTCCCCTGACAGCATTCGAGGGTTAAAGACATTTCACAGGGTGCATATTTGCCAGGTCTGTCATCCTCGCCTTACTAGTTGAGCTGTAGTTCATTAAAACAGGCCCATTACTCCTGTAATGAGAAGATTCTGGCACCAAGCTGTGTGTCTCACTCACTTTAAGCAGAGAAGTAGCCAAAAGCAAAAGCAGGTACCTGATCAGGTTTTAGTGGGCAAAAGATGAAAGTCACATCATGAAAGCTGTGCTTCCCTCAGCATATCCATGAGTCCCAGAGAATTTCTGTCCCAAACTGACCGAAGAATTTTGCTCTGATTAAAGACCGCAGTAATCATTCCTTCCACATATCTTGTCCATCTTATTGCAGTAAATGTAGTCATCTCAGCACTCCCCACAGCCATAAAAGCTTCAAATCTTTGCCCTCATCCTCAGCCATACAGCAATCCTAGCCATCCTAGTCATCCCTGACAATCCCCACTGCTCCCTCTCTTCTGAGCACCCACATAAACTTCTTGTAACCTCCACACTGCTGAGCACCCCAGTTCCTCAGAAAGCTGATCAGAGGGCTCCACAGAGAATGGAAATGCAATTATGGTCCTTTGGAAACTGGGGAGTAATTAATGTAACCATTTTCTATTATAGGTCATTAATTTTTACTGCTCTCGGATGGCTTGCTATTAGGGAGAGTAAGCTTACTATGTCTTGTGCTGTAAGGGCTAGGAATTGTGAATACAGGCATCCAAGCATGGAGTGACTGCAGAAACTCCAGATGTAGAAAATCATTTACCAGTAAGTACAAGGAGCTTGGTATTCCTTGAAAGAATGTGTGTACATTTTCGTGCATGCTTTCAGTTTTACACTGATGAAACTTTCAGTAGAATAACTCCTGATCTATTCTGTAAAAGACTTGACGGACAAGCACATCTAAGATGTAGGAATTCTGAAGCAGACTTTCAGCATACAGAAATCTGCATCAGTAAATTGAATTACATTGACTTAAAATCATGATCTGAATAATTAAAAAGATCAGGAAATAAAATTATGAGTGATGACGAAAATGTTAGGAAACAGATGACTTACAAAAGCAAAAGCAAAGCATTCAACAAAATGATTATTTGACATGGGCCAGTCAAACTTAAGGAAGAAAGCATAGTAAGACTAAAACATGGAATTAAAGAGCATACACCAGAAATGACTGCTAACCTTTTTAGTTAAGATCACCTAATCTTAGCCAAAGAGCTCTAGACTGATCAGGGAACAGTCCTAAGGTATAAGACTGTGCTGACTGCACATGTATTGTGATTTAAAAAAATAGGCAATACTGTGGAGATTTCACTAACTAGACAACCAGTAGAAATGGTGAGGAGAAGGATGAATAGGGGAACTAATGTCAGCAAGAATACTTCCACTTTCCAGCTTTGAAGATAAAGATAAGTCACATGTCTTTTGAAACAAAGAGTATTGCCAGCTCTCAAGAAAATATATTGAAAGATTCTTGTATAGTGATGACAAATTACATCTGATCTTCAGAAAAAATCAGAGAAAATACCATCTGACTAGCTGATTAATTGCTTTCTGCTTCCTTCTTTTGAAGAACAGTCAATAACATGAGCAAGCTGACTTTACCTACTCCTCAGCAACAGAAAGAAATCGGTATTTTTCTTGTCATGGGTTGAGCTGACTGGAGTTGGGCTGGGAGTTTTGAGATGAGAAAAGAGAAGTGGAATGGGAAGCATCTAATATGGTTTTCATAAGAAGACAACAGAAAACAAACAGATAAAAAAATACCAAGGACCTAGATGGGATCAATGCTGGGTCCTCCCTAGTCTACTCAGAAAATTACCAGGTGGCTCATCACTAAAGCTTCTAGTTAGGGCATAGATTGGAGGACAGAAGAACCTGGTAGGTTCTGTCTTACATTCAGGACTGGGAGTTCAGATTCAGCTGGATGGGCAGAGGTAACTCTGGTATTATTACAGAGAACTCAGAATTGTTAGACCACTGGGCACATTATCTGATTTGTAGTTAAAAGTGTAACATAGTTTCAGAGCCTTGTACTTAACTATGCTGTGCCAGAAACTGTCCAACAAACCTCCAAAAACTCCACTTTGGAACTAGGCAGGGGGGATCTCCTGAATCAAAACACAGACGTAAAAATTAATTAAAAAGGCCTCAGTGTCATTTGGTTCTTCAACATCATATCTGGAACCTTATAGATTATAACATCAAAACACTGAAGAATGGAAAATCACAGAGTGGCCTTGAGTTGCCAAAGCTTGGGCAGAAACAAAGTGATCAGAAAGAATCAAATGAAAAAGGCAGGTATGGTCAACTCTACATTACGCTTATTCTCCCAATTGTGTAAGCCTCTAATGACTGCATTGCTCTTTCCTGTGCTCTGAGGATATCTGCGCTGCAGAGTGTTGGTGGTCCAGCTAACTCTGTGGCAGGTTGTCCTTTTTTTCTAGGGTGGTGCACTTCAAGGTCAGAGGTGATCGCCAAAACAGTGTCTAGTATAGTCATGACACAAAACTGGGAGGAGCTGTTGACTCCTCCGAAGGCAGGGAGGCCTTGAAGAGGAAACCTGACAAATTAGAGAGATGGGCAATCACCAACCATAGGAAGTTTAACAAGAAAAGTGCTGGATTCTGCACCTGGGATGTGGCAGCCCTGGGTGTTCATACAGACTGGGGAATGAGATGCTGGAAATCAATGCCATGGAAAGGGGCCTGGGGGTCCTGGTCAATAGTAAGTTGAACATTTCAGCAGTGCCCTGGCAGCCAGGAGGACTGACCATGTCCTGGGGGGCATCAGGCAAAGCATCGCCACCTGGTCAAGGTAGGTGCAGTCTCATCCTGAATACTGTGTGAAGTTTTGGGTGCCACAATATAAGAAAGACATTAAGACATTAGACACGTCCATAGAAGGGCAACAAAGATGGTGAAGGGCCTTGAGGGGAAGCCGTATGAGGAGCGGCTGAGGGCACTTGGTCTGCTCAGTCTGGAGAAGAGGAGACTGAGGGGAGACCTCATTGCAGTTACAACTTCCTTGTGAGAAGTAGTGGAGGGGTAGGCACTGATCTCTTCTCTGTGGTGACCAGTGACAGGACCCGAGGAAATGGCCTGAAGTTGTGTCAGGGAAGATTTAGGCTGGATATTAGAAAAAGGTTCTTCACTCAGAGGGTGGTTGGGCACTGGAACAGGGTCCCCAGGGAAGAGGTCACAGCACCAAGCCTGACAGAGTTCAAGAAGTGTTTGGATGATACTCTCAGGCACATGGTGTGATTCTTGGGGATCGTCCTGTGCAGGACTAAGGATTGGACTCAATGATTCTGATGGGTCCCTTCTAATTCATCAGAATCTGTGACCCTGTGATACCTATCCATGAAACATGACTACAAAATCGGGCCATTCTGTCTGCACAGTGTTTTATAAAAATTCTGTAAACAACAATAAAAACACTCTGGAGAGAAAGTTATGAAATCTCCAGAAATAATCACTGAGCAGCTAGAAGCATCTGTGTTTTATTACAACAGATTTAACTCTGACTCTAACAGGGATCTGCAAACAGCACTACCAAAATCAAAGTGCATAGTAGTCCCCATAATATGGAGGACCAGTTTTAGAAAAGGTGATATCGGCAATTTAAAGGAAAGACCTGTAAGGATATAAATCACCATAGAGCTGTCTGTGTGTATCTCCAAAAGTTTGTTTTTCCTCCCAAGAACATAATTTAGCAATGATTTGGTCTAGACAGGAAAATATATAAATCCAAAGCAGTAAGGCAGCGAGAAAGAGTTCCCTTGGGGACTTTTTGGATAATTTTAAGAGCATATTTACCAAATAATTATTGTGATGAATTTAAGCTACATTCTGTATTTTAGTGTTTTGGCACACTATTTTCCTGAAATAGACATTGTGGTGCAGAAGAGCTGTAGTATTGAAACTACATGACTTACGCATAGTCATAGATGAATGTGGGAAACATCCTGTGAAAAAAATATACAGACTTTGTAGGAATGAATGCTTCACATGAAATTCAGCCACCTTCAGGGTAAAGCACTGAAACAGGGGACAGTTAAAGCCAAGAGACAGGTAGCATGCAATTTTGAGAAAAAAAAAAAAAAGACAGATATTTTGTAGGCATAAGAATTTATTCTTTCGACATTGTTTGGCCTTTCTACTGGCCAATTAGAAATCATATAAATTGATTTTTCTATTTGATGTATCAATTTATAAAGTGTTTTTCTTAGTATAATCCCTGCCTGTTTCTATATATGAGAGTTCTGTATACCATCATTTTTCATTGTCTCTGTATTGTCATACTCTTCTTAAAATTCTTATTCTAAATAAGCATTTATTAACAAAAGTTGTAATACTGTTTTAAACAATACCATCATAGAAAACAACATGCTTTCCACTCATTTTATGCTATTTGACAAGACATAGAGCTTCTCACAAAAATGAGCATGATAAAAAGCATGGATATGTTGTAGAAGAATCCTGGCACTGTTCAGAATAATTTCTGGTGCTACCTGTCAACATCAAAAGGTAGAAAATAATATCTGATAGCATTAATTTCACAGAGATGACAGGATTCTGCCTGTGGAAGTTCTCATTAATACCAAGTTTCTCTTACTTAATGACTTTAAGATATATTTAAAATGAGGTCAGAAAAGACTTTGTATAAATTCTTTCACTCACACATAGTGTACAGTGGCTCAGATACATGCCTAGTAATTTAAAATATTTAACATATTAAACATATTTTAAATATGTAATTTTTTTTTCATATGTTTTGTTTCCAGATCACTATAAAATTCAGAAAATATAGCTCTGGAATTTCAAGCATAATGACAGTGATGGAGAATAGCCACTGCGCACCAGTCAGTCAATAGTTAAGTAACGGCAGTGATGGATAAGAATCCTAAATGTGTTGTTTATAGATAATGCAAAGTTGTGGGACCAAGGTTTCCTTCAGGTAGATTTTGTATGATCATGGAGTAAAGCTTCACACCAGACCCATATGCTGCTTAGAACAAATGAAGTAAAACAAAGAGTTTCAAAAATAATTTCTTCTTAGAAAAATAATACTTTCTCAAGGGGCACTGAGTGATTTGATCTGCCTTTTCATGTTTTTGCAACATCAAGTTTGTTCCTGTTAGGTTCTGCCGCTGCCTCAGTTGTCATACCAAACTTCTCACCCCTTATTAATTGCACTGTTCTCCATTTCTGTTTAGATGCCCTTTCATATTAGACCTTAAAAGACAGCAACACATTTTGTAATGACCCCAACTTTCCTGTGAGCCCTCTTTTCCTACCAGGTTCATCTTTTACTTTAGTCTTGAAATCATCATATTACTGTGGCCACTGACAGTTTCTGTGGTTTCAGTTTCATTTATTGTTTTTACCACAAAGATTTGTTGTTTGTCTGTAGTATTGTACTTCAGATAAATAAATATTTTGATTTCTTTATAATTTAGGACAAACCGGTTTTCTGTTCACACATGTAACCCCAAGCAAGTAAAGGAATGCGATTTTTCTGTCAATTTTAGGTAACAGGAAGACAATTCACCAAAGTTTTATCCTGATAAGATATTTGTCTATGTTTGAGTTTGGTGCCAGACTAAAATCTGCCCAAATGCACAGTTTACAAGGCATCTTGTCTCTAGTAGAATATAAGGAAATTCAAAATAACTGTCCTTTTGGTGGCTGAGAATTTCTTGGCCCATTCCTGCAGCATCTTTTTAGCCCAGCACTGAAGGAAAAATCTTTTTGATACAGTCCACATGGTGGCACAATCTGATCATAGTTACTTTGTAATACTGGTTCATGACAAGGAAGTTACTTTTATCATGTTCAATGGAATTTTTACACTGATTTTTAAATTTATTTATTTTTCTATGCCAAAACATTGTTAAATAATGCTTGATTATATGTTTAAAGACTCATCTCCACAACACACAGGAGGCACAGGGTGGGTGGAGGAGTGTGAGAAAATAAAAAGATAAGGGGATAAAATGTGTCCTGTAAAGAAGCTGCTGGTCCATATACTTGTCTGGCCATTCCCTGATCAGTGCAGTCTGCCTTGGGTTCACAATAAATTCCATTTCTAGCTATTTTCCTGGATGAGGTACTCCCTAATCTGTGTGCAACTGTGTGAACAGCAGCTGGAGATGGAGTGAGGACTACAGAAACCCTTGCATCTCTGCTGCCAGCACATGGAGAGACTGAAGAATGTGCACAGTGTGAGTGGATGTGAACGTCAATGTGTGTAGCCACTAACAAACATAAAACTCCTTCAACAATAAGTGGCATAAGAAGTTAATGGGTGTCTGTAATACGGGAAAGACCAAGGGTCTGACAGTTGGCCATTGGAGCTGGCTACAGGATGGCCAGGTCAGCGTTTGGGAACCTGAGATCCAGTAAGGCTGCAAGTCTGGACCAGCTATAGGAGAGACTTTTCAGCAGGAGAATTTGCCTGTGTGAGGGGTAAACAGGAGAGGAGAAGATCCCAGGGTCAGCTGCTGGTGAGACCAAATGGCTAAAGCCAGTCCTTTGAGGGGAGCATGGTCGGTCCATGCACATGTCCATGACCATGTGTGGGAGTACAGTCTGTTGGTGTGTCAGTGGTTGTGTACCTGCCAAAGCAGCAGGGCTCAGGCCTCAGGAGCTGAGCAGACCAAGATCCAGGGACCAAGCACTGGCACAATGGAGTGTTTAAAGTCGACTACCAGAGGGATTCACACTTTATGTGTGTATATATATTTGCACATATTTTCTGCTTACAGGCTTTTACCCTGATAAGCCAGGATCAGACTCATCCTTTGACTAGTGCCTGTATGAGTGCCATGGTTTTGGTCCCTGTTGAACTGTGCACGCAGCCATACATGTAGCCATATGTATATTTAAATGATGAGTATACACATCTATTGTGAGTGCACACTCAGCTTTGTTACTGGCGCAATGTGGGGATCTGGATCTGCTCTTCAGCTATCGGGTTTGGCAGCTTCTTAGAGAGTTTTTAAATTGGCAGTACTTCTGCTTGATTATGACCTTCAAACAATCATCTTTTTGTCCTATTTTAGACAATATTGGGGTTTCGACTTTTCATTCCTGCATAGGAGTTTGAGTCTTTAGATTTTTTTTTTCCAATTTAGGGTAACTTGTGAAGCATAAACAATGAAAAATTGTCAAAACAACATAAATATGTTTTGAAATCAAAAGGTTATAATGACTTTCTTGACAATAATGGGGTGAATAACAGTAGAAATTAATGCAATTTGTTTTAGTTTGACTCTTGCCATATGCTAGACTGAGCCCATTCATTACATATAAATCTTAATTGGGCATCTCTAAGCTTTTATAATTTTGATAACTTCACTTATAAGAACATAACATATACCATGGTATAATATACTAGTTTAACAGATGATCTTTTTTCCTCATTTTTTTTCTACTTCCACATCAGTTTGCGTAATCTCATCCCACTATATTCACATATTTCAGCACAATGCAAGGAAAGTTACATGGTCTGTTGTTATACTTCATGTAATTCAGTATAATTCATGTTAGAGGGGATATATTCTCTGGCTTCTAATTGTACCTTTAATTTATTGTCCAAGTTTATTTACCTATGTTTTGTTATATTAAAATATAAAACATAAACACATAAATATGTTTACATGCAATATACAAAACCTTTATGTAGGAAAGAATCACACAGTTTTACATCTTAGAGATTCTTGGAGAAATAAGGAGATATTTTGGATACCTTGCACTTCTGGAGCGCAGACTTCAGCCTGTTTAGGAGATTGGTTGACAGAGTCCCTTTGGAGGCAGTCCTGAAGGGCAAAGGAGTCCAGGAAGGCTGGACATTCTTCAGAAAGGAAATCTTAAACGCACAGGAGCAGGCTGTCCCTATGTGCAAAGACAAGCCAGCAGTAAAGACCGCCTGGCTGAACAGAGAACTTTGTCTGGAACTTAGGGAAAAAAAGTGGTGTTCCACTAGTGGTGTTGCCCAGGGCTCCGTACTGGGGCCAGTTCTTTTTTTAATATCTTTATCACTGACTTGAATGAGGGGATCAAGTGCACCCTCAGTCAGTTTGCAGGTGGCACCTGATTGGGCAGGAGTGCTAGGAAGGCTCTGAAGAAGGCTGGATTGATGGGCCAAGGCCAATTGTATGAGGGTGAACAAGGCAAAGTGTACTGCACTTGGGTCTCTACAACTCCATGCAGTGCTACAGGCTGGGGAATAGTGGCTGGAAAGGTGCCTGGTGGGAAAGGACCTGGGGGTGTTGATCAACAGCCACTGAACATAAGCTAGCAGTGTGCCCAGGTGGCCAAGAAGGCCAAGGACATCTTGGCCTGCATCAGAAATAATGTAGCCAGTGGGACTAGGGCAGTGATTTTCTCCCTGTACTTGGCACTGGTGAGGGTGTACCTTAAATCCTGTTTTGGGCCTCTCACTACAAGAACGACATTGAGGTGCTGGAGCACTTCCAATGAAGCTGGTGGAGGGTCTGGAGCATAAGTCTTACACAGGCTGAGGAAGCTGGAGGTGTTTTGCTTGAAGGAAAGAAGGTTCAGGGGAGACCATATTGCTCTCTACAACTGCCTGTGTAGCAAGGTGGGGTCAGTCTCTTTTCCCTAGTAATAAGTGATAGTACAAAAGCCAATGGCCTCAAGTTGCTCCAGGGGAAATTTAGATTGGATATTAGAAGAAGTTTCTTCATAGGAAGGGTGGTCATGGACCACAGGCTGCCCAAGGAGTTAGCGGAGTTCCCATCCCTGGAGGTATTTAAAACATGTGTAGATGTGATGCTTAGGGACATGGTGTAGTGGTGGACTTCGCAGTGCTGGACTGATGGTTGGATTTGATGATTTTGCAAGTCTTTGTCCAGACTAAATGATTCTTTGCTTCTATGTTTATACACTGTTTATACATTTATGCTTGATACAGTACATTAAAAACCTCTATCAGGAGGGTGTGTGGCAATGCATCAAGGTTGCATATAGATACTGTGTGGCAGTTTAGAACAGGAAGGAAGTGGCAACTACCACTTGCTGCAAAACCTGCAGAAAGAAGGGTATGCTCTGTTGCTAAAACCAGTCTCAGCATTCACAATTGCAGCAAATGGAGTCAAAAGAGACCAAGACACTTAAAGACATATCCTGTTCTGCACCCTGACAAAG
The DNA here is from genome assembly GCA_013396735.1 of Grallaria varia. Taxonomy (NCBI): domain Eukaryota; kingdom Metazoa; phylum Chordata; class Aves; order Passeriformes; family Formicariidae; genus Grallaria; species Grallaria varia. The sequence goes on from VWZG01010827.1 coordinate 179,602, forward strand.
TATCAAAAATTAAAAATGCCTTCCAGGAAAACACTTGCCTAGTTTGTGCTTTAAAATCTCCCAAGATACAAGTTTCATTTCCTCCTTATGGTATGTGGTACAAAGCTTTATTTCCTCCTAAACATTTTGGTTCTGATATGACAGTATCACATGCTGCAAGGTAGGCCCATTACTTCTTGTCCTATGCACTGTGGACACTGAAAAGTGATAATTCCCTTAATTTTGTAGTGCTCCTTTATTGTTTTGAATGTTTTTATATAGCCCACCACCTTCTAATCTCTAGATTGAACAGCTAGTTCAGTCTTTTCTTTTGGACTGAACATTCCAGACATTCCATCATTCCCATGGCTGTCCTCTGGATTGTCTCTACCTGATTCAGATCTCTTTTGAAGTCTGGCAACCAAAACTGGATCAAGTAGAGAGAGATTAATAGTGAGGCAAACTGAAACATTACTGTACCTCTTTTATAGGTTGTATTTCTCTTTTGAGGAAGAGTGGTCTAAATTCTTCGGTGCCAAAGATCTCATTCACGTCTTAGCTACAAGCAGCAGCCCTCAGGTGTGCTGTGTTGCCCTGGGCACAGAGCCATTGTGGTGATGATATTTGCTGTATTTCCTTGTGGCTTGCAATGCTCTACCTTCTACTCAGAAGATGGGTTTGTTGGAAGAGGGATACTACCCTTCAGTGCCTGGCTAGACTTCTCCACCAGGACAATTCATCTGGTTGCCACCTGTCCTGAGCTGAGGCCATTTTATCAGAGTGCTTTTGGAAGTGTGCTGCACACTAAATAATTTGCTTTGGTAAGAGCCCTTTAATGACCTATGTTACTATACTTCTTTTTATTTTCTTTCTTATCTCTACAGCGGAAGCAGTATTTACATCTCAAATGAACCAATGCCAACATCTAGTAAAGAATTTAAAATTAAGCATGTTTAAAATCATAATGGAATTAAGTACACATTCGGAGTAAGGAATTCATTAATTTTAAATTAATAAAAAATATCTGAATATGTTTCTTGCTTTTCCTTTCTGAAAATTCCCAGTCATGCTGACAGAGGTTACACAGAAAGCGAGGTGACTCCTTGCTATAACCTCTATATATTAACAAATCTAATTCACTTACCTTCCAGAAGAGCTATTTACAAACACCCTAGAGGCAACAGTTTCAGATCATGATTTTTTAACAATTAAAAGCAAAATAAGAAAAGTAATAATAATAAATTGTAATGCATTTTCCCTAGAATAGTGAAGACAATTCTTTTTATATAAGAAAAAATAATCTGGGTAAGTGCAGTTGAGCTTATGATGTCTGCCATCTTAGTTTGGAGTAACTTCATTGTACAAGGTAGATTCCAGCTCTGGACAAGGTGGAGTTGATTATTTGGTATAAGAACAAAGAGGGTGAACTGGAGCGTCATTATATCCTCATGTAATTATGAAGAGGAAGCTATTTAAGCAAGCCACATCTTCTTTCCTGCATTTTAAAGGAGAATTGGTTATACAGAAATCAGTAAGGATACTGTATTTTTCCTGTTGCAAGTGATAGGCAGAACATACGTCAATGATTTTAGCTGAGCTTTTAAAACACACAGTGCAGCATATAGTGCTGAAATCGAGGGAAGCTTACACCATCAAGTACTTTGCTGAAGTGCTTCAAACAATTGTAGTATTACTATATGAAGTCTAAAATTTTGTAGTAAAGATATGTTCTTTTATGTTAATATTCATACCCTTAACCTAGAAAAATAATAATGAAAAAAATTCTGAAAGAGACAGCAAAGTGAGGAATTTATTCAGCAAAAAGATATATGTAAAAATGGGGAACTCAGGCACGTCAGCATCCACTTTCTTTGCCATCTTTGTTGCTGTAACTGGCATTCTGTAAGGTGATGAAGTAGGACAAAGAGATAAAGAAATTGGATGAAAAAGTAGTTCCCCTCCTGCACCCCCCCCAGTACCCTCCCCCC
>VWZG01010827.1:183105-291312 GCA_013396735.1 Grallaria varia
GGGGCTCGGCGGGGCCATGGGGAACCCGCGAGTCGCTGGACCTCGGCAGGGAAGGAGGGAGCCCCATGGGGCAGGCTCTGCCGGCTGCCCGCCGGCCGCCTCCTCCTCCCCAGCGCCGAAGTGTCTTGAGGTGAAGGCGAAACTCGATGCGGTGCTTTCGGAGTTTGTCCATTTCCCGTGGTGGGTCTGAGGTTGTGCCCTTTCGGAGTGGAGGGCTGCGGGGGTTCGCCTCCTGGAGTGAGCGTACGCGTGTGTTGCAGATAGCCGGGTTTATGCTCAGTCACACGCTGCAGGCCGAAACGTAGTTGATCAAGGGAGATGTGACTATTCGTGTGCGCTCCCGTGCAGCCAGTTTTAGGCTGGATTGCGTGCAGTGATGATGCAGAAAGGACAAGTGCACCGCGACAGGGATGCATAGAGCCCATACGTTCCCTGGTTTGTCTGGTAACTCCCCAGAGGTAAGAGCTGCTGACATACTCACAGGCAGGGTTGTTACTAGGATTTTCACAACCGTGTTCACGCTGAGGAAAAGTGCTCGTAAGGCATATTACTAACCTGCTACAAAAGACCCGATTCTGCAAATCGATGAGGAAATGCTTCCATAAATCCTCTGTGAGATGCTGAGGGAAACTCCAGTGCTCCTCACTGTGAGGGATTTATACCTGTGTGGCTTGTAGGAAAATAGTATGTGGTGTTTCTGGCTGCTTGCCAGTACTTTTCAAGTGCCGAGCCTGTTGAACAGCTCTTAACAGGCACGCGCTTTCCTGTAGTAGTACTAGTGATGGACTGTCTGCTCTCTACGCTCTCTGATAACTATTTCTGTGTGTACTTTAAAGTTTAAACAGGTCCCAAGCCGTAAATGCTGAGGAACTATGTTAAAAAGTTGCCACTGGACAATAAAAATCAGGGTACTATGTAATTTAATTGGTAAATAGAAATTCTTTTTTGTTCGTTGTGCTGTTGGATGCTGAATGACATAAAAAAGCCCCCTGATTTGTGAGGTACAGTGCTAAAATTTTGGAGTTACTCACTTTTATTTCTTGTGGGAAAGGCATTGTCATTTGGGATGTTTAACATACTCCTTAAAACATGGATGTTTTCCCCTGGAAAAGGAGCTCTCCAGAATGAGCATGGTGCTGCATATTGGAATGATCAAATTCACATCTTTGCAAACCCTTGTGAAAGTAGAAGGAGTGATCCCTACACTTCCCTTCTGTTCTCTTAATTTCTGTTAATAGTGTCAGCTTTGGCTTGTTTGTTTGTTTTATATTACTTTCAGAGGTAATATATGTCAATGGCGATTCTGTGTTGCTGAGTATAAAATACCAAGAGACAGGTATTAATAACAAGTGAACATTTGAGTTTGTTTGTACATTTGAGTTTGGTGGTTTTGTTTGTTTGTTGTGTTTTTTTGGTTTGTTTTTGTGTGTGTGTGTGTGTGTGTTATTTTATTCAATTTGTACTTTGAGCTGTTGTAAGTGTCAATAGTGATTTGAACTTCACTTCGTGCGGACACAAGAATCTCGTAATGACTATACACCTCCATACAGCATTATTTTCTCTTTGTTGAATGTAAGAGTCCTCAAGGATTTGGGGGGGATTTTTTGTACTTTGGGACCTTAGAAGCATCTTCCTGTGAACTTCTAGAGCCATGCTGAGTTAGTCAGCATATCAGCAGCTACACTGCTCAGAGAAACTAACACTTCAGTACCGGGCCAGGGGGAGCAGAGGTGTTCAGGAAAGGAGGAACAGCATACCTTTTAGTATTTGAATGCATTTGGGGAGAGGGTAAAAGTTCCTGGCCCTGAGGAGGATCTTGATGGGTGAGGCACTGAATGAAACATGACTCTCCAGAGAACTTTGAAGGTCAGCACAGTGACAGTGATTGCTGGAGGTTTACAGAGCTTCTGTGGATCAGGCCCCAAGAGGCATACACATACAGTCAGCCTTCAGACAGATACCAAACTGACCCACTTCAGTTACACTTTGTTAAAGGAAATCAGTTGTAGCTTATTTTTTTTTCTTGTCAAGTAGTGGTTGTAGTTACTGGGAAACTACATATATCAAACATAAACATTTTTTTTTTCATATTTACTTGTTACCATAACTAGTGACAAAACTTAAGAGGTTTTATGTCTCCTTAGAGGTGCAGTGGTGTACCTCTGTAGCAACTGGACTTGTGCCATTGTTTCACCCAAACTCTGCTGATTCTATGATTCCATATAACAGGGAGAACAGAGGTGTTTCTGTTTCTTTATTCATGCTCACATGCTTACAAGTTACTTAAGCTACATTGCATGTACAGGAACACCAAAGACCTGATGCTTACTTGCTTATCTCAAACTTGATTTGACCCACCCTTTCCTGAGATGCTTTTTATTTTAGTGGCCGTTGTTGGGTTTGGGTTTGGGGGGGGGGGGTTTGTTTGTTTGTTTGTCCGTTAGTTTATTTTAATCCTACAGATACACCTCTGCAAGAGTCCTCTGCTAAAGGTCATATTATGCCACAGAAATCCTAGATGCCATATCAGTATTAAAACAGAAAAATCAGAACAATTCTCCGACCATTAACCAGCTTACACATTAGATCTGGAATTCACTCTGTCCTATTTGCTTGTGCATTGTGACCTGTGATCTTAATCTTGGCCTGTCTTTGTCTGCGCAGATAGTAAGCTCTCTGAGTCAAGGATTATATCCTGTGTTTGTAAAAGGTAATGAGCTACTGATCCCAGGCTCCTGTAATTACCAACAGCTATATAACTATAATATATTCCTGCAGAACTTCAATAATAGGATTACTAAACTGTAGTATCAGATGTCTTTGATCTTTTTATCAGTAAGACTGAATGACCTTTCTTCGAATTTATCTAACAATGTATGTTCCGCCAATTTTTCTAAAAAACAGCAAGTCTCTGCCTTTTATTTTCTCCTAGAACACTTTGCATTTTCTGTTCAAATGGCATTAAAGCTTTCAAGACAAGAAACACATTACTGGATTTTTGCCCGTCCTCCCCCAAAAACTAATAAAAGCTAGACGATAAAATGCTCACTTGCTGAAATACAAATACCTACATAGTGACTAGGATCCTACCAATAATTTTTAAATACTAGAGTACAATTATAGGTAAAACATAGAAGATTGTGTGCCATATATGCCACAGATTTAAATGTCAGATGTGCAAATTACCTTGATCTTTCAAATTATTAATTGCTGTTGCAAGACCTTCAAACTTCTGCAGAATGAAAAACTTTTGTTCACTTTCAAAATATGCTGAAGGACAACTAGATGAACCAAAAGAATCTGGAGTTTCAGAAGGGATCCAAACATCATTCTCTTCCTCCCCACACTCCCCAACAAAACTAAATTTCAGTACCTCCAGGTAGCTACTGTACATTAAATCAGTGTTGGGCTGAATGGTCAGTGAGAACATTGTGTTTCAGTGTTCCTGTTTCAATGTGTTCTCTGTCAAAGGTTGTAATCTGTCCCTTCTTCCATCTTTTTCTATTCAAAAGCAATCCATGCAATAGAGAAAGGAAGCGCAGAGTAATAATGTTGAGATTCAACTATCAAAAACACCTTTCGGAGCCAAAACTGCATTTTCCATGATCTTACGTGGTGCACTGTTATGTCCCATGCGACTTGGGAAAGTTCCAGTATCCACTGACTTCTACTGCGTTGGGTTTAAGTGAACAACTACAGATCTGCAGTTGAGCTGTCAGAAACGATTACCAAAGGGACTCCTCTATAAGGCTGGCTTTTGGAAGATCAGTGAGGAGATACTACATTTTGTCTGAGGATAGTATTAAGAATAATTTTGTGTCACTCTACCCCGCTTCTTCATCCAAGCTCCTAATTTTAGTATATCCAGTAGGCATTAGCTGCAGCTTGACAGATTTATTAAATAAGTTTACAAATGGATTCTGGACTAATAATCTACACGTTATCAATACTCTGGGATGAATTTTATTGAGTTTTTCCACTTTTAACTTTGAATTTATTTCAGGTGATGCTGCTTCCATTTTTTTTTGTGCCTTTGTCTATCAGAAATGTCTTCAGTTGGAAAATCAGTATAATACCAACTGAGGCAAATTAAGTTACTCTTGGTTTTATTTTCTACTGTTTTTTTTACTTATCTGGCTACGAAATGTGTTCTTGCTGTCTTTATGCCTCAGATGGCCTTTCAGCAAGTCTCCCTTCATCCATGTAGACAGCACACACTATGGTAGTGCTCTTCACTTCTCATCCTTTGTTTCTGCCCACTAATTTCTGAGTGATGTTTTTTACCATTTTGTCTGGAGCTGTTTTATTCTGCCCTGCACAGGTGTACAGCTTTAGACTTAAAGAAAACCCCAGCCTACTTCACAGGGGAGACACTGTGCTTTTCAGTCTAGTTGACTTCTGTACTGATTTCCCTTTTATTTATTTTTAAGCAATGTCTTTTTAGATAATGTCCTGACCTGCTTATGTGCTCTGGGTTATTCTTGTAATATTTTGGACGATATAAATCACTACCTTAATCAGAGCTATTTTCTATGATTAGCATTTTTTTTCCCAATACTAACTAAAACCCAACCTCAAATAGGTGATTCTATGACTATTTGATGTTTAAAAATGCAGTTATGACTTCTAGAAAATTCTGATCCCTACCTTTATGTGAATTATTTATTCCTGGCTGGCGTGAAGCTCACTGGTGTCTCATAGCAGTGCACCCATTCCAGTACTATCTATTAACCTGGCTGCATTTTCAAGATCTCTTATGATTCAGAAATTGAGCCTGTGGATCAAGGTGAACTTCTAGCAGTACAGCAGTAAACCATGGTCGGAAATTCTTTTCCTGGAAATTTTTTTTCCTACTTGGTCACTTATGTGCAACTGTTGCTTGCCGGGGAAGTCTGCCTCTTTGTTAATGCATAACGGCGTCCTGGCAGTTGACCCTATATCTGCTGTTCCCGAGATTCTCTTCAGTGCATGTGCTGTAGTTATTTCAGTTATTCCACTGTATTTGTTATATATGTTCTACATTTGATTTGAAAATGGCTTCTAGCTGTGGGAGTTCCTTGAATTTATTACTCTACTTATTGTCCTCTCAAATATCTTTTTTTGAAATGTCCTGGATTAGAAATAATCCTTTCACTGCCTGTCGCCATTTCTTGCTCTCATCGATATCTTTACTTATTATCTGTATATCCTTGTTTGTCTGGAGTTTCTTTATCTATTGCTGCTATAATGGTAGTTTACAGAGGTCTAAAACTGTATTTTCAGGTACAACCATGCTTTTACATCAATAGCTTCTTCTGACTGCTATATGTGGCATCATCCCGGTGTACTGGGAATCAAAGAATCACAGAACAGTTACAGTTGGAAAGGACCACTTGTGAGGTCATCTGGAATCTGCAATTTGTGCCAATATGAAGTACAGTCAGAGAATTGTGTACCCTTTTTTTGGTCAGGTTTATCTTCAGCCATTGTTGCACATCTTTCATGTTGTCTTCACCTAGCAGATGTCTGTTTGTTTTTTCTTGAACCATGCTGCTGACAGGCAACTCTGTTTTCCTTTAATATGTTTTATAAACTATAAGAAATGAAAGCTAAAATACAGTCTCATCTTGCCACTAGTATTCTAGTTTCACCAATAAAAGAAAAATATGTTAAATTTTTTTTATTCAAAGTGCCCTGAGCCCAATGAGAAAAGATGATTACATGGGGGACCCAGAAAAGTTAACCCACAATAGATGTAGTGTTCATCTTATCTCTTCCATAGAACAGACATCCCACTTTACTGACATTTGAAAAGAATTTGAGGCCAAATGGTTCTTGCATGAGAGAAGTTCACGTTTCCTCTTTTCATCTAAAAAGAGAGTACCAGGATATTACTATAAGAAAATGGTGTTGGTGTAACTTTATCCATTAAATCCAGATAAGTGGCAAATTTAATAAAAGATTTAGGTAATTTATATGCAAAACCATTCAATTTCACTCTCGTGTATTGATTTCATGGATGTTCAGACAAAAAAAATTAATAATGTATAATGCTGAATAGTCACGTGTTGAATGCTAAAACAGAGAATAGCTCATAAATAAACCTTCAGGTTTATTTCAGGTTAAAGTTTATGGGATTTAAGCCATGCACTTTTTAAAACGCTTGAAAACATATCCATCTGAAGATGTCTGGCGCTGAAACTGAAAAGTCATTCCATTTATTAAGAATTATTTTATGTAGCAACTATGCAAATATTTAATTAGGATTTTTATGCATACAAATCTGAAAAATGCAGTCTTTCAGTAGGAAACAAAATATATTTTGTTGAAGCATTTAACTATTTGTCAAAGTCATGAAAAAATTCCCCCTCTGCATTACATTAAATACTTGACTGGATTTTTTATTCTGTAGAGCTTTAGATGTTGGCTGAAAACATATGGGAAGGGTGCATGGAGACTTGTTTCATCTATTCTGTTGATGTTTCTCTGTGCTGTGGTTTTCTGCCAGTGGAGGTGACTGTTCACATGAGAATCTTTCCTTCCTACCTGTCCTAACTTAGTGTCGTCTTTAAATGAGTTAATTCCCACCGCTTGCAAAGGAGCTTTTGAATGAGGAGGTATATTTAGAAACGCACGTTCTTCTTATGAAGAATAATTTAATATCAGCTAAATAAATTATTAATTGCAGGTCTGCCATTTGTCGCTGCACAGTGACTCAGGCTGCTGTATGAGTAGATTGAACATATATCTTCATAACAATTTCTGAGACACTTACAACTTGGAGTTGGATCAGGATCTTCCTCAGCTCCTCTAAATCTACTCATGTACAGCTGATTTACACCAGCTCCATCATGGTGTGAGTGGGCTGGTATTCTGACATTGTTACTGCTGTTAGCCAAAATCAATCAGACAAGGCATTTTTAATACCCCTTATCCCTGCCCAGAAATTAGTCTAGCAGCTTGCTATTAAAAGTTGCTGTACCTCACTTACTGTACTGCTTGAAATGTTAGCAGTGCCACTGCTGCAGAAAGAAGGCTACATTTAACCCACTGTGTTATAAATATTTCTGGTTTGGCTGGGGTTAGACAAGCTGATGTTTCATTAAATATTACAGAACAAGCAAAGTTCACCAAGCTGACATATGTGAGCACAAGCAACAGAAAACCTCCCGCTGCTCTGAATCCACCTGGGCAGGTGCTATTTGGTGTGCTGTGACTGACACTCTCTCTGCAGTGTTTAGGCAACACTCGGGGACATCAGCCCCAGCCAGTGTTGTGGCTGAGATGTGTGATGGTGGCACGTTCTCATGCCTAGCTGTCGTAAGGGTGAGGTTCCTGCCTGTCACGGTGCCTTTCCACACTTGGGAAATGGTGACTGATATGCACAGTCTCTGTGCATCCTGAGAAGGGTGTGGGGCAAAGCCTGGAAGGTAGGAAAGGGTAGGGAGAGGAGGAGGCCCCTGAAGGAGGTAGCAGGCACACATGGAAAGAGAGTGAGGATATGAGCATCCAGGTGTCATGTAAAGTGCAGACATATGCAAAAATAGCAGCAATGTGTCTGGAGTAGGTATTAGTACCACTGTGGCCATGGCACGCAAGAGCACAGCCCAAGCATTTAAGTGGACTTTGCAGTCTGTTTTGCACTTTGGTCCACCAGAAGTGTCCTTCCCTTGGCTCCGCTGATTTAAAGCCAGCATTTACGTATCCAAAATACATGGTAAACATACAATAAAAACATCAGTAAGAGGGAAAGCAGGAAGTTCCTTGGGTCAGGCATGGTTTGAAGGGTCAGAAAAGGAAATGTTGAAATGTAATTTCCTCTGGCAGCCCTTACATGTTGACACAGCTCCTTTGGGATAGTTCATGGGGCTAAAGCAGTGCAGCCTAGAGGCTTGTCTGCCTGATAATGGAATACTCTGTTCTCTGACAGACCTTGGGGCCAGGAAAAGAGGAAAATGCACAACACCAATAAACCCACTCACATTTTTGATGTCAATCAACTGCCTAGCCCTTGAATGTGGAATGGGCCCAGTGTTTGTGGTATGAATCCAATTATTCTTGGTGTCTATGTACTCAGTTATTTCTTATCAGGGAAACCAATGTATACAGATGCAACATGTACTTGTTCCTCAGAAGATAAGATGTTATTGATAAGTTAGCTGAAGAATCTAATGAGATTTTTTTAGACCAGGTTTATAGTCACATAGATTTTATTATAGTTTAAAAAATATTACATACATGTAGTAGTTCTAGTTCACAGTTTTTGATGTAAAATGACCCAAAATACAGCATCATCACACACTAGAAAACAATGTAAATACAATTTTATTTAATAATGAAGTGTATGAATCTCAATATTTCAGATTAGATCACATTTTCCAGTGGAGTTAGGGATTATCCTGGTCTGTGAGGTTTTGTTACATGCACCTGCCTAGTGTGGTGAAATAGAATTAGAGTTGTACATATTTGGATTTTACAAGTGGTTTCATTTTTCCTCTTTTATGCCTAATATTATTTATATTAAGAAGTATTACTTTCAATAAGTGTAATATTGTTATTTGTAAAACAACATCAACAATCATCCTTGGAAAAGCATTGGTGTCTGGTACATTGACAGTTGTGTTTAATGATTTGCTTTTGCAGCTTCTTTCTGCTTAATGATTGCCAAGCAAGCTTTCAGCATTAATTATGTGTCTGGCTGGGGTGTAAATTACGGGTGGAACATGCCACTCTACCTGTTAAGATAGCTGTCAAGAGTCAGACTTCTTAGTTTTGCAGAGCTGGTAAAAGTTTCCTCTAAACCTTGGTACTGTCTTTTTTTAGGTGCTGAGGTTGTTTGCCGTGCTTTGCCCAGGCCCTGTGAGGGCCAGTGTTGGACTGAAGGCATCTGACTGCCCCAGGGATGCTGTGCCACAGCTGAGGGTTGAACACTAAAGGGAAACAGTCCAAGATCCTCATCTCACTGAGCTCCATAGCTTGGAGAGAGACTTCTGTCAGGGTCACTGGACTCACAGCAAACAGATCATGGCTTCATCCCGACTAGTGGCAAGATCTAGAGACATTGCCAATGTCATGCAACGGCTTCAAGGTAAGTGGCTGCCTTGGGTTGGTGATCCCTGCCTTCCCCTTGTAAGTGGAGGTTCCTATTTTTCACTATACTGCGCAGTCAGGACAATATTTCTGAAGTTTAGTAACTTCTCTAAACTTACCTACTGGGAAGTATTTCTAGTGTATCTGAAGGCTTCTGATTTTACAAGTCCTTTGGTATAGCATTAGCAGTAGTGTTTAAAAGCAATTGGTATCATGAACGTGGCACTGTGGGACAGGACACTGTAAGTCTATGAGACTTTGGTTCTGTTTCTTCCACATTACCTGATTGTGCATCAGGTTTCTCGTAGAAAAGAGAGTGGAAATTATAGCCAGACCCTTTCTCAGCTTTGAACTCGATGGGTAGATCTTTTATACTGATAAACTAATACTTATTAGTTTAGCAATACTTACTGTCTCCAAATGAGAACAGCACTTCATTATATTGTTAATCACTGAAGCTCAATGAGCTTATTAGTGGTCGAGTTGAGGCCCTTTTAGATAACACATCATAGGTTGTCTTTGCAATATTCATTGAGTATTCATTATGTTTTTATGTTCTTATAACTTTATTAAGTAAATATATTGTCTTTTTTTAAATTTACATGCCTAACTTCTGCTGCTAAAAGGATTGAATTCAGAATGTGGTTTTTTTTTTCAAATCATGACATTGACTTGGAAAAAATTGTCAGTGCTGTTGTAGGTTTCACTCCTATTAACTTTTGAACTTGATCATAAATCCCTGACCTTTTCCTTTTTTTACAGACCAGCTCCCACTGACTTCAGCAAAAGCTTATATGCACAGAATCCTTGCTACCCCCTTCTGTATCCTCTAAATTTGGAAGCTTTATCTGTTTGTGGCCTTTCCTTCCATTTATTGTTTTTCAGTTGAGGATATCTGAACTCAGCTTCCCAGTCACCAGCTACAACTAGCATGAACAATTTTCATGTAGCCTCACTAGATAAATGGAAGGATAAATAAATATTCAGGGTCTGTCCTATGTAGACCTTCAACAGCACTTCACCAATTCCAAAATGTTTCTTCTTAAATTTCCTCAGCCTTTGGTACATTTACTATATTTTTCTGTGCTATTCTTATTCCTGCCTGCTAATTCTTAGGCCACAATCTTGGACAGTGGTTTCATGGTGATAGAATTCGTGGTTTACACATTAGAATTAAGACACTCCAGGTAGATGAGCGAAAGAGTGCAAGGGCACAGTGAAGCAGTCATCTCACAGAACAGGCAGGGGTCTTAGGGTCTGTGTGTATATATCACAGTATGCTATATATTTGTAAGAAGTCATGTTCTTAATAGAGATTCCAGAAAAAAAAAAAAAAAAAGATACTTGAACCAGGAAATGAGATAACTATGAAACTGTGAGACCAGAGGAATATGAAGAAGTGCGTAAGAGAAATGGCAGAGGTGCTCAAAGGTTATGGAGGCATATTGCAAGGGAAAGGATCAGGGAGCTGAGCTGTGTACAGGAAGGATTATTCAGGCTGGTACTCTCAAGCAACGTATAAGGAGTATGCTACAGGAATTATTTACAGAGCGTGAGGACTATTAATTATCTGATGTCATTTACTGACTTTCTAAACATTTATAAAGCTGTTGCTGACAAAATGGCTGTTCTGTTTATTAGCACTTTGGTTTTGTACCTTTTTTTTTGATTTTTATGTACTGTGCTCTGTTGAAATCTGATACATAACTCAGTCTGCTGTATGTTTTGTTTCCTTTTTTTTTGTTTGTTTGGTTTTGTTTTGTGAGGGTTTTGTGGAAATTAAGCACAAAAAATTAAGTGAACTCTGAAGTGAAGGTTTTTTAGAAGAAAATGTATGAACTAAATGGAAATTTGGCTTCTCATGTTAATTTGATGTCCTACCTGTAACTGTATTCTTTGCTTCTCATATGCGATCAGCTCAGCTTGGTATTGATGGGATCTGGGTTTTGCTGCAGAAGCACTACTTCAGTAAATCACCTGCGCCAATACTGGAGTGCTTGGAGCCTAAGTCTTTTTTTAGTCTGTAGTTCTGCATTATGGATGAGCAGGCATTCTGCACTGCGACTACCTTAGCCCTTGTTTAAGGTTGCTCTACCTTTTAGAAATTATAGTCAGCTGAAATAGGAGTAGGTGGACGTAGGAACCCAGAAATACTTCTTGGCATGTTTGCATGGCAGCCCAGGATCAGTGCAGTTGGAGCTGGATGCATAGCTCAAGGTGAGAGTGGAACTGACAGTTCTGAAGTTGTATCAGGAGTGGCAATGTTTTGGGGGATCCTCAGGCAGTGCAGAGCAGCAGCTGTGCTTTAAAACACCTATTTTTGTACCTGGCTGTAAGCTGAGCGGGAGAATTCTTGTGTGATACTGTTAGACAGTACTGCAAGATTTCAGTGCTGGAAATTGAGGGAGAGAGGTAAAGCAAACTGTGCTCCCTCCCCCACACTGTTGTCTCATATTTGCCTCATGGGTTTGCAGTGAGTGTTTATGGTGGGAGAGTGTAGGAAATGCCAGAAAAAATGCCACCCTTCATTGGGATTCAACACCAGTTTTGAAATCTCTGCTGTACATACTTTAAGTGAATGCAATTATAGCTGCTCTCCTAAAATCTGTCAGAGAGCAACAAAGTTGATTCTGGTTTTGGTTGAGGGTTTCTTTTGCCTTCATAATCAAAATAATCATACTAATAATTATTTTATTAATTTTTTCCAGCCACTTCCTTTTGATAGTTGTGACACTTGCAATACACCCTGTACATGTGCAGAATTTTTTAATAACAATGTGTATCACTGCCTCAGAAATCTGCTTGGGACAACCAGCAATAAAGATGTGCAGTGTGCTGGGCTGTGGCTTTGTATGCAAGTGTATATAGAACCTGTCTTATCCCATGGTGCCAAGGGCAAAGACTTGTTGCAGTATAGCTCTCTCTGCTCGAAAGAGTGAAGAATCTATTTCTTTTGTCTAGGTCAGGTAGGGCACTGGAGAGAGGTGGACACTGAGGACAAGATTTATGATCTCTGACTTAATCATCCCTATGATCCTAATAAAAATTAAGACATAGGACTGTTCATTATAGCTCATTCTGCACTCGAGAGAGACAGGCCTCTCCAGAAGGAGAATGATCCTTTGCCATTTGAATTTTAATTAATAAGAGTATGTTTTTAAAGCAAAAAAAATCTTTCCTCTTAAACTCACTCTGGATTGTGGGTATTTTGGGTTTTTGTAAACTCACTGTAGAGACACTTCACCCTGTAGCAGAAGCTATGGTGAGAAAGCAAGCAACATGGTCATGCATGAAGACCCACGTGCTGGAAAGGAGACATAATTCTAGTAACATTCATACACTCCAGAAAAGCTTCAAGACAGGCAGGTCAAATTATTTTCAAGTCCAGCCCTTATTTTATGTAAAGTTACCTACAACTGAGTATCATCTGTAATTTTCATGTCTTCCTTACATTAGCACTATTCACAGAATGCTGTGTGTTGGGTTTTCTTCTGGATTGTCCTTCCTTTCTTCCTTCCTTCTCTGCCTCCCCTTCCCCTTAAGTTTTGGCTCTTTTTTTCCTTCCTTTTACATCTTAGCATTTCTTTTCTGTACCAGTGGCCATTAACTAAACAGTACATTTTTTTCTGTTTAGCTGATCGGCACTTTGTTATGCACTTCCACTGGTGTTTTCTTTTGTTTGTTTTCTCTCTAAGTCAACAGTGACAAGAGCCACAGTTTAACATTAAGCTAAGCTGATTTAACAGATACCTGTGGCTTCACTGCATGCATGTTCCGAACTTTCTTTCCACCAGTATTCTTCCTCCTCTTACCTTAGACCTGAACCAACTGAGACGTGGTTTGTAGAGGCCAGAATAGCTCCTGGAAAAATGTCAGGTCTCCCCTTTCAGTGCCATTTACCATTTTATTGACTGCAAAACCAAAGCACAAAATGACATTTTAAAATGTGAGCAAAATTGAAAAGGCGTGCTTCTTCTGGGAGGACATGCTGCACATCTTGCACAGTTGAGTTTTACCCCCTTATCACAAACACTGCTTCAGTCAAGCGTTCCTTCTATACAGTTTGCTTGTATACATTACTTCTGTGCAGTCCTGCTGCTGCCTTTTCTATCTTTTACTATCTAAAAGATGCCACTTCAATTCCTGCGTATTTCTTGGATGTAAAAGATTCTTGAATTACGGAAGATGCCAGTGTGAATTATTATAGTCTCTTAGGCACGCAGATCTTGTAACTAAGGCAGTTCATTACTCATTGGCAGTGCATTAAGGGTAAGTAGACGCTTTTAACTCTATTGACTGGTATCCAAAAACATAGCCCCATACTAGCCAATGAGAAGAGAATTACCTCTATCCCAACTGAAACCAGCACAAGACTGTATGACCTGAAACCCAAGTAAATCTAAATGATGAACTGGGAATCTGAATAACATTATAGCCCACAAGTTACTTAATAAGAGGAATTCAGGCAGGATTCCAATTTTTACTATTTTTTTCCAGTGTGGAAAAACTTAATACTATTTCAGAGCAAAATATTGAAATACAACATTTATGTGTGAAGGTTAAGACAGCTTGAAAAAAAACCCATCATAGATGAAAAGAAAATCATTAAAGGGTAAAAATGAAGTTGAAAGAGATTGAGTGTTTTCATTTCCTATAAGAAAAACATGTGAAAGGTTTAGTCTGCAGTTGGGGGTATTCAGGTTAAGTATTAGTTAACATTTGCTAAGGCAAGTTGCTAAGGCAAGCTGTAAAATCACCATTTTTAGAAGTATTTTATTTTGATTTTTGCATAAGCAAACAACTCCAGTGAGAATCCACTTCAGGTTTCTTCTGATCCACATATCTAATGGTAATAATCTGATATATTGCTGGCAAAGATAAGTTCTGAGCTACCTCTAGGTATTGCAAAAACGGGGGAAAGGGTACAGTCAAAACTTTTCACTAAAAGCGCAACTGACTAAAGTATGAAGTGAATTTAGGTATCATGTTGTATTAGAATGTTTTCTCATATAGTTAGACTGTTTTGACCTATAGAGCAGTAAGTATCTCAGTACAGGGCACCATGTGCTGGTTTTTTCTTTCTTTCTTGACTGCAGTTAACTTTCATTTTGGGTTCTTTTCAATGAGAACACAGTCCTGGGGCAGTATGAGCAATACAGAATGTATTTTGGTGAGGCATGATTGTATTTTTTGATTTTCAGAGGGTTTTTTGTGATTAACAAATTCCAAATCAGAGATTTAAAATGCATTTTAAAAAAAACTTTAGAAAGTTAATATTGCCATCTCATTGCTTGCACTTTTTCTTATGCTTTCTCTCACAAAATTAACAATCTAAATCAACATACTCCTATTACTTTTTTTTGTTGCTTGCGCTTTTGGTGATCACAATGCAGCTCCCACAATAACCACAGCTCCTCTTTCCACTTGATTTTTGGTCAACCAGGATATAAAGCACTAAAGATCACACAGATGCTTTATAAATGACAAACATATATTTGCATTTGAGTTTCTATTAAAAAAAAAAATCATTGTGTTTTTCTGGTTTTCATCTTGAATAAAGTATACGTTTAGGGCAGAAAATGGTTGGCATGGTAGTGTCTCACAGAGATTGCTTTCATTTGGTTCTGTAGGAACACAGTTCAAAAACTGAAATTCTTCTCATATGCTACTCTTAAAAAACTGACAGGATTTGTTACTCAAAACGTAGGAGGCAAAACGCAAGAGTAAAATCTTCTTGGATAATTTTATAGACAGTGGTTAAAAATTCTGCATCTTAAATACAGTGGATATCCAAAACATGTCAGGCGAGTTGTGTTTTTTATGAACCCATCTTCAGCAGCTCCATGCTGCTCAGTATGATTTGACAAGTTCATATGTAGGCATCCCCACTGCAGCTGTTTAATGTTGGTTGTGATAAAGCACTATCTGAGGCTCAAAGCAGTTTTCAGTCAAGGCTTTGTCTTAAAATAACATCTGCCATATTTGTTACTGGTGTGAAAAGGGTGATATTTTAAGGAGTCTAAATAGGAACAATTATGTGTCAATTTTGAGGGTTTAGTGAAGATAAAGATTTTGAGAAGGAAAATATGGTAGTGATGAGTATTTTTGAGTGCATCCCATCTATTCTGACAGGCTGTTAGACAGTAATTTTAGTAATAGCTCTGGGCTAGGGGTATCAGGAAACAGAATATATTAAAAATATTATGATGCCACATTTTTCTATGCAGGTTAGACTATTTGTCAGTTGTCTGTGACATCAGTTTCATTTCCTGTTTCTATTACAGTATTCTGAAGTCTTGAAAAATCAAACTTTATCTCCTCAGAGCTGTGCTGTGGTACCTTCCTACAATACACTTTGGTGTATTGTTAAATTTGAGCATAGCTGATTGTCATCATCATAAATAACCCTCCCTTTTGGAATGCCACATCTGTTGTTTTGTAGCACTAAAAGAACTGAAAATTACAGAATGTCCCTTGTCCCTCATTACTAATCAATAGCCATTAAAATAGTTTTGTAGAGGAACTGTTGCTGATCATACTTGTATACTGATGTAGAGATGTTTGTAGTGTAAAGGCAGATTATTTCCGTGAGAAAGTTCTACATTTTTTGCAGTTTTCCCATTATCATGTTTTGCCTGTTTGTAGAAATCAGAAGCTTCACCGTCTTTATTTATCAGGATGCTAATATACTTCAGAGAATATCCTTGCAGGCAGATAAACCAGACAGATAAAAAAGTAGCACCTAACAATTATTAGCAATTTATTCCACATACATTTTTTTAGAATGCCATTTTTGTTTTCCACTTTAGACTTCATTTGCTTAAAAATATCCTTGTTTCTGTCACAAAGCTTCTCCTTGTGAGTCATATCACTGAATCCTAATTTTAGACTCACACTGAGGTTTTTCAGTTGGTAGTTGTATGTACCCAAGTGAATTGTCTATTACTGGGTGCAAGAAAACAGACTACTGTTCTGTCTTTCATCCAAGATGAGAAAGAGCTTTATGAGGGAAGTGTCAACAACTTATTAAGAATCCAACAGTCTATTTAAAATAGAAGAAAGAAAGAAAAAAACAAAGAAAGAATGAAAGAGAAAAAGAAAGAAAGAAAGAAGGAAGAAAACCAACCCCGCCAAAAATGCTCTTCGGCTCTCTGGAATTTATGTCTCCATGGAAAGCTAAAAAGGGATGTTTTACAAGGAGTTTTAACCAGTTACATAATCACACAGCTGATTTTTATATTCAAAATCTGATTGCTAGTATTTGGGGATGTAAGTTTCATTATTCTCATTTGTTAGTGGACTAAATCAGGGCTGTTCCACATATAATGTTCTTTTCAGAAGGGATGCAAAGAAATTAGGGCTAACAGTAAAAGCTAGCCTCTGTCCTGTACATTGAGTCAGATCCTGGTCATTTTAGGTTCTTGGTGATTATTTTAATTCAGTATCAGAGCTGTTAGGGAATTAGCAGAAAAGCAGATTGATGTTTCAGTATAATTAGCCTCCAGGTGCACATGGAAGGACGGGTAGTGCTGAGTTACTACACGGTGAGGACAGTTCCTGGGCTCCAGCTCAGCCCCAACACAGCTTGCCTGGTGGTCAAGACCTTGTACCTCAACCTGCTCTCCCTTCTTTCTCTAGTTTATCTGTTTTTCATGTTTTCCCTTGAGGAGTCATCATTGTTAACATATAGCATTGTGAAATATTTTTCAGAGCTTCATTACATGGAACATAAACAGTGACATATTGAGATGTAATTTGTGAATCTTCTTTTACTGTAATTTCACTGGAGTTTATGTAATTACTTTTCAGTATTTGTTATATAGTCTTTAGTACTTTCAAGAGGATTATGCCCTCGCTGATGTACATTGGTTTAAGTGACTATGGAGAATGTATGTAATCTGTTTATAACACTGTTAGGCTTGTGGCACAAACCTGAAAAACCTGTAAATCTCCAAGCTAGAGACTGTTGTATTCACCCAGATAACAGATACATCTGGAACATTTAATACCATCCTGTATCCACATAGCCATTGCTGCAGAACAAGAGTTGCAATTTAGTTTACCCAAATCAACAAATTTCATTAGCTCTGCCTGTGTAATTACCTGGGAAAAAATCATCCTCCCCTTACAGAGATACTGAAGGCCTGTACAAACGTGGTTGACCATTCCCGTGCTTGCTGCACCTCACTCATACAGGCCAGCTCATGTGTCCTGTCATAACCGCATAGACTGTCATGCCCCTCACCAGCTTGCTTGGAAGTCACCATTGGCACACCTGGATAGGCACAGCTTCTTCACTGTACTGTGTGGATTTCTGTAAGTCTTTACTTAAGGTCCTATTGTGAGAAAGCCGCTCACTTCCAGACCTTGTGAATGCCGCAGCTGTTCTGTAAAGGCTTTATCTTAAGCTCATTAAAACAAAGGAAAAATCTTCTTTCCATAAGGTGAACGAAATGAACCACAACAGCAACTGTATGTGAAGAGTATTACTGTTAGCTTTCCGGTCTTGGAGGGAAAAAAAAACCCCTTTACATGCAAGATCACAGTATTCAAGAGGATTTGAGGCCAAACTAGTGTAGCAAAGCAGAATATTTAATATTTACCTTCTTTTAGTGCCTTTTAGATTTAAAAAAAAAAAAGAAAAGGAAAAAGCCTACTTAGGAATGGAGCTTGTAGTCCACAGACTTGTCTGTTTGTTAGAAATCATGGTTACCTACAGGTAAATTCACTTTTGGGCTGTGTTTTTCCTCTCCCAAGGAAATTAAAGTAAATTATTATTACAGTTGAGCTCGTATAAAGACCCATCTCTTAATTCTCTTAGTTTTGGCCAGGGTTTCTGTTTTACTGTCTCATTTGCTTAGACATCCCTAGGCTTTTCTAGGTCCATGTGGTGCAGCCATTCCCAGTTCTGAGACTGCATATTGATACTTGTGTAGTAGACAGTTGCAGATACCACCCAATTTTCTCTTTTACTTGACTCCTGTTAATAACAACAGCAACACCCCCCCTGCCACCTGTTTAGGTCCACTGGGTAGTCCAGAAACACCACGTGGTTTTTCAGGAGAGAATCGAGAATCAGCATCACCATTTAAAACAGTTATGAGCTGCTAACCCTCTCACTGTACCAGCCCAGTCCTTTTCTGCTGGTAGCTGGGTATGCTACATACTTGAGTGCTGTTCTGCAGCCTGGACATTCCTATTCCATTCACTCACAGATGAATCTGATGTGCCTTGTTATGGTGAGGACAAGAAATACCTTTTAATGGAAGTCACAAGCTTGTGCTCCTGTCCAGATGAGGAGAGAGGTTTGGGAATTGACCCTTTACTCAGGTTTGTAGCCCTGCTGGCCTTTCTCCCCAAGTGGAGTGCATTGTCACAGAAGGTCAGACCGTGGTGGAGTGGAGTGAGGTGATACTTAAAGCAGCCAAAATTCAAGTTTGTGGACAGGAGAGACAGAGGTGAGGCTATACACACATTGATCAATCACAAATCAATGAAAAAACCAAATGTGATCAAGCCACTGTATTATCAGGGGTCTCCGGGCATAAAGATTTGTTAGCAGATTTGAGTTGCAGTGATAAAACATGGGTGATCATGCTCTGGTTTGAGACTGATTAGACAGGACATAAGTCTAATTAACCTGGATTTCTGGCTGCTTTGCATTACGGAAGTTGGGCATTGCAGGAAGAAGACTTAAAAAGGCATTTGGGCACTTGGAGATAGATATTGCTATAAAAAGGCATGATGTGCATTTTTGTAATACCTCTTTACATGCCTTAGTTCAACTTCAAAGACTTAATTACTTTATAAATTACTTTATAATCCGATCCACAAACAAAAAAATAAAGTGGATAAAAATCATTGATGGCATTAGCATTGAGAAATTTTAAATTTATTGTTTGTAAATATATTTAGTATCTCAAACATAGTTAGTATTTCTAAACCTAAACTCTTATTTGTCAGCAGTTGTGAGCCAACGTCAGTGGGCTATTCTGGAACTACTAATTTTGTTCTTCAATGCCATGTCCATTAAATAAAAGTGAAGCCATGAAGACAAGGTTGTTTTCTAAAACACATGTCCATCCTATCAAAAAACTGAAGCTGTATTAAGAGAATACATTGCTGCTTTTTCATTCAAATGATTTTTTTTTTTTTTTTTAATAAAAAGCCTGGAATCTTGCTGTGCAGCTTCTGCTTTCTGCTTCCCAAAGCGGCAGAAGTGTATTTTGTCATGGGGGGGCTTTTTTGGTTTTGTTTTGGGGTTGGTTTTTGTTGTTGTTGTTGTTTTTTGTTTGGGGTTTTTGTTTGTGTTTTTGGTTTTTGATTTTTTGTTTGTTTGTTTGTTTGTTTTTCTGTCTGACTGATCCTCTCAGGAGCAGAAAATCTGCTGCTTCTGCATCACAAGGTATCGTAGAAAGGAGTTGTATAATCTGCTTTCTTGGCCTTGCTTTTCAGAATGGCCCTTTGTTTGGTCACTTTGGTGAGCTTGTATGCAGCCTTGTTGCATAATTCTTCTTCTTTCATAATCCTGAGCCTGCCTGTTCATTTGTGTGGTTGCTAAGAAAGCTAGAGGTGTGACCAGCTGCCAGAAGTAATTTGAATAAATAAAAGGAATCATGAACAGTTAATTGTTGTGTTTACATCTGGTTTCTAAGAGACTAATAGTACATGCTAACTGTCTCTGTGTGTTTGTATTTGAGATCTTGGGCACATTTAAATCCTTTGTTCCCTGGGGACACTTCTGTCTGCACAAAAATAATTACACTTTGTATTTATATTTATCAATAAGAAGTCATCAGGTTTGAGTAGGAAATTGCATGCATTTATGAATGAGATTGAATAATGGTATTCTGTTGTGGGAATTCTTAGGAAGTCAAGGTGGTTTTTATTATTTTTTTATTTTTATTTTTTTTTTCCTCTCTGGGCTTTAGGAAGGGGTTTGCAAATATGTTATGAAGTAACGCATTTTGACCTCTGAGGGAGGTAGGATAGTTAGTATCACTTTCCAGATTGGAAGCGAAACAGAGTAAGTTTCCATTCTCACCAGCTACTATGAAAGATCCAACATGGCCCTTACTGCAGTCAGGAAGAATAAATCAGTTCCTGAAACTACTGATCTGGTTAAGTACCCGTTTGGTTCTAAGAGTCAGGTTCACATCTATCTACCATTAAAAATCAGGTCTACAGGTACCTCCTGGTAGCTATTAGTGGTTATTTCTGGTTATTATTAATAGCTGGTTGTTCCTATTGAAAGGCCAAAATAGTGGGAACTGTGTTATCAGGAATAGAAAGTACTTTGAAATTTCGCTTAGAGATTGTGACTTAGACATTCAGCAGCATGTTTGAAGAGTCTCACTGTAAGAGTCACCATTATATTTTCTTTAAGTTTTCTACACTATTATATGTTAGTAACCAAATTTGAAAATTTTATAGGCCATGGTGCCTTTTTTAAAAAAAAAAAAAATAAAATTTATATGCTTGACATATTTAAAATGCCAAACCTCATAGCTGCAAATATACAGCTATTTAAGACAATAGTCGTGATAATACAATGAGTGTTCTCCAACTGAAATGCTAATTGCCAGCAAATTTGTATTTTGAATGAAACCAAATCTGGAATCTATATTCAGTAACATAGTCAATTAACACAGCATTAAGGCATTCAGGTTATTCTCACAGGCTTACGATGAAGTTTGAAAGTGTCAAGCTGAATTATAGTAATGTCACAGTTATAAGAAAAAAATATAGACAAACAAAAATGTGCATTGAACTTTCTTTATAGGGAAGGAGAAGATTGGAGTTGATTGATTAAAATTCTGGACACTTAGGTACTTCTTGTTGCCAAAGGAGAAAGTGTAAAGCAGAGAAATCAGAGCTGAGTGGAAGATTAAATGGCCTTAAAGTGAAAAATCCCATTTCAAAAGAAAAAAATTAAAGTCTTGTAATGCTTTCCTTGCATCTACCAGAAAGATAAACTTGTAATTAAAAGTTAGGTAGAAAGCTTTGGATAATTTACTTTCAAGGAAACAGGACAAACTAACACATAGGAATACACATAGAAGTGAAAGAAAAAGGGAAATGAAAGTGAAAGAAACCCGTGTAGGCTTATGATAGGTAAAAATGTTGAAAAAACCTGAAAACTGAGAAAAGGAGGCTGGATATTGAGAACAGCAATAACACTGCCTTGAGAAACAAAAGTGGAGAGAAGCTGCCTTACTCCTCTAAGTATAAAAATTACCATGGCAAGAGTTTTAACTGTGTCATTGTTTGTGAGCTGTCTCAGTCTCAATAAACACCTAAGAGCACATTTGCCCTGAAGTTTGATTTTATTCTAGTAGTTTATTGTGGAGGTGCTGTGTAGTACCTGCTAGCAAAAGTCATGTCTGCGTTGCTCTGAGGATCTACCTCAGGGAGAAATCAACCTAGATTTCTGACTGTGGGCTTGGTATTCTTTTTCAAAATTCTTACATGCAAAAAAAGAGATGTGTTTCATCTGAATTAATAATTTTAGTTCAGAGTACAATCAAAATTTCTATACCATCATTACTTGGTCACTCCCTATCAGGATTTGAGTGTTTGCTAATTACTAGATGACAGGTAGATGCTGAGTCGTGCTTCCCTGTTCCTGCAGTACTCTCTTGCACTTGCTCTGGCAACAGCAAGAGCTGTTCATTAGTCTGTTAAAAAGAACTGCCTCTATTTCTTCTCTCTTCCTTATAAATGGGCCTTGTTTTCTAGGTGATTACTTCAGTTTCCAAGTAATTTCAAGTCCTGAGTCCATGTAATAAGAATAGTTTCTTTCCAGTCAGTTGTTACCTTCTGGTTTTCTCTAGATTCTTTTACTAAAATTTGTTATTTGGATTCCTTTACACTCAGAAAACTTCCAATTTAATTACATCTTTTACTAATAATTAACTTAGATAAGAACAAGTTATTTTAGCATTGTCTGTATTTCAACATTTTTTTACCTTGCTGCAAAGCCAGAAAGAATTAAAATCTTGTTAATAGCTTATTTGCATATAATTCAGAATGTCCAGTGGTTATTGGTTCAGATTTATTTATAGACATAATCAGCTAGATTTTTAGGCATGGTCTGGCATAAAAACATTTATACCTGAGATGCTGAGAAACAAAGACACAACTCAGTAGCTTGTCACTGAAAGCCATACGCTGCATTTATATGAGCTCTTTGCCTCTGTCTTAAATCAGTGCTACAGGATGCTGATCATCTGTTCCCCAGAAATCTATTTTTTCCTGTGGCTGGACAGAATTGGTGGCTGATTGCCAGGAATGCTGGACATAAGGTGCTTTGGTAGATTTACCCTTTTAAAACTGTGCTTTTTTTATTTTTTTTTTTCCGTGGAAATTTTTTCCTTTCCCACATACAGAAAAAGCAAAACCAAAGGGAAAAAAAACCCCCTTCAGAATAAGACTGAGATAAACCTAGTGCTAAAATGTCACTATGACAGATGAATCCTAAGCTTAACATTTTGAAGTTCACTGGGTCTCTGTAATTATAGTGAGGACTGACTGTAACCAGTAAAGACAAAATCAGATTAAGTTGCTGGGTAGTGATATAATCTAATAATCTATTTTCTCTAGTTTCCCTTTTTTCCGCCCATTTTAGCATCCAAATTAAGAGAATGTATGCAACTGAACTTTTTCCTGTAACTAAGAACCAAATATAGATTGAAAATACAGCCTATATACAAGCTTAAGCCTCTTACTTGCTCTAAAGAAAACATGCAGACCTTGAAGCCAACGTGTTGTCCTTAAGGAAGAACATAGGTAGGCTGACAAATGTTTTTTGAGAACCTAACACAAGGTGCACCACATAAGACTGGGAACTAAACTGAAAGAATTCATAATTGTGAAACCAGGAGGCTCTGTGAGCACCTTGTCCTGATCACCTACATAATTTCAGAATTCAGTCCTCAGTGATGCTGTGTCTCATGTGACCACATAAAAGTGAGAAGTGGAGTGGAAAAAGGCACAGGGAATCTCTTCTCCATTTACGAATATGATTAGGCTGATTAACTTTACACTAAAATGTGGGGGGGTGTGGGGGTGTGTGTGTGTGTGAAAAAGGGAATACCTAAGGACATAAAAGAGGAAGTTGTCCAGATGAGTAAGTTCCTCCTACCTCTTCTGATAAGCAGTTTGCATTTTGCAAGTCAAGGTTACCTAACACAGTAAATTTACAGACTTAGCTGTAGTTTTTCTCGTCAAAACACCTCTCAACATGGGACTCACTAGAGTCCAAATTTATTGAAACTGGAGAAGGGGTTTGAAAGTATGACTTCATGTTTTGTTGCTCAGTGTTTTAGGGGCTGCATGTACTGCTGCTTGTTGGCAGGAGTTTGTATGGGTGGAAATCGGGAGGAGATCACTTATTTACCCTCTGCTAATCAGGTTTCAGAGTATCTTGAAATTTGGATATGATATGCAGTACGATATACTCATCCTAATTTTTGTTAATATAAACACTGTGTCCCTGTACACTTATTTCAGCAAGTCTTGGGCTCCTGGTGGCCACTTTCAGATCTTCACTCTGGGTTTAACATCTTTAGCGGTGCAAAGTTGGATATTTGATCTAACAAATTAATTTGTAAAACTATAAAAACATAAATAAAATACAATCATATAAATACAAATGTAATAAAACCAAATACAAATATAATAAATCAACAGATATTTCAAGTTCAGTTGATCAAATTATTGTCTAAACCAAAAACGTTTACAGCATCCCATGCATAAAATAATAGTACTTAATTGCGTGCATAAGTCATTATCTAATTAGCAAAGCCTGAAAACAGCAAATGTAGAAGTGCTGTGATATGATATTCAAAGTAGTAGAACTAATGGAAACATCCTTTTATTCCTTTTTTGGAAGTAAAGCTCTGCTGACAAGAAACAGAAATACATTCATACCAAGTTCATAGGAGTTTATTGCAATTGTATGATCCCCTTTACCATGTTATCTAAGTTTCTCCAGATTTTTAAGGCATTTATCTCTACAGCATCCCTTCTTGGAAGGCAAACCACCTTTTCTTACATTTGTTGAGTGAAGACAATCAAGACCTGCTTACAAGTATATCAAATACAGGCGATGCAGGCAATAGCTAAGCACCTGTAGCTGCAGATTTCTGTGGTTTTTTTCTAATTCTTATATAATCATTATGACTCAGTCATAATAACAACACATCAACGTATTTCTGTATTCATCCTGAATCTCTGTTATACAGTAATGTGCAGTGGCATATCATTAAAAAAACCAACCAAACAAACAAAAAAATACTGGGAAATGACACGCCATAAAGAGTCTAAGAGCCTTGTAAGAGATTGTAAACACTTAACTGTGGAAAAGGCACCAACCCTTCTCCTGCTTTAAATGAGAGTTGTAACTGAGGTCATAGCTGGCCTTTCCAGTCCCTGTGGTACTCCACCCATACGTTGTTTTCATGAAGAAGTTGAAATCATGACAAAAACATCAGAAGGAAATAACGTTTGTGTTGAATTTATGTTTGGATTATTGTTTGTTTTCTTGAAAGGAGTTTGTTCTTCAGATGATGGTTATTTTTAGTACTTACGAAACCAAAAGACAGCGAACACTGGATGGAGCCAGGAAAGCTGTGAGCAAATATAGTACTGGTGAAAACATGTAGACCAGTATAACTCAGTTGCCTTTGTCCTAAGCGCCACCAATTCTCCATCTGAGCTTCTTTTAAAACAGAATTATCCTGTTGTTGGGAGATTTTTGAGTGGGTGTGTGGTCTTTCTACAGTAGATCATAAATTATTGTCTTTTGCGACCTAAGGCCAGTGTAATTGCCCCTCTCCCTCTATTTAAAAATGACAAAATCTGTCCTGTTTGAGAACCTTTTTTTCTATATACATTAGCAAAATTAAGCCTAAAGATAATTCAATAGGGCTACTGAGTTCTAATAGTATTTTTAAAACATTTTATGGCATGCTATACAGTTTTAAATTGTTTATTTTTTTTATACTAGCCTGATATAATTTAGCCTTCATAGCTGCTTTAACGTTCTCAGTATGAAACTTTTCTCTGAAACTGGAAGAGTACAGAAAACATTAGAGCATTACTGAAATGTTGCAACTTCTGATGGTAATTTTAGGTTCTTCAGATCAGTGGCAACTGGCAAAAAAAAAAAAAGAAAAAAAAGAAAAAAGAAAAGGGCAAATTGCAAATGGAAGAATTAGACAAATTAATGTGCAGTAGCAACCTGCTCCAACATCAGTTAGCTACTGGGCTCAGTGACTGTGGTGAAATTTCTGTGGGCAGTATTTACCTTCAAAGGATTATCAGAATCTTAACTAAACTGTGGAATCTGCTTATACAGGCTTGCACTTCTGTGATCGGAAAATGTCTTTATCAAATTATTTGTGCTCTCAACTATGTAGTTAGAAGCTGGAGATGAAAAAATGTGTTTTCACTCAATCTAATCTAAATTTGCCATCTGTATGTAAACTCACCAGATGACTTTGGAGATATAGTAGAAGACACTGTCTTTCAAGAATTTTATTGAACTGATGAGTGGCATAGTTGCCTCATATTTGTAATCTTTAGGGAAAGGTAATTTCGAAAGGGTTTTTCAAAGCTGAGAGTCTCAACTGCTTGATACTGTGTGATGAGTCAGCCATTTGAGATAGGGATAGCAGTCTGAAAGCAAAGCAAAGCAAGTGAAATAAACTATATGAAAGATGAGATTGTCATAAATGGCAGTGTAGGAACCACTGACAATTCAAAAAATTTATGGGGAACATTGTTTGTTTGTGTTTTTAAAATATTTTTATTTGAAATGGCAAAATACCAAGACAATTATTTTAGTAGCTGCATGCCACATCCATTAGAGCGCACAATGAACTGTGGACAAAATGCAAAAGGGAAGGCGAGTAGATAGACCAAGCATGGATGTATGTATTGTTTGTGGGGGAAGAAAGAATGTCTTTGCTATTTTAAGATGGTGTGAAGATAAGCACAAGAGTGCAGAATAAAGAAAAAAAAAGTCTATACTATAGACAAATGACTGTAGTTAAATATCTCTTCTGAGAAGCTTTGTTGTAGCCATGAGGAACTAATATGCTGTCTTCACTTTACTGCAACTAGAACACTGTAGAACTTCACAGAACTTTGCGTTTTCCACCTCAGAAGCTTTGAAAATACCGAAAGTGCAGAATGTACACTTCCTTAACAATTTTGGATGATAGTTACCTTAGTCACCTCTGACCTCATTTGTGTTTCAGTGTAGCTTACTTTAGTGCAGTAGTTTCCTTGCCATACTTCCTCAGACTCTCATGCAGCAGTTATTTATGAGGGTGACTACTTGACCTGCATGGCCCTGTCAAATCATCTGCCATGGTGTGCTGCCCTGAAATAGAGACAGGCTTAGTCTTCAGGATGCCCTCATTACCTTTACCTGCTGAGTTCATGTATCTGTCATCCCAGCTGGTGAGAAGACCAATGCACACTGTTTATCTAGGAAAAGCCAGCGCACAGTTTATCCAGAAAAGTGAAAATCTAAATATCACTGTTTCTATTTGTTTGGTGTTTGTTTCTTTTAATAAGGTGTGCATTAGTAGAAAATAATGCCTGGCATCTGGCAGCACTTTCACCAACACTCTTGCCACATGTCTGTCTGTGGATGCCCATCTGGTATGGGCCTCTCCAAGGGACAACTATTGAGTCTGTTCTACAAGTCTCTGACACCTACTAGTCTTGGTCCACATGAGAATTTAGAAGATGCTCTTCTAGGGCACTTGCAAGGTCTCTAAAATTTTTCTGGAGGATTGGATAGGTAAGTGGCTTGACAACTGCTGCAAAGTTCTGGAGGTGGGACATCCTACCAGCCAGACCAAGTCACAGATGATTATTTAATAGTTACCTAATCTCAGAATTCAATCCCACATAATATCCAAAGAAGGTTCATTTTAAGTAATAACACCATAATAAAAGGTGAGGCTTTCACTCTGATGAGCAGTATTCTTTACTGTGTGAATTAGCTATGAATGGTAGTTTTCCTGCATATTTTCATTTTTTAAGAATTGTGAATATAAACAAACTGTTTAATACAAAACATCTGGAGAAGATAATTTATGGTCCCAAGTCTGTGCATTGCTACTTGTACAGTGCTGTTCCTTGGTAACGCTTTTCTAGTGTTCTAGTGTATTTGACTTGTTACTGAGTCATTTATGTCTCTCCTGAATTTTTTTATAATACTGTCAGCACAGTGTGTGATTTGTTCAGGGGAATTTGAAAACTGGGTTATTTCCTCTAGGAAGCAAACTGTTACTAATTAATCCAAATCTTTAATTAAAATTATCAAATCAAGTTTCCATTTGTAAATTATAATTTAAAAATTTTAATTCTTGCCAGTATATTTTGAAGGGAAATATTTTTCATATAAAGCAATATTTAAGTTTGCCTTTTTCCCATGTGTTTCTTCTGCACTGTTGGGGGCACATCTTTCTACATCAACATCCAGAAATCAATGCAAGGAAGTATTTTTATTAGTCAGAGAGTGCATTCAAAGTATTATTTGTATCAGGATAGAAGAGGATATTTCAGTTGAAAATCTTGGTTCATTTATGTCTACATTAAGTTACAGATGAAGGATGCTTATGACTTGTACGTTCAGTGACACAACCCCCGCCAAGCAAGCCATAGACAAATATAACTGAATCACAATAATGGTAATCATAATTGAAACTCTCAGGGAGGCCCTGTAAGAAGTTTGGTGGGGAAATTCTTACTACATGAAAAAAGCAGTGACAGAACAGATAGCCAAGAAATACAGTGAAGATGTATGAACTTGGTTCCAATGGGAAGGATTTGGAAGTGGTGAGGAATTAAGGACATATGGAGATACTCTGCTACTGAGGAAACGCAAAATTTCTGGCAAGTTTCTGAGCTGCATGGGGAAATCAAAAAGGGATTATGTACAACAGGGCATGGCCCTAAGGAAAATGCGGGTGAAGCTGGAGAAGCCTCAGATGGGGTAAGTGGCTGTAGGCACCAGATTGCAGTTGGTAAGAGCAGTCAGTGAGGAAAAGGAGTATCATTTCACCCAAGTGACAAATTGAACATCTAGGAACAGCTGTTGGGGTGACTGATGGTGTTTGGGGAAGCCCTCTGTTCAGGCTCACAGCTCAGGCATTGGCTTACAAGGCTTATTCCAACTCTCATTTCTCTTTTGGTGGTGGAATCTGAATGCTGAGATAGATCCTGGCAAAGGCTGGTTACACAAAGAGCCAGTACACATTTATCTGCTCTGGTTTTATTCTTTGTGCAGGAGACCGTGTTTTCAAATCGAGATTTAGAGTGCCTTCTCCTTTTCTTTTTTTCCCAGTACTGAAATTTTGTCTGTTACTTGTTGTTAGCACTGAAATGGTCACTAAAATAGTTATATCTTTTGCAAATTAGCCTGTGCATGTGCACACTTACATTGATTGTGCATTCATCTATACATGCATGAACACGTGCATGTAAGCTGAAGGGTATTACCCAGGAGCACTGGGAGAGACACTGTCATATGTTATTATTCTTCTCTAAAATGCTGTTTGCTGTGGGGGATGAAGAGGAGCTGTAATAAAATAGTTTGTTTTGTAGGCACACATGCAACTCTGGTAATCATATATTTAAATGGGGGTTAATTTCAGGGTTACTTAGCCTAGCTGCAACAGTTTTGACTTGTATATACCTCACTGTTTATTTTCTAAAGGCTACATTTTTAACTTGGATCCCTAGAGTGATGTCTGTCTTTTTGTACCTAAATAAAAGTGGCCTCATTTTCAGAAGAGCACCTTCAGCCCCATTTGACATCACTGAGATTTGCCTCTCTAACAGTAAAACATGAAAGTAGAGGCAATGTCCCATCATACACTCCACACTATCATTAAAATACTGAAGTTTTTTAATATCCTCTGCCTCTCAGATTGTCTTCATGCAGTATTGTATTGATTCATCAGGAAGGCAGACCAGTTTTGACTGTGATAGGATGTGACAGCATGTTAGGACTCTGCTTTATTTTACTCTCAAAACTACTAAAACCCATCATTTTGCATTCCCTGTGTCTGTGTGAAAGCTTAAGTAGCTTTAATTGCTGCAGCAATTGTCTCTGTTTGTTTATTCTTTTGCTGGTTTTTGTAAGAGCACACACCCAAAATCTGTGGATGTCATCCAACTTGGCTGAGACTTAGCACCAGATAGATAATTTTCCACATTCAGTTGTTCATGTTTCCCACTTTATCTGTTCAGACTTAATTTTTTTAACACATTTTTAAGTTGTGAAACTCTACTATTTTGTGGCCCAGGGAGACAACAGATATCCAGAACTTTTGAATTAGATTTTAAAACAAATGCATAAAGCCAAACGCAGCAATTTTTTCCTTGCCCAAATCTGTTCCATCTGAGGAAGAACTGTGAATGTTTTCAAGCATTAGCAAAACTTCTTGTTAAAGTATACGTTGAAGGCGGTATTTGTAATGATGTAGACATTGTGGTTTGTTGTTTGGTTTTTTTAAATGCTATGTTATGTATTTATTACCTGGGCATTAGCATCCTTTAAAACACAATTTTAAAAAAAAAGTATTTTGTGCTGCTCCTGGTAAGCAAGTGTTTTCCCTTTACCATTCCCATTTTCTGTTTGTTTTTCCAATGTTTCATTGCATTATGCTGTACATAATTCAAGGACTTACATAAGGATGGAAATAACCTCAGTGAGGGTAAGTCGGCATTGTTCCATTTCACTTGAGTAGGACGCTCAGGAGCTGGCCTGTATCGTTATGCACCTGCAGTTAATAATGCCAGCCCCTGTGTCAAAGATCGCGGCAGAGCCTTCAAGCAGACACTGTGTTTTGCCTGTGTCCATATGGCACCTACCAAATGTTTGTGTTGCTGAGGCATAACGCTAACAAGCATCCTAAAAATACAGATATGAATTGGAAAGGTGCATTTTCTATAGGCACTCCACTAAGCTAAACATAGTGTATTAAGGCCACTAAAGAGCATAATATAGTAGGTTGGTGTCCTAGAAATGACTGGGGCTTTTGCATACAGGATTATCTTGCAGTGTGCATCAGTCAGCAATGACGTTTGTCTGGACCTGCATTCTGGAAAGGTCTCAGCAAAGCACTCGGGGGAAGTTACAGAATTATACACTTCCTCCCCAATCTCCTCAGTCACGCTGCTCTCCCTGTGCCTTTGCTTCCCCTGTCACTGTCAATATCCCTCACTCTGTGGTGCTGCACCTGGGGACAGGAAATAATAAAGTGACTACACCTGATTAACTTCTGATTTTGCATTCCATGCAGAGCACTTCCTTGCAGATCTGTGGGTATAGAAAGCCTAACTTAATGATTCTGAAAAGGCTTATATTCCCTGAAGAATGAATTTCATGGTCTCATCATCTTTGTTATACATGTCCATGTAAAAATTGGCATGCTCACTTCATACAAGTGTGTAAATCCGTAGACATTCTGGTATTTTTATGTATTTATTTTTTTAATGAGTGAGATATTCAAAACACACTTGAATTTACATCTAGTTTTCTATGTCTAGAAAACCTAAACCTATGGTATGTACTTTCGGTCGATGCCTCTTTTTCTTATATGTGGATATAGTCCAAAATCCCCAATTTGGTTATTTCTCTGCAGCTTGATTGCTTACATTTCCTAAACCTAGGGAAGATCACTTGTCGGAAAACTGGAATTAGATTCATATAAAACCAGGTTATGGACCTCAAACATTTCCCATTGCTTGAATAATGGAATGTGTAAACATATAGCAGGAATACAAAAACAAATGATAGATTTTTAGAGGAGTCAAGTTTTAAAGAACATTATACTGTGCAGAGTGCATATTCTTCTCTCCTGTGTTCATTATCTGGGACATATATATGAGTTACAATGAGAAAAGTCATGAGAGCAGTTGCATGAATATTTCACTTACTGCCTTCAGAACCTCCCAGGTAGTTTAGGCTTTGTGCTGTGACCACTTCCCTGGGGAGCCTGTTCCAGTGCCCAACCACAGTCTGAGTGAAGAACCTATTCATAATATCTAACCTAAACCTCCCCTGTCCCAACAGGCCTTTCCTTCGGGTCCTGTTACTGGCCTCCAGAAAAGAGAGATCAGTGCCTGGTCTTCCTCTTCTGCTCATGAGGAAGTTGTAAACTGTGATGAGGTCTCCCCTCTGTCTCCTCTCCTCCCGTCTGAACAAGCCAAATTATCTCAGCCAGTCCTCATATGGCTTCTTCTCCAGACCCTTCACCATCTTGGTAGCCCTCTTTTGGATGCTCTCTAGTACCTTTACACCCTTCTTGTATTGTGGCACTGAAAACTGCACACAATATTGAAGGTGAGACTGCCCCAGTGCAGAGCAGAGTGGGACAATCCTCTCCTTTGACCAGCTGGCGATGCTTTGCCTGATGCCCCCCAGGACACGGTTGGCCCTCCTGGCTGTCAGGGCACTGCTGACTCATATTCAACTTACCATAGACCGGGAGACCCCCACTCAGGTCCCCTATTGTGGTGCTGCTCTTCAGCCTCTTGTTTCTGAGTATGTACCTACATCCAGGGTTGTCCCATCCCAGGTGCAGAATCCAGCACTTTCCCTTATTATCCGTCATAGAATTGGTTATTCCCCAGTCCTTTTATTTGTCAGGGTCTCTCTGCCTTTGAGGGAGTCAGCAGCTCCTCCCAAGTTAGAATCAATAGCAAACTTACTTAATATACATTCAAGTCCTCCATCCAAGTAATTTATGAAGACGTTGAAGAGAACTGGGCCTAAGATGTTTCAAAGCACTGAAAAAATTATAAAGAAAGATGGAATTACAGTTGGAGCAACGGCTAGTGCACTCTGGCAGGTGTTCAGCTAAGGGTCTTCATATTTGTGTTTTTTTTAACTCCAGAATGTCTAGAGTCTCTACCATCAACATATACTTAAAAAATCATTATCAGACTTTGATTACAGAGTGGCTAGGTCTCCTAATATCTGATGCTTCTTGTATTCATTCATTATCAAAATACTAAAATAAACCACTAAATCATCTTCTGCCCTCATGGCTAAAGACGAAGGCTTAAAAATTAGGTGCCTTGGGAGTATCGGTCCAGAAGATAAGGATGTCAGTATAACCCCAAGAAGTCATACTCTTCTAACCTCACAGTGGGGCTGATCTGAAAACCATGAAATTTGGTAATAAAATATGTTATGAAATGGGTCACTCAGGTGATGCTTTTACTCCAACTTCTTGAATAATTACCTTAATTATTTTTGTACTAATTGTGTTACTACTTTAGTAGCAGTTACCTACAAAAGTACTGGTGCAGTAGTTTTATTTTACACTGTGAAGGTGACAGAGTTGTCCTCCATTTGCTGAGAGCCTAAAGGGCCCACTGCTTTCTCTTAACCCTAACGACAGGTAGTCTTCAGGGTATCTGCAGATGTTTGCTTTCAAAATCACTCTTTAATAGTTTTCTCCTCAGTGTAAAAAAATCAACGAGTAAGTTTGGGCTAGTCTAGAGTACTAATGGGAAACTGAGTTTTTCACAGCCTTTCACGATTGAATTCTCTTCAGACAGGACACAAGCTGTACCCTCTGAAGTTAATAAATGCTTCTTGGACTTGGATCAAGGACTTTAAATCCTAAGTGTCTTTCAAGAAAGCGTAACTCCTTTGCCAAAACAATTAGAAAATACCATGGTATTCAGCTATCAGTTTTTGAGGCATAG
The DNA here is from genome assembly GCA_013396735.1 of Grallaria varia. Classification (NCBI taxonomy): domain Eukaryota; kingdom Metazoa; phylum Chordata; class Aves; order Passeriformes; family Formicariidae; genus Grallaria; species Grallaria varia. The sequence goes on from VWZG01010827.1 coordinate 215,920, forward strand.
ATCAAGATACTAGGTTGTAGCACGTAACCATTTCCGTTTCTGTTTTTCTAGTTTCCTGGTATGAAATAGTATCAGTAGTCAAGCATCTATGCCAGGGATATAAAAGCAAAGTGAGCTAAAAACACATCAAACAGTTTGTTGTAATGCTCTGAACATTACGTTCCATTATGGAGCCAGTGAAGCATTTGAGCTCTGTATGCTGTGTCAGACATGTTTGGGCTTGTTTGTTGACTAGACAGCACTTAGTTTTATTATTGTGTCACAGTAGGAAATACTGCTTTCCCAGACTAGAGGAATAATTCAGAATTAAGAGGTGCAATCTTATATGCAAACATTGTCATCATGAGAAAATCATATCCAATTTGATACAGAAGGAGTTTGTATAAGCATGATGTGAAACACAGCGCTGAACTGGTGAGAAGGAATTCAGGTCTTGTTAATTCACTGCCAGACCTCCCTTGAGGAGGCTGACAGTGTTTGATCCCTCTTGGGGCCAGCTGCCACCATCCCCCCAGTGCCCAGCACTTTTGCCAGCTCTGCTGCCAAGTCCAGCCCCTCGCAGCATCCACTGCTTGCTCTCTCCATGCTGTGCTCCCTGGACCCCATACTCAGGTTACTGCTAAAAATTCATTGCTTCTAGGAGGATTTACTAGAGACCACTCAAAGAAATCACTTACCTGTGTGCTTTTCTGAAGTGTGGCTTCCCTTCATGAGTGAAGGGTATCTTTCACCAGCTAAAAATCACAATGATAATAAAAGTAGCAAAGTTTAGAAGTGGGAGAAGTTCCCTCAGTAATACATTTCTTTGTAGATGGGTTTTTCCCTGGGATATGGTTTCATGTTGCTCAGTAATGTCTAAATGCTATAGTAATGTCTTGTTTATCTTGGCAAAAATAATAGTTACATTGAAATGAGGAAAACTTAATACCTGAACTGCTGATAATACCACATGATATGAATTAGCATAAGCAATTTTTTTCCCTGAAATTTTCCTGACATTCATGACATGTGGATATTTAGATATTTATTGATTCATAATGGTCTCAGGCCTCTTCTTTTTCAGTCAACATGCACAAAGCAGAATGGACATCTGACTTCTTAGGGCTGAAGAGACCTTGCTTTTTTTCTTGAAACAATCCAGTTTGTTATCTTCAATAGAGAGGAATGGTAGGCCAGGTATACATCCTTAATGCAACCAACAGAGAAGCTGAACATACTTCTTTTTGTTTTGTTTGAATAAATGTTAACAGAGAAATGCCAGCTATTTCTCCCATTCTTGTCATAAGTAGAGTAAGAAGCAAATGTTCCTGTATCACAAGGTTGTGTTTAAAATGAGTTTTATCAGTTGCTGCAGCCTGGTAGGAAATACCTATCAGTGTTGTTAATTAGGGTCACTTGTTGTGTTCATGAGCCAACATCACAGTTGCATCTCGGTTACAGCATATGGTGATGCACTCCATTTCTTAACAAGGAATGAATTTCAATCCTTATACTATCCTTCCTGTTGCCATTGCATCCTTCTGCACCAGCACTGTGCTCAGTGCTTCTTTAACACTTCTTGAAAAAGTCATGCATTTAATAGGAGTGCAGTTGGCATACATAAAATAAATGCAGCACGTTTCTGGACAGGAACAAGGTCACCACTGTGCTGCTGCCTTTGCCTGTGCCAGAGCCCTGAAAACCAAAGCTGGAGCTGCTGCTTCCCCTGTGGAGTCAGGATAGTGGCTACTGCTGTGGGAACAGAAGGGACATGAATCTTTGGAAGCCACGGTTGCTGCTCTGACTTTGTGCAGGATCTGTACCTCAGGTTGTGGTGGCAGCTTTACTGTCATGTATCTTAACTGTTAAGATACTTTGCCTAAAACCCCAGATCTTGGTGTGTTTTGAAAACTGAATTTAAAATTTATAATAAATAAATGTTTGTGGGTGGTGATTGTTGATGAACTGAAGTAAAAAACTTTCACCATGTTCATCATCATTATCGTGATATTCTGACCTACAGCACAGTCCTCAGGTTTTTCTGTTTAGCATTTGGTTGCCTTTAGGCAAAACTGACAAGGGCTCTTAGGAGTCCTGAAGGGCCTCAGGAGTTTTGTTTACTGATTCTGAATTTTAGATACTTTGTATCTATGTGGGTTCTCATGATAATTGTTTTGCTGTTTTAGGAATACATTAGAAACATCATAGGAATGATCAAAAGGAAAAAGACTGATTAAAGAACGGTAAAGTTTAGGTCTGTGTGGCCTGTTTTTCCTTTCATTTAGTCTGACTTTACAACTGAATGTACACCCCAATCAATATAAGCTCATCACAGTGTGGTTTTCATCCTGCTCTCATTTACTCTCATGCAGCCCTGATGATGTCAGTAGAATAACTCAGTGTAAAATCACAATCATGCCATGAGCTTTTAAGTTTTCTGGAAGGTAGCCTCAGGTACGTCATGAAACAATGACATAGAAAAGGAGGAGATATATGCTAAACATAAAGAATAAAACAATAGTTGTACCAAATAAGCACAACATATAGGTTAAATTTACTTTTTTTTTTCTTTTTCTTAGTATGATAACAAAAAACAAAAGGAAGAAACATATCCTAGATAGAATGAAAAAACCCCAGCACTAACAACAAACCAAAATACTACTTTCTCAATAATTGCTTTGATGAAGTTTTACTCAGGTTTTTTTACCCTATGTTTCAGTAATATGTGTAAACTTCAGGGAAGACATGACGCTAACTGTAGGCCTCTATTTAATCTTTCCATTTAAAAGTAAATTATGAAGTTTGTTATAAAGTACATATAGAATATCAGTGAATTTATCCACATTTTTATTTTTACTCTGTTGTATGTTTCTGGCTATTTCTTAGAAGATACATGCATCTCACAAAGCACTGCATTTTTTGTCATTCAGTAACAGTATTTTTCATCCTAAATGAGTGCCATTAGGTATGATATTACACAGTAATAAATAATTTCTTTTGCCTCTAGTAGGCACAAAATAAAGCTTGTAGTGAGGACAAGAAAGTGAGGTGTCTGAAGTAATGTTTATAACTAAGTTGAACCTATCCCAACCCATATCCTGGTCTGCATCAAAAGCAATGTGGTCAGCAGATTGAGGGAGTGGAGTGTACCTGTCAGGTTTGTCTGTTCCAGGGCAGGAGATCAAACACTGATGTTCCTGGCAGTGGGAAATATTAATCAGGATTATTTTGGAGCCTTACGTTAGGTGAAAATTAGATGGATGTGAGAAATTTAAAACTCCTGGGATTCGATAAAATAGCACTTCCAACAGAAACTTTCTAAATGTGTGTAGTTGTGACTACTCTGCTTTTCAGTAAGGACTGGTGAACAATCTCGTAACTGCTTTTTTTGGTGTGGATATGTGCCACTATGGGGTGAATAAACTCCTTAAAGGAGCATGCCTCTGTTTGTTTTCGCAGTTATTGTGCGGCTGTCAGATCTATTGAAGAAGATTCACTGAGTTTTGCTCTTTTTAGTTTTCTGATTTTCATTATCTCTTTGTCAGGAGAATGTATTCCATACGTTCATGTGAAAATTCAGGCTGGAAGGAGGTCTGTTTTAAAACTTAGAGTTGAGTCAACTGGAGCCAGCTCAGAGCATGTTGCTCAAGACTTTATCTCTATGGTCAGAAACCACAGGGCCTCACTGGGTGACCTGACCTAGTGGCCTACAGTCCTCTGAGTGAGAAAGCATTTCCTCTCCTAAAACAGTATCTCTTGTTTCAGCATCTGCCCATTGTCTCTCATCCTCCCACCAGGCTGCTGAGGAAACCAGCTCCATTTTCTTACTGGCCTCCCCGTAGCTGCCAGGGGACTGCAAATAAGTGTGCCTGAAGCCTTGTCTGCCCCAGGCTGAACCAAACACCATCCCTCAGCTTCTCCTTACAGGGCAAGTGATGCAAGACATGGATTCTGTACTGTAAAGTCCCATGCTAGAGATATTCAAATTGCATGTTGCTATCTGTATGCTAATACCTTAGTATTAGAATTTTTAATAAAAGCTCCGAATTAACTTCTGGCACTATCATTAGGAAGATATCCTGTAGCTTGAGTGGAATGGGGTTTCCCTTCACTGTGTTTCAGAATCTCTGGAGATAGTCGGCAATCATTTACTTGTATAAAAGCTGTGATGAAACCTTGAAGAATTTTTTTGATTAAAAATATAAATAAGAACTACTGGGTTTGACGAAGAATATATTAAATCTGAACAGTGTTTACTCACAGCATGGTTCCTAGGGAAATGTGAGATGCCATTGTCTTTACACATTTTATTGAATGTTGCTTTTTGTTGTAATGGTTGTTGGTTTTTTTGGCTTTGTTTTGTTTATTGAACAACCTGCTCTGAATATGCTTGTCATCTCTGATTTTTTTATACCACTTCAATGTATTTTTGGAAATCCAGTACATGTGAAGTTTCCTATGAGGAAGTACCTTTTTCTGCTTTTTTCTATGCAGAAGAATACATCTGTCAAAATCAAGATGTAATTTTAATTAGAATTGGATTCCCACAGGGGAACAGAAAGAAATTCTTTGTATGAGCAGTTGGGGACTTGATAAGCCCAACATATCTTCTGATTTTCAGGCTTCTTGCAAAAATATTATTTCTAGGGAAAAAAAACCCCATTGCTAGGAGGTGGTAAGTGAAGGAATTTATCCAGCAGATTTGCTTGCAGACCACCACTGTCTTTCCCTTCATAGTAGCGTGCTTCACAAGCCCCACACTTTTCTGCACCAACTCTCCTGCTGAACTTTTAAGCTTAATTTCTGCTGAGTGGGAAAGGGCAGAGGTTGGCAGGAGTCTGCTTTCCCACTGCCAGGGCGTGGACACTACTGCAACTGCCTCTCAACAAGACCTGGGTCTTCATTAGTCTAAGTCAAGAGCCCACGTTTACTTTTTATCATTTTATATGATACAGTCACTACAAATATTCTGCTACTTGCACAGTGGTGTCAGTGATTTGCTACTAAGGAAAGGACTGTTTTAAGACCAACACCATAGTGACAGTACTGTTTTGTTGTGCACTTCCTTGTGGTGTTTTACAGGAGAATGCCAAATCACCTTTAAAAATACTGATCAATGCCTAGACATGTATATTTTAATTTGAACAATGTCCATTTTTTTGCTAGGGTCATTCAGTTCGGATCAATGCAGTTCCATTGAGCAAACTGGTGTGGTATGTGAATGACTGAAACTTGTAAGTGAAGATGCATAGTTGTTGATTATGAGCTATATCCTAGGATTTTGGGGTGGAAAGATGTTCAGAGAACAGACTCTGATTTTGATATATGATGAAGTCCATCATTCTGAAGACTTGATTTCAGCTGATTAAGTTGTTTTCATTTACATTTTTAGCTGTTTGGGGTTTTTTTACATTTTTCTGTTCAAAGCAGTTGGGCTTCAACGATTTTTTTAATGTTTGGGGATTTTTCTTAATGAACTTCATTAGTACCCCTATTATTTTTCATGGTATTTTCTTATCATGAAGAGGAAATGTGACACAATTAGTACAAGAATTGCAGAGTCATGTGCTTAATCACTAAGTCTGATAGGGTAAGCAAAACTGTAGAAAATAACAACCACCCCTTCCCCCCCACCCCCAATTTATTTAATTGACAGTTTTCCATTAATGAAAAAAAAATGGTGGAGAGCATTTAGTTGAAACCTGTGTGGTTATGTAATTCAAGACTGATCTTATCACATGTGTAGAAGGGGAGAAAATAAAATTTGTACAGGCATGATTACATCTGGCATATGTACCTTCTGAGTTGTCTTGGCAATGACAATAGTATCATACATTCCAGCAGAGATGTTCCACAACACAAGGAGGTTCTGCTTTCCATTTCTTTCACTTTCCCAGATGCCAGTCAGCAGTTTTTCCCACCTTCTGGGTACGTGGTCTCTAGATAATTCACACCTTTCTTCTTTCCTCCTCAGATTCCTCCCTTTAACCCAGGTTTTGTCCCTTCTGTGACTGAAACAGAGACCTAAATCTAGCCATCGTCATCATAGGGATGGGAGGAAAAGTGTTAACATGCAGTTTCTCTATAGGATTACTTGGAGCTGAAGCAGTTACAGCTAGTAAAAATTGATTTCTTTCTCTATATTACCCAGGCTGAAGCATGTTCAGCCACTCTGTGGGAACAGTTTGTGTACAGTCTGCTTAGTGTCTCAACAAGGTTATGAGGGTAGGCTGTTGAGGAGTCTAAGTGCTAAAATTTGAGTGCATATGAGAATTTGAAAAGGCTTGTAATTTGGACAAATTAGGATAGACTTTTTCATGCATAACCAGAACTCTGCTTCTTGCCAAATGTGTAATTCTGAAGGTCCTGTTAATTCATTCATGAAAAAAGTGAAGCAGCCTATCTAAAATTAAGACTCTGCGTCACAAATAGTTTGTAGATCGATAGACAAAAATATTTTTATTTCCCCTGGTTTGTTAAAGCATTGTTTGCTGTAAATCATAAGCTTGTTTGTAGTTCTTCACTGTCTGTAGCACTTTATCCATTTCTCCTAGATTCTTTTGTCTTTCCATGCTTGAGCAATTGTAGTCTTCCAGGCCTTGATAGCACTTAGTTACCATAATAGAGTTGTCTGTATGAATCAAGTTGTACTGAAATAAATCCTAATAGAATTGCGTTTTGTAGCTCACCAGTCTGCCTTGAAGTTTGAGCAGTCTCTTTTATCTTTGGCTAGCTGAACTGAAAACACAGACCAGTCTATGATTCTTATCACTTTGAGGGCTCCTTGAATGTTTAGACCATTCTGTGTTTTAAGTGGATTCTTTGGATGTTTAACTTGAGCATAATAGGGTTAAAGTTCAAAGTGGTTGATCCTGTACAGCTTTCATGTGTAAAATTCGCTGATTTTGGATGGACTGTATCAGGCAAAGTAGTCAAAACTAGAGTGTTTTTTCAAGATGTTCCTGTATCATGTAACACGGAGCACAGAGACTGCAAGAATGAGGATCACAACAGTAATTGTCATTTGCAGAGAAATCTGTGTTCAAGACATTGCCCAGTTTTATTTCCTTGAAAGTACCTCAGTTTGGGATAGCTATCATCTCAAAGTGCTGCCTAATGTTTGTTGGACAGCTCCCTTTCTTCCTATGTAGTGTGCTTTTTTCATTGCACAACATAGCAGGATATATTATTTGGTGCCAAGAAAGTTACTATTGCTTTAACCCTTATTACCATGACTATGTTTCTTACTGATTTTGAGGTGTTCTGTTGTTTTGATCTAGTCTCTTTTATTCATATTAGAATTATTACTAGACTTGTTACTATAATCAAATAGAAATGTTTACTATAATTATTGGCGCATATTCTGAATTCATGAAAAACATACTAAAAATACCACTTCAGTAAAGGAATTGATTATGAGATCACATGTAGAACCTTCCTAAGAAGATGATATTTAGTCACCATTTTGCCAGGTTTATGGAAGCCTTGGAATATTAGATAGCAACAGGAGACAGTGATGAATCTTTGCTACAAAGAAGGTTGATGATATCCTGGTCTGTATTAGTCAAAGCATTACCAGTAGGCTGAGGGGCATCTCATTAATGTGTATTCCCTGGAGGGAAGGTCCAAAGAGGGCAACGCCAGCTTCTTTTCAGCAGAGCCCAGTGACAGCACCAGAGGCAACAGGTAAAAACTGAAACATGGGAGGTTCCCTCTGAGCATCAAGAAACACTTTTTCACTGTGGGACTGACAGCTCTGGGACAAATTGCCCAGAGAGACGGTGGAGCCTTCATCTTTGAGATATATAGAAGTTGGCTGGACATGGTCCAGGGCAGCTGTCCATAGGTGGCCCCGTATGAGAAATACTCAAGATTATGCAAAATTTTTTCCACACTGAAATACAAAAATATACTTTTTCCTCTCTGGGTGCGTGCAGTAAAATTCTTCTGACAGCAGTTCATGTAGCTTAATTTAAGTCAACTAAGTTTTACCAATTCACATCTACAGAATTTGTCATGAACAAAACAATTTTATCTGTGGTATTTAATTACAACAGATGGACTGAAGCAGTAATTAATTTACAGTAAATGTTATACAAATCTGCAGAAGGTATTAAGCAGCAGTGGGCCTACATTTCTCAGCCTCAGGTTGTCAAATGTAATTTTCACCATCAAGATCTGCATACATTACATTGAAATACTAGTATATTTTTACACAGAATACTGTTACTACTCAGTAGGATCAATATTAACTTTTCATTTCCATAATTATGCTGCTTTTAAAATATGTTCTATATTTACACTGTTAATTTTACATAGATAATTTTACCTCATTTGGAAGTTCATGTTTTTATGGTAGGTGTACAGGACTGGTTGGAAAATAGGACTGAAGAAGTCTTCCAAATAATTTATTATCTGTTTCTATATGATTCCACACCAATAAAATGCTGTTGAAGTCCTGGGTGATCACTTCAGAACATTGCACTTCTTAAGGGTGAATATTTTCCTCAAAGTCCAGCATAAATATATTCATATCCCATCACAGCTTTCTGCTCTAGTGCTCTTGCATGGTTTTCAATTTAAGGAAGCTTTCCTTTTCTGGTGCTCATTCCTTTCCCTAATATATTTTCAAAGAGCAATTACAATCCTTCTGAGAGTAAGCGATCTCCACTCTTTTAGTTTTGTTTTGGATCAGCTCTTCAGCCTGTTGAACTCAGGTTCTATTCAAGATGCTTACATTTTTTGAACATGGTGAAACAGGGAATTTGCCAGCCCTTCTCGACCCACAGAGTTTTATTTGTCTGTTAGTGCTCCAGGGAAAATGAAACCATTTCTATCTGATCAATCTGCTAGTTGTCCCATAAGGAGGGAACTCTTCACCAAACAGATTCACAAGATCGTGGGTAATTTGATTGCCCTTTTTTGGAGGCTGCCACACAACAGTGTAAAGGAGAACCCCTCAATTAGTCTTCTCATATGTTATTCCACCACTGGCAAATTTTCAGTACCTTATAAAGGACTCACTCTAACAGTTTACAGAATAACACTCTTAATTAATACGAATTTTGACAAGTTAATAAGGTTTGTGGTCATTGGTGATAAGGGTCTAGCTGCAAAAATGTAATCAAAGCAATCTAATAATACTGTAAAGCAAGCACAAGCACAGACTCTAATACAGAACAATCTACCAACATGTTATGGAGCAAAACACAAGCTCTAGTCCTTGAAAGCAACAATCAGCAAGCATAGGAAATGTTTCTTACTCAACAGGCATCCTTAAGGGGGGCAGGAAGACAGGCTCGGCCCATCAGTGGATCCCAGCAGTTTCGGTGAAAATCTTCCTCTGACTTTTCCTCATTTCTGATTTACTTTTATACTATTTCTTTAAGTTTAGGTGGAGCTTGAGTGAATCTAGACGTAAGTAGTTAATTGGGTAGTTGTCCTTGGCATTTATGTTTCTTGGTGAACAGATCCAGCATGGTCTTTGAACTGCAAAGTGTTGCCATGTTCCCCTTCCCTGCAGGATGTTTGTAGGGAAGGTGCCATAGTAGCACCTTCACATTACTCCCCTCTCAATTACATCCTCTCTAACTAGTGCTTATCAGTGTTTGGGGAACTTTTATGTGGTATTGTGACCATATTCCATCCAGGAAGCAGCAGCTGGGGTCTCCTCTATAATTCTTATTCTCCTTTAGCTTTTAACCCTATCCATTACTCCACTCTTGGGTTGCCAGAACTCTGTATAATATTCCATATGGGTTCTTATTGTCTGGTACAATTATTTTTATTCTCCAGTTCAGCTGGCCAGTCCTTACCTGACAGCATCACAAGATTCCATTTGCCTGTTGTCACACTAATGGCTTACATCTTTCCTGCAGCAGAACTACAAACCTTTTCTTCCTCTGGTTCTTGATTTCTATATAATGAGTTTATGGCTCAAAGCAGAAGTTCATTTTACTGCCTGACTATCAAGCCTTGCATTTTCAGCTGCTTAGTAATAGTAATCTCCTTTTTCAGTCTTCAGTCAGCTCCATTTCTCTAATTTCCAAGATATTCTGATTCTGTAATCGTGTCTTCCAATTATGAGTAATTGCTGAGATACTCCTGTCCAAATCATGGATGAAATATTAAAGACTTAGACTTAGACTGGTCTTTGAGGAACTCCAAACTTTTTTTCCTTCTTAAATCATTGTTTAAGAAAGCTCCTTCATCAAAGGAGCCCTGTTTTCGACTTCTGCACAGTAACTTGTTTTGTGAGTACTTACAGGGGCAGATAATGGATTAGCTCTCTGACTTAGGTACTGCTCAATGTAAATGTGGCAGAATTTGTTACATATTCCATAGAAGAGAAGTGTCACACAGTGGTACATTTTTTTAAGTGACACGCTTGTTTGGAGACACTTAGGAAAACAAAGGAAAACAGATGAAGGTATGAAACCGTTGTAAGGTGCCAAAGTGTATTCAAGGCTTTTGTGAAGCCTGGCATTCGGAAACATCAGATGGTTGTGGCTTTGAAAGGAATAACCACATGATCTAGGGCCACCTTATAATTTGTACAAGACTTCTGTTGGAAAAGCGCATGCAAATATGGGTTGCATGCAGTTCTTCACTCCTTGCATGGTTTCAGCACCTTCATAGACACCAGCCATTATGCTGTTTCTTGAATATTTTAAGGATTTTTCTGTTTTAGAAGGATATAATGGATTTTTTTATCATTATTTTTAATTTTTGTTTTGAACAATCAAATAGAAGAGTTAGCATTTCCACAGAACTGAGTTTTTATATACGCTCATATGTACATTTGTTTCATTACATTTCACACATGGGAGAGTAGTTAGTTTTTAAGGTCCTGATTTTAACCTGAGTTGGAAGATATTTGATCACGTATATGATTTTATAAATACAATGAAAAATTCTCATACTCTTTTATGTAATATAGCACATTGCTTACTAATAAAACAGAACAGTTTTCCATAAAGTGCATTTACATTTCTGTGTTTTATGAAAGAAAACCATTAAACATTCAAATTCAAATTAAATTCTGACATTTTTGCACAAAATCTCTCCCAGATTGTAGTGCATAATGTTGTGAACAGTCCTGTGAATGTCATATAATATTAGCAAATCTACTGCAAATCAGTGATGACTGTTACAGTAACTTGCCTGCGTGACAAGATTAACTTCAGGAAAGTAAGACTATCTGTTGTTTAAGGAGTTCATGTAAGTGCCAAATAGTGGGTAAAAGATGGAATCAGAGGCTATGCTTTCCACTTCCAAATGGAAATCAATATGATCTCGTAGATAATTTTTTAGAACTGCTTGTAAAGTACCCTTTTTGACTATAGAAAGACTGCTTAAAGACCTAATTTACAAAGATACTTGTAGACATACTGGTACTGATCTAGATAGACGTCAACATTTTTAAAGATCTTCTTTAAATCATTTGATGTAAATACTGCTTTTCTTTAAGACTTCTGATACAAATTAAATTTCTTTTCAATAAGGCATGTTTTTTTTTTCAATCTGACTTTATAAAAGCTCTAAGGGAGTGGACCAACAATACACCAAGGTTTTTCTACACAGTTTTTATGTCAACAGAAAGAATGGCTGCAAATTTTAAAAAGGGCAACGTGATGTCAGCTGCAGAGCTGCAGTGAACTGTTAAAAAAAATATTTGTTTAGGATGGTTTTTTATTATGGTTGTTGCAGATGCTACTGTAGTAGATAGGGTTTATAGACAAGAGAATGATTTTTCATCAGTGTCTTTAAGTCTTTATGAAAAATTCATTCTTAAACTGCTGTGTCTATTTATTAGCATGAATGAATTGAAATACGAAGGCAATATGGAATAATTATTCTTGTTAATAAAATTCACTGGATTTTCTAGATTTCTAACCAATTTGTCAAACCATCCAAACCATCTCTTTAAGTACAAAATTAAGGAAAATAAGTAATTATAAGAAAAAATGCCAAGTTGAATCTGATCAGTTGTATCAGGCTATTTTCACCTGAGGTATTGGTTCAGGAAAAGATACGTATGTGAACACTTAAGTTCACTGTCACCCATGCCAAACTGATGAATAAACAGACGCCTGTAGAGCAGCAGATCCTGAATCTTTCAGATGGCATTGAAGCCATTGCACATAATCGACTCAAATGTTGAGTATCCTGATTTCAGTTAATGTCTTCTTTAGGGTGCTGTTTTTAAAAATTAATTAAATGAGCCTATAATGGTTTTCTGATAGGTGTTGTTTTTATTTCTGACTGTATTCAGTTGAGTGCATACACGATGAAAGTGAGTAATGTATGAGTAATATATTTGCATCACATGGAGATTAAGACAGCAGTTAGTGGAGGCTATGAAAATAATAGATCAGCAGCACAGGCAGATACACAGTAAATATAAAATGCAAATACATACATTGATTAGTTCTGAATACATTCTGCTTCTACATCTGGAGAAGAACAAATTGCAGCCCATCCTAGTGAAATATGGTGGTATGATGTACAAAGTCAAAAAAACCCACCAAAAACAAAAAACAAAAAAACCCAAAAAGACATTTTGGACATACCTTCCAATCCACTGCAGAAATCTTGTTCTCATTAATTTCTCCAAACACCAAGGGAAGTCCTTCTGATCAAGGTGAAGAGCAGTTGTGGGCAGTGCAGTTTTGGGCAGTGCAGTTTTGGGCAGTACAGTTACGTCCCAACTATGTCTTGGCTTCTGAAGATCAAGATCACTGTGCTCAGCTCATGGCTGTGTTCCTTCCTGTAAAACTCAAGAGTACAGGAAAGTGGGGGATAATGTGTGTCTGGATGGAGTAGGAACATTTGATATGTGCACATGAGAATATGAGCACAACAGGTCATTATCTTGGATTTAAGGACTGGAAGTCTTCCCATGTGCCACAGAATAAACATTTCCTGTGATGGTTTAAGTGCTACTGTGAGGTGGAGTCAATTGTCTGCATTAAGGCACACACTCCCTGGCACTGGCTAGATTTTGTTTTCCAGATGTCAAAAATTTAGATTGCTTGCACAGTCCACAACAAGTGCTTACAGAGAGACTGATTGCTGGTTGTGCTTGCAATAAATTGATGAAGAACCAAAGATGACACATTAACCGTGTATTTTTAAAAATGCAGCTTTCTTTAGGTGATATATTGAATCATTCTTTGTATCTTTCAAACTAGTGGCTGGATAGACACCTTCTCTCTCTTAGAAGTAAAGGAAATCAGTAAGAAATGTGTAAAATCAAAATGCATATTTTGTAAACACATTTCAGATACATACAGGAAGAGCAGAAAGTCCTCAGCAGTGTGGCAATTGTTGTCCGGCAGCATGTGACACAGCAGGCAGTGCTCCTGCAGCTGCGAAGTGTGTCTCCACACTTCAGTTTCCTGTAACTATTCCACCAGTATTGTGTGTGTTTTCTCCATTTCCACTCTTCCAAATGACATAAAACCTTTGGCTCCCAAATTACTGTACTAAGGCTGCCTCTAGATTGAGCAGTGGTATATGCTAGTGCAAATCCCAGAATGCGGATCCCCATGATTTTGTCTAGCAGACGTTTGGCCAAGGATGACTGGTTCCCTTCTAGCCCTTGTGCATGAATATTCTTTCTGCAGAAACTGATGGGGTGCAGACTGGTGCTCAGTAGTGGAGCAGGCTATGAATAGTGTGTAGATCTCAAAGCTTGGAAATTTTGCTAAATGATCTGTTACTGTGACCGTCTCATTGTCGCTGATAAAGCACATCCAGTAGAAGCCGTATATTCAAAAGCCGCACTTTGACAGATCCCATCTTCCTCCTCAAAATACAAAAAATGGAATAGTCCTACACGGGTGGGGCATTTAAAAACACATTCTCATTCTCACAGTACTACTAAGTCTGGTTGTCAACTGAGTCTCAGTAGCTGCTGAAATAAATTTTTTCCTCTTATTTTGCTCCCACTGCCCATAGCATGCTTGTTTTTTTAATCCTAAAGTCTGTAATGTTACTATTAAATCTAGTAACTTAAAAACTATCATCAAATTTAATTTGTTTACTGTTTTTTAAAAACCCAAAAATGTACTGGCATTGCCTCATAAAACCATTAACTGAAGATTTAAAGAAAATGATATGAACCTGCATTGCCTATGTGCGATGCTTTTAATTTGGGTAAACTGCATGTTATGGAGATGTTGATTAAACTGTGTAGCTTAAAATATCGCTCCTTTTCATAAGGAGAGTTCCATATTATTGCTTTGACTCTGCAAGCTTTTCTACAGCTGCTCTAAGTTAAAAATGTCCTTAACAAAGATGGAAATTGCTGTATATCCTAACTTTTTGAAAGCTTTAGAGATTGTATTAATTTTCCAACAAGGTGCTGTTCACTGCTTTCTGTGCTGTGTTGTGTTCTCGAGTGATTTCTTGAAACATTGCAGCTGTTTGGCACACTTTTCTGCACTTACAGGTTGGTTTGGCAGTATTCCTAAAGGCATAAAAACCCTGGAAAACAAAGGGAAACAAAAAGCTCTTTGGTGTTTTTAGGGCAGAACTGTCAAAACCAAAGAAAATAAACAAAAAAAAAGGGCTGCTGAAAATGAGGAACTGTGAGGAACTTCAATTGAATTTCACTAAAGCAAGAAAAAACCAAATCTTCACAATATTCAGTCACTGGAAATCAATCAAGATGTTTTTATTAAACGTGTGTGAACTCAGCTCTGTCATGACTCTCACTCTGTGTGTGAGCCTCCTCCTTGTGTTACCTTGCAGCAGAACCCTGTATTTGCCATCCTGCATTGCAGTCGCCTTCCCACCATCCTATTACCAAGCACTTAAGGCAAGAGGGGCTTGATGTGCCATCTGCAGCTGCACAATACCTGTCAACATGACAGCAGACATTTTAAAATGAATGTATGCTGAATATTCCATCAGCATATTCAGAGCTGTTTGAAGGTACATGACTGGTTTTGTTCATTGATCAAAATAATTTGTTCTAATTGTTTTAAAGTAAATATATCCAATTATGTTTGTCTTTCCCCCCACCCCCCATCAGTTAAAAACAGAGTCGGTTGATGATGCTTTAGTGGAGAAAATGTTTGTAATAATATTAAGATACTTCCAGCCAATTAAACGAAAACACTTTGTTAAATAATGTGAAAATTTCTTGCAGTGATTGTTTCAGATGCAGAATGATATTTTCAGAGTCATTGTGTTTTACAGAAACAGAAATTTGAATTCAACCTCTATAACATTACATTTACAGTAATGGTATAATAGAAGTTGGCCTTTTTTATTCTCATTTCAATAGTGTGTATTACTTTGTACATAACATACAAATCTCTACACAAAGTGTTTCATATCTACCTTCATTTTACCAGAGGGAAAAAAAAAATCTGTTAAATACTCTGGCGCTCCAATTTAATGAAATCAAAATTTTGCATATTATCAGAAATTTTAGTATGTTTCAGGTTGATCTAGATACACTCCAAAAATTCTGTGCACCCTTACATGTGTTTCATGCCTCTAGTGGAAGAGTTCAAATATATTATTAAAAACTGAGTGGCCTACATGTCTGTTGAGAATCACTGCTTGCTATTTCTTCCACTTCACTCTTTCAGTTGCAAAGCTGAAGGACATCTGTGTCTCAACAGAGTATGTAGTGATGAACTCAAGCGGCTGTTTTTGAAAGATATTTTCCTTTATGTGTGTTTCAGCCTGGAAAAGGATTATGCCATTCAGCCATTTTTATGCTTCCTGAGCGCTGTATTGTTACAAAAGCACTGGAGAAGGCTGCATCAGTTTTTGCAGCCACACATCTTTCTGCTTTAGGATATCGGCAGTGTAATTGTGTTGTCCCAGTCCCTGGATGAATTATTCAAGCTCTTGACATCAGAGATTTCTGCTAGCGGATTGGCTGCTGCTCAGATAATAAAATCTTTCCATAGGAAAACAGTGGAGAGGGATGATGGCAGTGAGACCAGCAGAACTGCTGCTTCCAATACAGCTAGCTTTGTCTGGCTGTTGCATTTCTGCAAGAATATATAAAGATGTTTTTAAGGTTTGGCTTCATGTGAATTCCCTGATGAGAGGCGGTGGAGGGATTTGTGTAAGTGGCCTGCATTTCCAGTGAGGAAAGAGAATCGGATCATTCTTGAAAAATTACTTCTGGCTATATTCTAATGAAATGCTGCACGTGAGGCAGGGGTAGCAGCCGCAGCAGCAGCCGCAGCAGCAGCAGCAGTATCATCAGCAGAGCAGCAGCAGCAGTGCTTATGGCTCGCTATAAAGGTGCTGGTGGCAGAAATGTTGCGTCATTAAAGGTGCTTCCTGAGCTCTCTCAGTACCAGCAGGGTAAGTGGTGCGAATACGGAGCTGACACGCCGTGCAAGTGGGGAGAGTGTAAGAAATTGTATGACACACACATCTTGTGGGTGTAGATAAACAGTCCTTCTGCAGAGAATTTACATCGGGTCAATGAAATGAGCATATCTGCTTCCAGGTAAATTTTTAAAAAGCTTATTTACAATGGAATTTCTAAAATCAATGCACTACTTGTCTTATGTTCATACGTAGATTTTACAGTGGTAAAATCTCTTCCTTTTAAGCCTATAAAGAACAAGTGCTAAAAACCAGGAAACTTTGTTGTTAGTAGTTGTAGTTGGGCTCATAAGGATTATATTGCTCACATAAATTCCCTTGAAACAGGTTATTTTGAAAGGCTATTTCTGCTGTTTATTGATATGACTGAAACTGGGTTTGTCTTCTGCTGGTAAACTGTCTCTTTAGAAGTTGGAAGCTGGTTCTCTGATTTCCAGTTGTCAGAAGGCTGTTTCTTAATTCACAAAGATGCACTGGAACTACAAATTAGGGAATAATTTTCACTCATTTCTCTAATGAGAAGTTTGACTTCTAAAAGCCGCGTTCATTTCTTTTGTCATGCCGTTGTTGTATCAAGGTTGCTGGGGAATTTTAAGTGACAGACTTGTGAATGAAGGCAGAATTGGACTGATATTGTGTGTGCTTGATCTCTATCCCCACACCTACTCACACACAACCCAACAGAAGTATGCAAGTACTTCCACGGAAATTAATTCAGGTACCTGTGTATGTAATTGCAGAGCACAGCTGACATTTACTTTGTGTCACAAGGAAAACGTCTTGTTCGTGGTTAGAAATCATACAGAGAGAAGTCTGTTTGCCACAATGTGAAAACAATTGTCACCTACATAGTCAAGACACCCCCCTGCCAAAAATAGTCAGCATTGAGTGAAGCACAATGCATATTTTGAGTGATATTTTTCATAAATTTCATATGAATGCAACAAGTGGATTCTAAGAATGTAATGAATGTTTAGAAATTATGTAAGACAGCCTGACCAATGATATCGAAGGAAAATAAAAAATGCAAAATTATTTGCTTAGGCATGAAATGTGCTAATCTGGCAATAGATCCTGGAGGGTGTATCCATCTTCTTCTGGCATTTCTTGTATGTGGGATAGCATTTATATGTAAAGGTTCCTGAGGTAAAATGCACAGACACTTTTTGGGGGCTCATGTATGGTCAGGGAGCCATCACTGTCCCACTGAAGATAACGTTTTGGCCTAAGAATTTTGTGCGGTGATTTGTATCTTTATGTACCCTCACTGTGAAGCAGCATTGCATGAGTGTAAATCAGGAAAATGCTCTTCAGTGCTGCGCAAGTCACTAGCAAATGCAGTAACTAAAATTAGATATTCCATCTGTAGGTTTTGGGATATGCACGTGTTCTTATAAAAAGTAAATATTTAATGGCAATTGTATTTCTTTGGATTTTCTGTTGGGAAATGAAGGTGCTCATTCAGAACTGATGACGGTAATAACACAATTTTTTTTTCCCCCACAAAATAGATATTTCCTTCTATTTTTGAAAGAAAATTCTCCATCATAAATACCTGAATACCTCTGCTGTGAAATTATGCCATGTGTCAAAACTGAATACTCGAAAGGAAGGGACTGGATTTTGTGGATTGGTTATAGTGCTGTGCTTCTCTTCCCTCCGCAGCCATGACCCTTGCTGTCGAAGTTGGAGGAGCTCATTCAGGAGCTATTTTTGTCTATGCATCTGGCAGCTGTCCCTCGGGGACTATCTGACAATCAATGAAATTCTCTATAAATCAGACAGTTGCTTCCAGAAAGGAGTAAGGGAGGTAGTAAGTAGCATACAGTAACTGCCTGAATTAGCTAATGGCTCCTTCCAGGCAAGAAGTCCTAGAGAGGAAATAAGTTTGATAATGCAATTTCAGGTCTTTAATTCAACATCCTAAACATTTTCAAATGTACATGTTGAGAGTATTTTTTTCTAAGACCCTAGCTGACTTTCAACATAAAAGCAACTTGACTGTCAGAGACATGGTTTATAGTTAAAAAGTACAAAGACGTTCTATATGTTCACACTTTGGGTAATAATAGAATGGCTTTAAAAGTCAAATTTATTTTGGTATTCAGATTTGAAAGGATGTCTAACTGGTCATTGGCTTGTTAAGACTTGAACTTTTCTGTGAAACTCTTCAAACAGTCAAGTATCAGAGCATTGTCATCATATTAAGTATTTGTTACGTGTAGTTACAGGCAAAATTGACTATCTCAAGAAAATACAGCGGTATTTCTGGCAAGTGCAAAACACACTTGTCGTTAATAGTAAATCTGGAACTATCCAGTGATGTCTAATCAAACTGATTTTCTTGTGTTCTCAGATGAGCAAGAGTCAGTGCAGAAAAGGACTTTCACAAAATGGATCAATACTCATCTGGCTAAGGTAATGCATGGCTTTGAAATTCATTTTTTTAAAATCAGAACTTTTTATCTATGCCTATACAGGCTCTGGAGTATAGAATATGTCAGATGTGGCTGAGCAGTATTTCATAAACTTAAAAAAGAATCCCCATCATCTGTGCAAGACTGAGGATGAATCTCAGCATGAGAGTGGTCAGCTACAGAAGTGCGAGTGATTTCCAGGGGCAACCATCCAATTCCTTTGGCCAAAACGGAAAGGTAGCACAGTAACTGCTGGTTCAGCCAGAGGAAGTATTTGAAACTGCTTTCTCTGAAATAGAAATGTTAGCCTTATTGCATACAATATATTTGAATAAAACTCAGGTCAATTCTTTTGTGCTTTGATGGAAGCATCCTGAATTGGTACAGACATAAATAGTGCTTTGTGAATCCATTGCCTAACTAATTATCTGATGTATCACGAAACTATTGTTGCTACTTATTACCACAACCTGAAACTCTTTTTTTGTTTGTTTGTTTTGTTTTTTTTGTTTTGTTTTGTTTTTTTGTTTTAGAAGAATAAACACAGTGGTTTACACACAATTTTAAAAGTATTAAGCTACAACTGGTACCAACTTTATATGAAAATATAAGCAGTGAGATTTAATTTGGCACTTCCTGGTGTTTTCACCCAGCCCAGATCTAACCACAGTTACCAAGTAGTCCAGTAAATTAAAATTTTAAACTCCAGAGGTGCTTTTCTAAATGCCTAGTATTAGAACATGAAGATTAATGATCTTGCAAGTAAGGAATACCTGCAACAGCACTGTTTTAACTTTTATATAAGGAATTGACTAACAATGCCCTCAAAAATGATCAGATCAAAGCAGGAAGCGTGTATAATGCTATATCATGTGATTTGATCTAATGAGACAGTGTGGTAGAGCAACAGCATTTGTTTACATTGGTGAAGAATGTAATTGAAGAATATACTATGAAATGAAGTGCACTGGCATTGTAAAATTCAACTGCAAGAACAAGGTTATCTTCAGGACTTTTTGACAGTGGAGCCTCACTGGGAATGAGGTCTGTCCCCCATTTTCTTTGAAATAGTTTGGGAAAGCTCCCCTTGCAGGAGAGAACTTAAGCACTCTTTTTATGTTCTGTTCACTTCAATTGAGACGGAAAGACGTTCAGTGTTTTCTAAATGTTAGCTAAGTGGGCAGTGAATGCTCCTATTTCAGGAGTGAATAACTCCTATTTCATGTTCATCTATTTCTTAATTGTGTTGTGTCATTCTGATGATTATGGGCAAGTAGATACATTAGGTAGGTTATCAATATCATGTTCTTAGGTTTATTTCTCTGTGTGTACGTGTCATGATAATTTGCTGGTCTACAGATTAATCCTTGGGAAGAGACAAAGTTACAGTGGTAGTTCCATTAAGAGATCTTGCTCTGGATTGAAATTTGTGATTGCTGCCTTCTCTAGTAGTCCCTTTGGGCCATGAGGGCTCAGGTAAACCTTTTGATTTGTGTGATCTAGGTGTATACTTGTTTAATGGGTCTGATACTGTAAAGGATACTCAAATGCATTCAAAACAGGCAGTTAACCAGCCACAGCCCTGACTTTTAACTATTTGAGGTACCATTTAGTTACTTGTAGCAACTGGTTTATGTTATATCACGTTTTAACAGGAAGGTTGTTTCTGCGGTACTTTTATTGACGGCTATCAGCAAGTTTACCTCACTGCCTAAATCAGATGTATAGATTAGCTGGCTTTGCTTCCCATTTCTGCTGTTATGCTACCACAGGAGAAGTACTGTTTATAGAGGTTATAATCAACAGAAGGGAAGTGACCCATGCCATTCAAATTTTTAATTTTTTAGTGCTTAAGATTTTAAATCTTTGTAAGTCATGTTTTTGGAAAGTGTGGAAATATGTTTTCTGAGTTAATCACAGCTGAAGGGAGTGCTGGTGGGTCTGTGAAGTGCCCAGGACTCCCCTTGCAGTCATGTTCTGACTTGTAACCCAAAAATTCAATATTTAGGCTGATTTTTGTAAAAGATTGTTGTGGGTTTGGTTGTTTCAAAAGAAACTGGAAATCTGTAACATCTCCATTGTCTGGAAGCCTTTGAAATGTGATAAGGAAAAATCTTGGAAGGAGACCCAATTTTAAGCAGCACTTGACTGCATTCTGCACCCATCTTTGACCCAATAAAATGTGGAGCATCTACTAGTATGGTATCTAGTGAAGAACACTGTGAAGTGCTTGCCTCACACTTAACAGTAGGGAAACAGAAGTACATCCTGCACCACTGTGGGGTAAAGGATCTGGGAGTGAAGGAATGAAGTTGAGACTGGGGAAGGTGATTTGAATTTTGACTTTGTTTCTCACCACTGATCCAGAATAACTGTGCTGAATTTGACTCAGCATATACTTTTAAAATTAACAGTAATTTCACTTCAAATTTGCTCTCTTATTTCTTGACTACTCTTGAAAAACTTCGGGTTTCTTTAATTGCAATTTTTGATAATCTAGTAAAATTATTAATGGAAAAAGTAATAGGAGGAAATAATAAAAAACCTAAGAGGCTATAATTGAAGTGTTTGTAACTCAACACTGTGGCTATCTGGAGAAATGTTCCATCATGAATGAGTTTGAATATTTTTAGAAAAAGTACTGCATGAAATTTCAAAACCAGGAGAAATCAGTGTTTTCTAACCAAAGATTGATGGGGTTTACTGTAGCAGTTTGAAAGATGGAATTAGAGACAGCAAAGGAAAGGAAACTCTGCTACGGTATAGTGTCATCCTTACACTGTGTTCGTTGAGTAGAGCAAAGGAGGATTTAAAAGGAAGCAGTTTCTGACGCTGTGAAGAGTAATGATTTGAAAGAAATGGAAACGCAGAACTGATTTGAACGTGTTAGGTAGAACCAAGAACTATTAATGGCTTGGGAATGTAAAGCAGGATGTGATATTTTGTCAGGGTTTGCCATGAGTAAAAGATTCTCCCGTGCTTAGCTTTAAAATCTTAGCGTATGTTTTTCCTCTAAAAAGTCATGCTCTAATTGAAATAGAAACTAATTCAATAAGTAAGTCTATCCAGTAAATTAAAACAATTATTTTTGACTTTTTAACTGTAAAGTTAAGAATGGATTTGACAATATGGATACAAATAAATAAGAATGAGAAAAACAGGTAAATGCAATGAGAATATCAGTG
The DNA here is from genome assembly GCA_013396735.1 of Grallaria varia. Lineage (NCBI taxonomy): Eukaryota > Metazoa > Chordata > Aves > Passeriformes > Formicariidae > Grallaria > Grallaria varia. The sequence goes on from VWZG01010827.1 coordinate 237,866, forward strand.
AAATTTCTTCACCAGAAGGGTTGTCAGGCACTGAAACAGGCTGCCTATGAAAGTGGTCACCATCCCTGGAGGTATTTAAAATGTGTGTACATGTGGCACTAAGGGACATGGTTTAGTGGTGGATGTGGTAGTGTTAGATTTGTGAGAAAATTTCTCTTTTTATGGAATTTAGGAAAAAAACCACAACAAAGCCCGTGAAGAAAAGAAATAAAACAAGTAGGAACTTTAAGTTACAACACGTGTTGGGTGCCCAGGCCACATAGGTCCAAACGCACACCTCTGAGTTCAAATTTCGCTCTTTTAAGGTCTCCAAAACCCCACCCCATTTACGTAACAAAAGAGGCATTTCCCCCTCCCTGGTTGGCTGTGCCGTGCTGGGAGGTGGGGCCCTGAGCAATATGGCGGCCCCCATGGCTGGCCATGTGGCGAGAGGGGTTTCTCTACCCATAGTCGTTTTACAGTTACCCTCTCCCTGGTCGCATGGTTCCCTGGCACCAGTTCCAGACAGGATCAGGTACTTTACAGCTCCACGATATGCCTTATAGGTTCGTGGAAAAAAATCCAAACCCTAAAATGTAAACCCCTAGGTTAGTGACCCCTGTTCAATTCATTTGCTTGTAATAAAACTGCATGTTTATTTCTCATAGGTTAATGGTTGGACTGAATTTTAAAGCTATTTTCCAACCTATACAGTTTTGCGATTCTATAAATTGAACTTCATGAAATGCAATAGGAGAAAGGCATGAATTTTTTATTCTGTCTTGCTCTTACAATAGAATGTTGCCTTTTAAAAATTATTCTTCCTATTTCAAAGGTGTATTTTTACACAAGCTGAAGACAAGTAAAGGACTTGGCATAAGCTAGTTATGGGTCATCCTAAAGAAAGATGGAGGTAAAACATCCTCAGTGCAAGCTCTTCCCTCTCCCACAGGGGATAAACACAGAGGAAAGGGCTGCAAGTATGATAACTAGCAGACAGCATAATGAAGCTTCATTTTGGGCGAGCTGTTAGCACTAGGCTGCATCTGTCCCTCTGCTGTCTGTCTTCCTAACCCCAACTCTATCTGTTCTGTGATTCTGAGTGGTAATCTGGTGAGACTCATCAATTGGAAATCATCTCTCTTCTCTGCCAGCCACTTGCAGAAATTGGGACACAATGTATGAAATTAATGTGATCTGTCTTCTGATCATCCTCTTTAATTTTTATGTATCTGTGTGGCTCTACTAATGATAAATGAGGTATGCATGTGTAACAGGACAAGAAGTTTTCTAATTACATATTTATTCATATATTTATTGTACGGTTGTAGAACTGTCCTTCTTCCTCTCAGTCTCATCTTTCAAGGGATATACATAATTCAAGTATGCTTCTGATTATCTTTTGAGGCATCTTTTCAAAGTCTCAGTTTAAAATACAGAATAAATTTACACCAAATATTTCAAAAAGGAGACATTACGTGCGTTCAGAACAGCAATTAGTTAAATGTTTTTCATTTCATTACCCATGCTCATTTTTTAGGTAGCGGATTAGATGAGTAAAGAAGATGAAAAATATGTCACTTTCTAAAAGAGCAGAGGAATGTGCCTTTTATTGCCTTTTTCATCTTTGGCTAAAGTTTGGGGGATCAGTAGTTTGAAAGCTTTGGAACACAGACTGTAAATTTGTTTAACCCAATCTAATAATATTTTTGTTCCCAGATGCAGGGTTAACTTCAATATTTGTACTCACCAAAGTATTGTTGTAAACTAAATAGGGTGAACAACAATACTTACTAAAATAAATTAGTATTAATTTTGTGTTTCCATTCAGAAGATGCCCACATTAACAAACAAAAGCAGACGAAGGATATAAAATAAAAATAAAAATAAGAATGGGTGAACATTTTTAATTATACTTAGGAAACATTTATATAATGCCAAATTAAACCTGGGAATTAAACCTTACATTAAGGTGTTTGAAATTGCAAAAATATACTTTTTGTAGGAAGAAAAAGAAATGGATCTATCAACACTGTCCATGATGTTAGTTTGTTCTTATAATGTAACTTGATGTTGCAAGAACAGAAAAAAATTAATGTAGCAAAAGTAGTTTTCAAACTGTGCGTTGGCATTCATTATGATGAAGATACCACCATTTGTATAGCTTGATTTATTCATTAGAGAAGTTATGCACAGGATGTGAGGAAAAGATTGCTGTAGCAAAGATACAAATGAGAAAATACATGCAAGAATTAGTGTCGCAATAAAAGAGTGAAGCTTCGCAAATGTGTGTTGGTTCCATCTGAAGTTTGGATTTTGCAAAACTTATTGTGTCAGAGAAGGAATATAGAGATTTCAGGTCTACTACAAATCTCTTTTTTTTTGAGGCTTTTCAGTTAAGTATTTTTATATGTACCAATGGTACTTTAAGTCATTCAGACTATTTCCTGAAGACTACAGCAAATTAGACAAGTTGTAAGAGCAACAAATTTAAGCATGGCATTTGCTCCTCAGTTCCCATTTATGATCAGTTCTTAATACAGTTACTTAAATAAATATTTATTATGGTGAAAACCTGGTTCATTAACCTTTAAGATTTATTCCCGGTTAATTCATATTCCTCCCACAGATCACATGAATATACTTGTACTGAGTGTGCCTCCCTCTTTGTGGCATGCCAGTTCCTAACTATCGTTATGCACCACTGGGATTGCATGTGCTGCAATAAATAAGTGCTTAATAGAATTTGTGCCATCCATTTTGTAGCAGATCATTTCTCTTATTTTGCTATTTTCCTTTCTTCAAGAACCTTGCAAAAAACTCGAAGCAAATACTGAGGCATCTGAAATCATGGTGTGGACCTGGCAAATTGTAGATTTAGTGTCTGATTGTTCACTGAAGTATATTCTGAGTTCTGCTGAAGAATTTCGTTCAAGAAGTTTATAATTGACATCTTTTCTTTAGTGTTACAGGCTTTTGAGAGATTACTTTTTAAATGTTCTTTTTTCCTTGTTGAAAAATGACTCTATTAAATTCTTTCCACAGGCTTTCCAACATTCAAAATTCAGTGTATTAGGATCATTGCAGTTGATTGCATTTCTAGGGCTATACATTTACATTCAAGAAGCCAAAATCTGGAGTACCTTTTAAAATCAAAAATTTTATAGGGTTTTTTTTTTAAATTTTTAAATTACAAAATTACAAAATTTTAAGTTAGTTTTCTTTGTCTTATTTTTCGTATTTACTGTTAGTATTTTGGCAGAGCATAAAGGCACCAGTGAGTAGTTAAGTTCTGTTGAGTCTCTGGTATAGAAAGTATTCAACAGATTCTAACTGTGTACAGTTTAAAAACAAAATCGAAAATCTTTCTTCTCTGATAAATAAGGAGGCTAATAAATAAGCAGTATACAGCTTCACTTCCTCCTTTCACTTCATTTGACATACATGGATTCAAGGAGTAGGTATTTCCCCATTCCAACAGAAGATGTATTAATCTCACTGGAAGATCTGCTAGAAAAACAGTTAAGTACCTTAAGGCTGTGCAATAGTACATCTACAATAAAGAATTGTGTATGACCTTCTCATTATCAGCTAGTGTACGTATATCTTTCTGAATTGTATCAGCATGGGAAATAAGATTGATATCTATGCTTATGTAAAAGAAGAATCTATTCTTCTATATATGCCACTGAAAATATAACTCATTCCATACTTCTGAGAGTGACTGCAACCATAATAAGACAAAGTCTATGCTGTGTGCCCAGAGTATTAAACAAGAAAAAAAATGTGCTTTATGAAACACAAGTCTTACCTCCTTGTAATTAGGTGTTAACTTATTCAGGGTAATGAAAAAACATTATATTATAAAGTGCATTACAGAGACCATTTTTGGCAGTCTGTATAATTAACTAATTTTCTGTCTTAGAGGGGTTTCATACAAGAGATCTTGTGACACAGGTGTTTTATGTACCTTCTGTTCCTATTTTATTTGTTGTAAGGTACATGGTGTGTGCTGCTAAACCGTGGCAGTGCTTGTCATTATGCAACCTTCCAGCAATAAAAGCTCCCCCCTGTTACTTAGGCATTTAAATAGGTGAAGATGATTTTTTTTTTCTAGGCCTTCATGTCCTGTTGAATTAAGGTGGCAGCTGCTATAATCCTCTTGTCTTTATGGCTGAATTATTTTAGCACATAATGATTCAGTGTTTTGTCATGTGGTAATACTGGTAAAACTAAAGTTGTTTCAAACTTCAAACAGGAAATGATAACATAGAATGTGAAGAAAATGAATTGCATTTATGTCAACTGCCTGTGATGCAAGACTGGGAAAAATTAATCTCCAGTCACCTCTTTGCACCATTGATTTCTTTAGTGTTATATTAGGAAAGAACATGATCCACTATCCATTGCATTGCTAGGAAACAAAAAAAGAAGTATGACTAAATATACCTTTGTAATGAGTTGTAGTGCTACTTTATTTTATATGCAGAAGAAAATAGGTTCTTCTGTTAGTGTGGCTATTAGAGCATGTCAAATCTCAGATGAAGTCTGCTTTCAGCAGAGGAGTTCTTTTTTTTCACTTTTTGCCAAAATTATTTTTCACTGAAATACTGCTTTATCCAAGCTGAACAATTAAAACCGGGTATTTTGGTTTTTGGGAGCTAGAAACCCTTGCTTTCTCCTGATTTGTTATAGCTTTTCAAGAGCAGTGTTTCATTTGTTAGGGTCGTCTTTTCAAATCTCTGTTTCTATACAACAAGAGTCGTAGATATGTTGTTGTATACCTTTTTTAACAAGTAAACTTAGAGTAGTTCCAAGAATTTTTTAATCTCTTTGTCATTTTAGTGAATTAGCAGGTATTATTGTTATTATTGTCATCATTATTATCGTTAAAAGCCATATGAATGCTCACAAGCTCATGTAAGGTAGAGGATGCATATTTTATGTCAGCTGGACCAAGTTTGAACTTTTTGTTTCTAAGAGACATTTTGTGATAATTAAAGTACTGATGAGCTGAGAGGGTTCCATAAACTGGGATGCATTAAAAAATACGGAGTTTCATGATATTTATTTAAACTTTCTAAATCATCCATTTGCACATTTTCCAGTATTATCATTGTTGTGCTCACAAATGTGAAGACATATGCTCAGCAATTCGTCTTAAGTAGGAGCTGACACAGTGCTAACAGCACCAGAAGCCTGCAAGGCCTGGAGGAGAGGAGAGAAAATACAGCAACTGTCAGCTGTGAGAAAGCAGCAGCATTGCTCAACCAGCTACACTGCTCTAGGGATCTTTCCTTCAAACAGCCCCTTTTATTCCTCGGACTGAGAGAGTGAAATTTTTGTGACATACTTAACACTAGGGAAAATATGCTGATAGATTGAAATGTGATAATAATAGTACACTGGTAAGTGTTGCATTATTTTATAGACTCAGAGGCAGTTGTTGGCGTGTTTGTTTGCTTGTTTCAGGGAGCAGAAGGTTTTTTCCATCCTATCATCTCTGGCAGAAATCATCTGGTGTTACAGTCCTGTGCCAGAAATGTAAAGTAGTTAAACAATGTGGTGGCAAAGCAATGGTTAAAGGATACATTAGTAGTAAATATTATAAAACGGAAAGAAAGGGATCAGCCACTCTCTTTGTGGTTCTGTTTAAAAGGAAGAGCGTTAAGATGTAATACTGGTGAGCCTTTATAATATCTAAAGTCATCTTCCTTTTCAGCGCAATCCTCCCATGCTGGTGAATGATCTTTTTGAAGACATCAAAGATGGGGTAATGCTAATTGCCCTTTTGGAGGTTCTTTCAGGGCAGAAGCTGGTAAGAACTTCCTTTCTTCTAAATATATAAGATTGTTGCATAACTTCTCTAGGATATAATTTTCTAAGAAGTTTCTGTATTTGAATAATATAAAAAAACTTACATAGGAAAACAAACTTCACAGAGTAGGCTGTATAGTTACAAAAAATATTATTATGGAATATTACAGGTGTTCTTGACTGTATGCATTTTTTTATTAATTTTCTCATAGTAGTTCATAAAAATTGCTTATTTGTATTAGTCTTCACAGTTCATCTGGGTGTTGCTACAGTCAAGCTCTAAACTGCAAACTATTTCTATACATCTTGAAAAAATGACAGTCTTTTCTTGTTAAATTAACAGCTTTCTCTCAGAAAAAAAAAAAAAAAAAGAAAAAAACAGACCCCTCACATTTCAGGGAGGCTTATATGCATTTGCCTTGACAGCTGCTTTGCTAATGTAAAGAACATTAAATTATGCCAAATGGCTTTTTCACAGCCAAGTTTTGTAGAGAAGGGACAGTGTGTACATGGCAAATAGGCTATCTCCTGGGAGCCAGGATAGTTCTGTGCATATGATATTAAGAGAAAAACGAAAGGATTCTAGGCCAAAGGCTCTGACTTTTCCCCAGCCAATTTGCAGGTCAGGTGGCAGCACCTGAAGGAGCAGCGCAGCAGTCTGTCATCCAGCCTGCTCTAGGGCTCAGGTGTTACACATGCAGGCAATTTGCAGGTGCCCTCTTTTTCATATTTCACCTTTATTTTGATTGCAGGTGAAACCCCACATTGGGTAGTAAATTAATCTACAACAGCGATTTTTCTGTAAGATGGAAAAAAGCTGTACTTTCAAGTGTTTCTGTTCCATTGAAACACACCGATTTCTGTTTCTGTTGGTCTAAGACAGAAAGCCTCCCTCTTGTGGCAAACCAGAGGTAGTAAGATAGGAAGAGAATTTTAGTGACGGCACCTGTTACAATGAAATTCACAGGATTGTATCCTCCCTATGTTAATTAGGGAAAGACGAGGTGCTCTAGGACTAGAATAGTGTCTGGTGAATTTAAGGTTATATATACCAGCATATGATATCCTGTAGTAACTGCAAGAGGAATTTCAGAGTCTATAGCAGGCCCTTGTTAAACCCATTTGTAACATCATGAACGGGAATTTAAATCACAATAGTTGTATATTTACATTACAATATAAGATTCAGTGGGGAATTTAATTCTGCTGTAGAGTATTTGAAACCTGTTCTGTCTTTTTTTAGTGTACATGTCTGAAGTTCAGCAAAATTCATTGTTCAGCAGGAATTTGTGATAGCTAGTGTTTTAATTGCCAGTAAGGTATTAGAGAGATGGGATGAAAATTCTTAGGTAAAATGTCTTCACTGCAGACTGTTTTTTTAAAATAACAATCATTTTGACTTATACTTTGCAGGCAAAAATATTTCACTGAGAATGTTGCCTTCTCTCAAATATATATATAGGTGTGTACATGCATATAAAAATAGTAGTAGTTTATTTTACATAGGAAAAATAGTTCTCACATTTGATGAAGTTTATGGACTGAAGCCAACAGCTTGCATTCTGATGTTATTAAGACATATGTCACTTTTTTATAATGGAAGTATTGCATTTATGTCCCTTGTATGTCAGTCCTCTCAGTTGGTAAATGCAAAGATACAATTCAACAATATGATTGTTCCAAGGAGCATTTTTACATGTAAATCAGACTGAGGTAGGTACACAGGCATTGATAATAATCTGGTACTTCACTCTTTGCAGTAAAGTGGCATAAAACTAATTGGAGTTTAATCTGTTCATTCTCTTTAAGCCTTGTGAGCAGGGACGTCAGCTGAAGAGAATTCACTGGGTTGCCAACATTGGCACAGCTCTTAAGTTTCTAGAAGGAAGACGGGTAGGTATGGTAACACATAGCCCTGGTTTTCCTTTTATCAAAATTTGTTTCCCTAAAGGTATGATTTGTATCCACTCATCTGTTCTTATTCTCCAAAATCTGAGATATGTATGCAGTCTTAAGTTTCTACACAGTGCCTAAAAGATGCTGCAAATTTATAAGATCCAACACTAATATGTAGCAATGTATAGGGTTAAATTTGTCTTTTTTAAAATTAATTTATAATGAATCATCTTGGATATCTCCTTTCTTTTTTTTCTTTTTTTCTTTTTCCCTTTTTTTTAACATGTTCCTCCACTCCTCTTGTTCTCCACTTCCCTGTTGCTGTTCTCAGCAAAGAATGAACTTCAGTTCAAGAGACACATTAATTTATAATTAAAAGAGTAGATTTCTTCACTAGGTTTTACATGCAAAAATCTACTCCCTGAAATTATAGTTATGGAAATTTAGGGCATTGTGAGCCCCTATTAGCTTGACAGAACATCAGCCTATTTCCTGGATTTATTCTGATACAATCAGTGCTGTGGCTGTGGAAAAGAAGCAAAATATTTTATAAACTTAACAAAAGAAGAAAACATAAAAACTCAGTGTGATCTAGGTATGAATATCAAATAAAAGTAATCTACTTTTTTTTTCCCCCTGACTTTTCTCTCGGTATTGTAATGATTCGCATCTGCATTTTTTAATTGGATTATAGTTATTTTGCTCCTCTAATTTCTGCATTTGAGTTCAGTTTTTCTCAGTGCAGATGTCACATCTGATGAATTTTATGTCTCCACAACACTGTACACTGGGAGTTTTTGTATTTTGGCTTTCCTTCCCTCTCTTTAACTCTCTGACATCTCGACCTAATTACATTTATATTACGTGGCAGATGCCCGTAGAAAAAAATCTAAAAGAGAGCTTTTTAAAATTCAAAGGAAAGACAAATATATGCCTGAACCAAAATTCAGCTTTAGCTCACAATTTCACTATTTCAGGAAGTATATATAGCTTGTTAATACAAACCATATCATATGTAGCCCAAGAGAGGAAGCGTAGATACAGAGATAGCTTACACAAGTCTCACCAGAAAACAGTTAAGACAGGGCTGGGGTGAAGAGCAGAGCACCGTGTTTCCCTAATTTGCATGTCACAACATAGTGGGTGACTTGAACTTTGAATGTCCCATCTTAGATCCCAGAAACTGCATTGGAGCTAGGAAACTGACTGTACCAAAGATTGAGATAGATTGCCAAAAATGGAGCACTGTGTTTTTCCTTCTGATATCTGAGTATTTTTGCCTGGACTTGTCTGAGTTAGTTTTGTATGTACATTGTATTGAAATGCCACATTTTCTTCAGAGGGAGTTGGAAATATACAGGATGTCAGGTAAATAAATCAGTGGGGTCCATAGCAGGTGGTCTGTAGGTTGAATCCAGCCTGAAGGATTTGTCTATCCAGCCAGTCTGTCACCCTTTTCCTCCCAGAGGAGGTGGGGATGCTGGTCAGACAACAAATTCAGAAACTGAATGCAGTCTTTGGACTGTACTCAAAGGTGAACAAATGCATACAAGTGGCTGTGCACAGAGCTTTGGGAAGTGCCAACAGGATCTCCTTCCTCTGTGGGCTTTCCCATAAATAAACTTTATCACACATTTAATCAATTTTCTGTATTCACTGTCCAAAAAGAGTTCTACAAACACTCCTGTTGTACTACAAACTGCAGCTCACAATTAAAAGATATTACTCTGGCCAAACGGGGGGTATTGTTGTTCTGAAAAGTTTAGTTTTAGAACCATTTTAATGGCATATAAGATAAAGGTAATACAATAGCTGGAATAGATAGGCTATGCTTCTGTGAACAGTGGTCTGATCAGAAGCTCTAACTGAGTCCCTTTAAATCTTTTTAACTGTAATACATATTAAACCCCCTCACTTTCTAGAAAACTGAAAACTTCTGTTGGAATTAGTCCAGCTGAGTGAATGAGGTATATTTCTTTTAGGTAGGTAATAGAAAATTTTTCTTACTGACTAGTAGAGAAATAAGTAATACCAATTTTCCTGGAGTCTGATTTTATCTGATTTCTTGCTGGAGAGGATTGGAAACCTGTGGGCATTTATCCTCTGCCTCTTCCAAAGCAACCCGTAGAGATTTAGTTTTGCAAAAAACTTTACAGCTCTGGACAACATTTGTTTGTTCATGACATTATCTAGTGGGTTTCCAGTTGTTGATTCAGACAACTGCAGTCTTTCCTCTGTTTTGGAGAGACAAATTAGATCACCTTAAAGCTGTTCTCTGGCTTTTCTTTAGACTGATCTCCCAAGTTTTTCCCATAACCTTTGTCCATGAACAAACTTCCAGTGCATGAACACTTTAGCCTGTTTTTATCATGATTATTGGCTAACTCTTGGTTTTGCTGAGGAAATAAGTACTAACATATTAGCTAATTTTCCAATACTACCTGTTTTATTCAATTTCTGTGAGCATTATCTAGCTATTAATTTCTCTATCATATATTCTTTATTCCCTCCTTTCCTGCCTTTTATCTTATGATCTTATTTTAGGGTGATATTTTATTCAGACTACAGCTTGGCATTTGAGAGTTAAGAGTCATGGAATCTGTTCCCATTTCTGTTGAAAAACTTACTGTGACCTTGGACAACTAATTTTTTTCCCACTCTATTTTTAGAAGAGCTATAGTTAGGTTTCTTCCGCAAGGGAACCCTAATCAGTGGTTGTGATGTCCTTTACAATAAAAGGCTCTCTGCTGGAGAACTGTGGCATTGTTTTTCCATTTGTTTTCTTTTACTCTTTCCCCCTCTTTTATTGTTTTTTTAATCCTAAACTCACTTTTCTTTTTTTTTTTCATTCCAAATTCATTAGAACTATATTAAGAAACCCCTGCATAGTTTAAAATCTGTTATAGAGTATTTATTTTGCTCTTCTGATTAAATGTAAGATGTGCCAAAAATGTGCTTTCCTTGCATTGTAAAATTGGATTAGTGCATTTACATAATTAATAACTTAAAATTTATTTCTATATCATATTTTTCCCTTTGCTTTTCATGCTAGTCCATATACAGAGGATCTCCGGTTTGTACAATGCTTCTATCTAATTTTTATTGTTATTTCTGCTTGACATTAAATATTTTTTATAAAGTAATAGCATACAATGGTCTCAAAAATCTTTCATTACCTATAGCTATGCTTGTCTAAAAAGTGAAATTGCACCATTCAGTGTTAGGGCTTTTTGAATTGAGAAGGTTTTTGATTGCAGAAATGCATTTAAAATATAAAACCAATTTGAATTGTTGTTGAATATGTGGTAATCACACATGTTTTCTTTCCTATATAGATTAAGCTTGTCAACATCAACTCAACTGATATTGCCGATGGCAGGCCTTCTATTGTGCTTGGCTTGGTGTGGACCATAATTTTATATTTTCAGGTACTGTGTTTTTTATACTTCAGTGTAACTTGCTCAAATAACAGTTCAGATCATCACTTCATAGGAACTGGTGTAGTTCCAGTTTTTCACCATAGCTGACTCATTTTGTAATTAGCTGAGGATCTGCTCCTGAAAAAAGCAACAGTTGATGGTCAGGGTGTTTCACATTGAGTAAAATTAGATACTTGTCTTTAGAGTAGATTGGTCTTTGCCTAGAATGGAGTTCCTTCATCACTGAAGCATACTCATCTGCTTTCTCCAAAGAATACTACAGAGCAAAAGAGGAAAAGAATAGAATTGTGGATTCCTGTTAAAGTATCTTTTGCAACCTCAATGGTGACTGTGCTGTACGTCTAATTCCAGTGCACTTGCTGCCAGACAGTAATTATTCTCAACCCATACACATAAACATGGTGATTTCACTGCAGGATGCAGATATTTGCAAGGATAAAATTTAGCTGCAAATGATGTAGATTGTGAGAGGATTGCATTTGTAGAGGAGAAATCATTTGCATTCTGTTGAAGTTAGGTGGGAGGGAAAACTGGCTTCCTAAATCTTGTCCATATGAGTTAATGTGAGTCACTGCTCAACGGTTAAAAAAACAACTAATTTTGTTCTCCTCTTTATGGAATGCTTTGGCTCACTTGTGATGTAACTTCCATGTTTCAGGGATGCTATTCTCCTTAGCACCAACCACTGTGATACCTCAATAGCTTAGATCTTCTCAGGATAAAAGTTAGTCAGAATGATACTAACATTTTAATTTGCAGCTCATTGTGGTGAACAGAGAAAATTAGACTCCTCACACTTACTGAAACTCTAGTTCTCTGCATCAGTTTTATTTGAGTAATTTTTGAGCTTTTCTTTAGTTGTCATGGGTACATCATTCTAACGTGAATGACAACGGAATTGTGTGGGAGCTGTGGATCTCATTGTGGCAGACTCATTCTGTGATATGACTTTGGATTTTAAGTAGACAACATAGAAAATCTTGTAACATCCTTTGGATATAGCTTTGTCATTTTAAAGAACTGATTTGTTAATTCAGTTATTGTTCTTAAAAGAGTCAAGTTAATGATTTTCATTTGGTGAAAGGCATAATGCACGTAACAGTCCTACACTATCGACAAGCACTGTGAATGCCCTTGCCTGCAGCACATTCACTATTTCTTCACAAGGTGCCTCTAAGAAAAACTGCAATTGAATTTATGCCAAAACAGTACAATAGTAAGTAAAGAACTATTCAGATGAGAGCACTGAGGTCATTGCCTTTCTTTAATTGAATGAGCTCCCTCTGAAATTAGCGGATTGTTTTGTAATTTGAATTCAAGCAAAATGTAAGTCATTGTCTCCTATTCTGGTGGTAATTTGTTATAATAGATAACATGGCACACTTGCATGTTGTTCTAGCTGTAGGATGTCAAGTCAGTGTTTGTGAGATGCCCTGTACTTCTGAATTTAAGACCGTCACCTGGACACATATGGTTTTGAAGCTCCTTTAATGTACAGCATATTAATCATAGCTTCTGCCCAACTTTATTTTGACAGTTGTATTATGAAACTATTAAAGAAACTGTTGTGAATTAAGAAGATTATCTACAAAGAGTCCATTAACGTTTTTTCCCCTACAGATTGAAGAGCTTACCAGCAACCTCCCACAGCTGCAGTCATTGTCTAGCAGCGCTTCTTCTGTGGAAAGTGTTGTCAGTTCAGAAACTGCAAGTCCCCCAAGCAAACGGAAGGTGGTAACCAAGGTCCAAGGAAGTGCCAGGAAGGCTTTGTTAAAATGGTTACAGTACACAGCAGCAAAGTAAGTAACTTACAAATGAACTGATTTTAAATCTCAAGTGCAAACTATTTGCTCAGATTCTAAACTCAGCCAGGGGTCCTTCTTTTACTCTGTACTTATATAGTACCTCCCTATATATGTATTTATATAGCACCTCACCATATTCTTTTAGACTATTGAGGCTGCTAAATGTTACCATCATACAATAATCAAGTAATAAGTATCAGTTTCAAATAATGTTGCAAGGAATCATATTTTATAGTTTCTGGCTAAAGAATAGGATTATCTCTGACAGAATGAGGAATTGAAAGGGGAATTAGATGTCTGAACAACAGTGTATTAGTCCTGCTGCCAAAACACTCGATGTGACACTGCCAGTCCCACACTGACTTAGTGTTCCTCAGTGAGAGCTTGTAGAAGCATAGATTCTGGCACTTGCTGTTAAAAGGCAAGTGATGAAACATTTTATATGTCCTTCTGCAGTTTTTTTATACAGTGGACATATTATTACAAAAATTGGCCTGAATTGTCATTCTTTTCAGTCCAAGTTATTTTGGAGTTATGTCTTGTGATCTCTTGTTAATTTAAGAATTTTCTGTTTTTGGGGGTAAAATAATCCCGTGATTTTCTGCTTTCAAAAAGGCATTAATCCCCCCCCCCATAAATTAGATCAAAGATACTGTAGTAATTTGATAGCTTTCCGCAATTTGAAAATACAAATCAAAGGTGTAAAAGAATAACATGGATTTATTTGCTGAAACGAAAGAACCAGTGCTATTTGAAGTCATCACTTGTGCAAAATATAGAGAGGAAATGGCCAATTAGGAATGGTGCCTCCAAGAAAAGAAATGTAATTGCAAAGATTCAGACTTTATCCATAGGTAGAATACAGTAAGCTATAGTACAGTGCAGTCTAATTTGGCTTTCTTCCTTTGCACTGTTGTTGGTAAAATACAGGCAACTGAAAGTGGTGAGCTGCAGTTTAAACAGACATGTAAAGAAACAAAATGCAAATAGATTCATAAATGAAACTGTCAACTTTATTGGGAAGAGTGGATAAAATTTGTTGAAAGAAGCCTAGTGAAAGCCCTGCTTCACATCTTAATTTACAAGGGCTAGCTCCTTAAAGTCAGTGAAAGTGTCTCATTGATCACAGTGAGCTTTCAAGGAAGCCTTCGCTCAGTTGCTGTTGCTGTGAACCTCCCAATGGCAAGACTACCTTAGTGCTTATGTGTGTGTGTATGAAACTATAGTATCATTCCTGCTTTCGGTAAGAACATAAAGAAATTCATGTGTTACATTTCCCCTTAACAGCAGTGATGTCACTGTTCATGCTTTCAAAACAGCAGGTTTTGGTTTGGTTTGGTTTTTTGATTTGGTTTGATTTAGTTGTTTGGGTTTTTTGGGGTCTTTTTTTGTGTGGTATTAATGTATCTAGCTGAACTGCAGTAGTTTTAATTGACTGAGATTTATAGGCAGTGAGAGAATAGTGAATGAAACTGCATACATCCACAGACTCTGTGTGTGTCATACACAAACTTTGAGAACCTTGGGGCACTTAATTTGTTCAAAATACCACAGGCTTACTGCTACTAGCAAGCCCACTGGAGACAAATACAGCATGTATATGACAAAAAACACTTGGATTTTCCTAAGCAGAAATGAATTTATGCCGTGGAGGGGTGAAGCTGTAGTCAACCAGCTTAGAATTACAGGAACAGCAAATGGTTTAGTTTTAATAGTGGTAACCACTGGGTGGAGCATCCTGCTATGTCTCCTATTTCATCTAGTTCCTATGTTGTTAGTAATTTCTTTTTTCTTTTATATTCTTTAGGCAAGTTGGAATTGAAATCAAAGATTTTGGACAAAGTTGGAGGAATGGTGTTGCATTTCATTCTGTTATTCATGCTATCCGCCCAGACTTAGTGGACATGGAGAAAGTGAGAGGAAGGTCAAATAGAGAAAACCTGGAAGAAGCCTTCACACTTGCAGAAGCAGAACTAGGAATTCCAAGGCTCCTTGATCCAGAAGGTACCTAATTCATAGTTGAAAAAATTTTAATCTACTTGCCTGGGTTAAATCAGATGTGTGAATTCACAGTGTTTTAACATTTAATTAGCATTTTGTGCCATTCAACTAAAAAATTAATTGTCCATGTTCTATGCTTGTCTAGATGTGGATGTTGAAAAGCCAGATGAAAAGTCTGTCATGACCTATGTAGCCCAGTTTTTGAAGTACTATCCTGATCCTCATCATACAGTGACTGATGTGCAGGAGAATGACGTAAGTTTCTCTTTATCATGAAGGAGAGGGGGCTTTATAATGCATTTTATAACTTTCTTATAGTTTATTATGTTTCCTTTTCATGACAATTCAAGTGATAAGCAAGCACAATAAGACAACTGGGGAATATTAGCTGAGAATAAAAAACACCAGTGCTGGAGGTTTTTACTAGTAGATGGAGAAAATAAAATGGTGATTTCGCAGATGTTTTTTTCTATTTTCAGGAGCAGTAGAGCCAAAAAAACCCCACAAATATTTATTGTAGATAGTAGCAGATCAATGGACCCTAGAGTTCCTTAAAAGGTTTTCAAGCATAACACCAGTGAAATTGCAATGACCTGAAACAATGTGTGACGTAGGTTTCTGTCGCTCTGGGTTTCTGGATAAGAACAAGAATAGTCCAAGAGATTGCTTAGGTACAGTCTTTGGGTTTTCAGGCTTGGGAGGCACTTACAATTTTGACACAGTTATCTATCTGTCTATTTCACACTCATGTTTGACTATTTGCTCTAATATATTGTTTATAATCATGTTATTTTCTTGGGGTTTGATTTATATGTGCTCTAGTGCACTGGCTTTGCACTAGAATGACTATACTCAGCTGATGCCAAGTTATCATGACTCACTTCCTAGCCCTGATCATTTGCTGTCTTCATGACAAACACAGGAAACACTGCTGAGACAATCTGCTCAGCCCCAGCAAGAGAGAAAGAAGATGCAATTTTATCTGTGTTTCTTTGCATTCCCTATAGAGATAGAGAAGAGCTTTGAAAGGAGTGAGTCTCCTTCCTTATGGAGTGTGGCTAAGGTAGCTGTAGCTTTGCTGTTTGAGTCTAGTGCCTGAGCACTGGAATTTTTTATTTTGCTACCTGTAATGTTGGACTGAAGACATACGTGTGCCAGTGTCACAACGTCTCACTGAGCAATGGGTTTCTGAAATGAACAGAGTGAGCACTGAAGCCTCATGCTGTGCCCTGTGGCAGGCTGAGGCAGTCCCGTCATCTCCATACCATGGCACACAGCCCAGTTTCTGTTTCAGTTTTTGACCAGATCTGCTCTTTGTGCTGGGCTTGGGTTTTGAGGAAGAATCTCACCACCTTCTCCCGAGCTTTATGCAGGAGAATGCAGGGCTCAGCCACTCCAAGCTCTGCTTGCCTCTGGCCATACCCACAAAGGTGGTAGCACAAGTTATGAAAGAGAAACTAATGAGTTTCATCCAGGATCCAAAGTGAATTAGTAGAAAGCAAAACAACACATGCAGACATGCAATTTCAGGACCACTTCCTCTACTTAGACATTGGCAAGATATTCTGCTAGAAATCCAGGTAAATGTTGGTAAAACTGCTGATCCTTTGCATGTCACACTACAGAAACCAGAAATTCCCAGCCTCTGAGAAGAAGGCAAGAGCTGCACTGAATTTCTGATGTCATCATTCTTTGTTTCCTAGAAGAAGAACTAAAGTCCTTCTTGCTGACCTGGAGTATCCAAGTCCGTCTTTACATTATTTGGTTAGGATTCATTCATCTTTAAAATCTGAAAGATACGTACTTAAAAAACTCCTTTTGTAGTCATCAAGACATAGACCCTTTTCCAGATGGCATCTTTCTTAAGAAAGTGTTCTAAATTATCTTCCAGAAGCTTGTGTTGAAGAGCATTTCAGCAGAATTAAAACCGAGCCAGATTATTCTGTTCCTTAGGTAATAATAGCATAAAATGTTGATGGCAGTTGATTAAAAGGAAGTCCAGATGTGCTTTTTATTTTTGTGACCAGCATAATCCCCCTATTTTTAGCCTTTCTGCCTTCATCCTGAACTAGAGTGTAAAGAAATATTTATCCCACAATAGTAGAATCCAGGTACCTGGGAGAGATAACCTTGCAAGATTCTCATCCCTTGAACTCTTGGGGTGCTCTTAATTCCTTGTTTTTGAAAATTAAGGACTTTTAGGGTATGTTTCACCTGACTTATGTTAAGTACCTGCTGTAGAGTGGGTTGGACAGTAGATACTAGATACAACTGGTTTTATCTTTCAAAAAGAACTGAAAAGGAACTATTTCAGTTGCAGATGCTTACATTCAGTTAGAAAAATCGTGCTTCAGAGTGGAGTCTGTCTGGGTGATTATTGGCAAGGAGGGGGAGGGCAAGAGGGGATTTCTAACCTCCCACCCTCCAGCCAACTCAGCTGCCACTGTGTTTCCTCAAGATGTGTTGTCTACACAAATTCCTTTTCATCTTCCCTCCTGATTCAATGCTCAGTTCATAAAGAATTTGCACTGGAAGAAATTGAGTAATTATTGGAGCTTATCCCTTATTTGTGGTCAGAGGGAACAGTTATTTGCATGCGCATTTCCAGAATTAAAAGGGATCTAATATGCATGGACCAGCTATGAATATATATATGAACTTGTGTAATCAACACATCTCAAAGAATTACAGTTACTCTAAGCTAAGTAACTAGTTTTCCAGATAAAATAAATCATGTAGTGACTAGTAACCTGGAAAGCAAAGTTAATATGAAAACTACTTCACTAGATATGATGTGGACACATGAGCTTGATGATGATGATTTTAAGTACATCTTGTATTCCTACATGTGTGGCTCTTACTGTTCTCTCTGGACTTTCTGCCTGCTTTGCTTTATTTTATTTTGCCTCATTTTTTCCCCACCTCCTTCTCGTTTTCCCATTTGTTTCATATTGCTAGGAACTTCAAGCAATCTCAACTTTTGTCATTTCTTTTATGAAATTAAAGGTAAGGGTATATGCTCCAGAATAATTGCTTGAATTGGACCTCTCATGATTGTTTTATTTTTTCATCCTACATTTATTTGACTTTAGATTTGGGGTTTTTTTAATGTACATTGGTTTGCTATCTTTAAATTAAATCTTTCCAAAAAAACCAAATAGATGAACATGATAAATCTAAGTCTGCTTTTTTACATGAACTGATCCTGATAACTTAACAGAAATATTATAGAAAAACAAGTCAACTTTCCTATAGATCTTGGACTATGCCTTTGATTTTCTTAATAAATATGAACATTATATAAACATTAAAAAATAGATTATAGCTTGATGTTTCTACACATCTAATCTCATTTTAGATGGGTATTTTTGTATGTCTTTAGGTTTGTAGAGTAGATACTAGAGTGTGTGATTGTGTAAGTGATGTATGTGGACTGTGGGTTGGAAGGAAAGCATATTCATGTGTAATTGCATGATATGCACTGCTTCTTTTTTCACATAAATTAAGATATTGTTTAAAATACACTTTTTTAATCATCTTGAACATTTAGATACTTACAGGTTTTTGGTATTAGCTGAGAGAAGTTCAGAAAGTTAACATGGAGTATATGAAATGAACATTCAGAGGTGAAAGTGAAAGACTGCAGAAGTGTATATATTATGAAATAAGTAAGAAGTGTCACTGCAGTCTGTGAATAGTATTTATGATTTGAACTGATACAATTAATTACCTAGGTTCCACATTCACAGTTTTTTTCAGTTGGGATATTATATATATATATATATAAAATAGATTATTTTTAAGTAACTATGATCAGGGTTTCATCTCACATTATGTATATCAAACTAGTGATGTGTTAAGTGAAAATTAATGCTGATAGCAGAATTATTACTATATTCTCAACCCATTCAAGTTAATTTGGGCATCTTTAATGGGACCTTATACATTTTTAGTGTTACACAGGCTCAGTGCATTACTTCTTAAGCTAGAGGAGATTTGAAGTGGTAAAAGCTCTATCCACTTCCTTATGGTATAAATTTAAGTGTAAAGAAAGCACACTCCCTCAAAATATTTCTGATGTAAAATCTTTCTCTTCTTGTGCTTCTGTGCTGAGCAAGTAATTCAGAAGATAATCCTGTCATCTCTGACATCTTTATGCTAGCAGAGTTCCCCAGTGTAAGAGCAACTGCAAAAATAGCTTTCTGAGATCTTCCAGTGATTTAGTCTGCTTTTACATATAGTCATTAATAGCTCATTCCTGGAGGTGATAGTTGGCTCAGAATTCACCCTGCGTCTGTGATACTGTTGTCAGTGAATGAATTTCACTAACATACGTACATACATCCAGTAATACATATTTATGAGCCAGAGTTTTCAAAAGGAATAGCATACTTAATTGAATTTATGCATAAACATTTTTTAAAGAACTTGATTTTCTCACTACATGTGCAATACAATAGTTCAATGTCCCTGAAAAATAGAGGACTTATTTTTTTATATTTAAAAGTTAATATTTGAAAATTCTATCATGCCTGTGCCTGAGAATTTGAACAGTTTAACTGATTTATAATTACTTATTAGAGAATCCAAAAAAGTAGTCCTTTTCTGGTCCATAATTTTCATAATATTTTTAGCTCTTCAAACACTATAGTACTGTGTATTATGTAATTTTCATATTAACCGTGGTGTATCAGTTAATAAAATAATGTTTTGAGTTTGAGCTGAGAACTTTCTTTGTAAATTTAAATTATACCCCCTTATTATACTGGAACTCATACACACTTTTCTCTAATTACCTGCTTTGATGTTCTTTGTCAGTTGAGTGCTCCAGTTCTGTTCATCTCTGCAAATCAGGGAATGTTCACAGAATGGTGTCAGGATAAATTAATATTTTCAACTGGTGCTTGGAAGTAGAGCATGCCAAGTGAGTCACAGGATCTTAGATAAACTCAAATAAATGTTCTCAGACATCAACGACCCCCATGCTCGGGAAAGCACAAATAGTTATAATTATTCTAAATAACTTTTGTTTCATGGTTTATGTTCTGATCTGTATGCTGCTTCAGATGTGCAGGATTTACAAAATAGTTTACATGTCTGTAACAATGTCCTTTTGATAATTTTACTAAGAGTAAGAACCACGAAGTGCTATTGAAAGTCTTGTTTTAAGAATGATAGCTCATTAAATCTGTTGATGACAAGTGTCTTGGTGTCTAAGAAAATTAATATTTTCTGTTGGTTACCCAAGCCGAGACTTCAAAGTGCTTTAGTATACACCAAGGACCACAGAACCAAATTTGCAGGTAATAAGTGATGCAGTGACCTGGAAACCTGTGAAAATGTATGAATAAATAAATAAAATGCTTATCATGAATTGTTGCACAATGTCTTTAGCAGCATCCAGTTAGATGGTTGCTGAAATACCTACATCTTCTAAAATTAAACAGAGTAAACAAAAATTTCTCTAATCAAATAGTTTAAAAAATTACAGAAGAGTCAATGCCACCTGTTAACATTATCTTTTCACTGAGTGTCAGAGAAACAGTATGTGATTTAAGGGAGATGAGGCTATCCTGTGTTCTTTATCTTCAGATACCATAGAGGTATTCTTAGTCCCAGTGATGTGCTATTTTGCTCAGATTACTGTATGAACCGGTGCAGGCACACAGATGCTCTTTCAAACCTGCCTTAAGGAGGTGCTTCTCAGCAATACAAATGTGAGCCATAGGGGAATATAAGCCAATGTTTTAAAAAACTAAATTTATAGTGTGAATTAAAAGTAACATACACAACACTGGAACACACTCTCTTACTGAAGTTAAGAATATCTTACTGAAAGATTTAGTTAGTAGGATTGTTACAGGATTTTCAATCAATTGAGATGTGTATTTTAGTATTTTTGTGGAGCTGGCAGCTAAATACTAATAGAGATCTCAGTGGTCTCAAGTTATAGATTCTAAAGAAGAGAGCAAATTTAATACTAAAGTTCTTTTTCTTTTTTTTTTTTTTTTTTTTTTTTTTTTAATGGCAGAATGAGATGGGATTCTCTCTTGTTATAATCGTCTTGATTAGACTGGACAATCGTAGATGTCTTTTCCAACCTAAATGATTCTATGATTCTCCTCCTAGGCTACTAGTCCTGACTTTGCTGTTTTTCTTAAAGAACCTTGATGTTGTTTTCTCACACACGGACCAGAAGAGTAGGAATTTTCTTCTTCTTTATATTTAAATGATTTGAGAGATTGGAAGTGCTAGGAGTTTTGGCTTCCTGAGACACATGTGCTGTCAAGGAAATCGCAGTATTAGAACTATCTGAAGCGGGGAAATGTCGTATGTGTCCTATATGGTTTCTTAGGTATCAGCTTTTGTGTGTCAGAAGACAGGAGCATGAGTTATCATGACCTTTGTTCCAGCACAGCCGCTCTAATACCATGTTAACCTCGCTGCAACTACCTGGCTATTGATAGATAAAATATTTGTGATATTTGCACAATTGATTGTGCAAATTCTGTCCAACCCAAATACCAATGTTTTGAGTAGAGGATCAATAAGAGAATTAGTAGAAATACATCAAAGAAGGGTTTCTTTCCTATTAGAGGAACCTGCCCTTTCCTTGGCTGAAAGAGCAGTAGCTCTGTGCTTTTGAAATTACTAAGGGAAGTTATATTTTACGTATTTGAGGCAACTTTCAAAGAAAGGTGTCATAACTCTGCCAGGTGAGGATCTTGTTTCTTAGATAAAGGCAGTGCCTACTCTTTTTTTATCCTGTGGTCCAGTTTTTCTTCTCTCATAGAATGCTTGAAATTTAATCACTCATTTTAGGTGATTAGCTTATATGATGGGATATTGAATTTTTTCATTATACTAGATCTGTTTCTGGCAAATTTTGCAGTAACGTGGCTGCTTTGGTTTCAAAAAATAGCTTCTGATTAGCAGCCAACACATATGGTTCATTGTTGGGGAACTTGAGATGTACGCTTGTATCCTACTTGATCAGGCTGTTTACACAGTGCACAAAATACTCCTCGTTGTCTACTAACCTTCATATATAACATATATAACATGAGATTTATTGTTAGTATTTTTCTGCTGACTGCCAGTTCACTGAATTCTGCACAGAACTTTGCAGCATTACAAAGTAGCAGTGCCATGACAGACTGAAGTGTGAAAACTGTAAAACAAATACGCTTTTCTTTAAAGCCATAAAATGGCGTAGAAACAAAAGAAACTGAATACAATTGCGTTTTCTTTTTTTTTCATTTTCCATGTAAAATATTTTGCTAACTTCTGAACTTGGGAGCTTGAGGTCAAGGATTGCCCTGAAGTTGCTCAGAAAACAACTTCTTTTTTAGCAATAACAGACCTGCTAATAAAGTGGTAGAAAGAGATTTAAAAAAATCCTCTCCTATCTCAGCTCAATGAACTTTTCCTGAAAATTGAATTTGCAAATCTGCGGAAGACTGAAGTTAGTGGTTAAGGTTTATTTAAGGGACTTTGTGTTAATACATCAGATGAGAACTGCAAGTAATATATCTGACACTGTAATGTCCCAGTTTGTCATAATTTCACCACTGCAAGACTCATGTATAGTTGCTGAGTTCTCTTATACTCAGGAAGTGCTTTTCAGTAAATGATGAAAAAATTTGGCCCACTGGCTTTCACTACAACTAGTGACCTTGACTTGCTATAGAGATGCTAATTTCTGGACTGTATCTGACACCTCTACTAATAGGCTGCAATGGGGTTTTTTAATATATTGGTTGTACTACATCACAGAAGGAAGACAGACTGGTGCTGAGAGACCTAAAAGTGTGGGCAGAACAATTCGAAAGGGACATAGCCCGAGCACAGGCGACAGAAGCAATCTTACAAGAGAAATATCAGGTAAGCAATAGGTAAAATCATGTGTGATAAGAAATTATTGTTATTATTATGTGTAACATGCACTGCAGTATTTTGTGCAATATGCAAGTCAATATGCTGTTGTTTAAAGAAATAAGGGCACAAACTGTCTTGCCTTTTATTGGTGAAGGAATTATAATGTCAGCACCAGCTTTGCTACGTAGGACAGTGCACAGATGGTTTGCCTAACACGGAGTTTTTCCTAGCAGTGTGAAGAAGGACTGTCCTAGTTAGAAGTGAGCATGTGTCTGTGCCATCCTTCCAGATCCTGCATGATTTAGCTCAGATAGGAGGTATGACTGAAGGCTGAATGAAGTGACAGGTGGAGAGGACAGGGCTTAGAGCTTCATTTTTATCCCCTCTCTCAAAGGTTAATGTCTAAATCAGCAAGACAAATTTTGGCCTGAGTTTTCTCCTGAAGTCTGATCATTCTCTAAAAGCAGCCACTGTCCCGGGTAAATTGATTCCATTTGCTAGGTTGTCTGATCAGTTATTATTTCATAGAGAGCAATCATCTGATAACTGCAGGGAAATACGAAAGTCCTTCCTATATATAAATAATAAATATACAATAAGTAGAGAAATTTGTTGCAACTCCTTTTTGGGAAGGATTAGGACTTCTATCAGTACAAAATTGTGACAGGTTGTAGTACTCCATAAATGTTGAAGAATTTCTCTCTTTGACTTTGTACTGCATTGATTTGTCTCTTTGTGCAGTCGTTTAAGCATTTCAGAGTACAATATGAGGTAAAAAGGAAACAGATTGAACTTGCAACCCAGTCATTAAGGAAAGATGGTAAATTATCGCTTGATCAAGCTATGGTGAAGCAAGCATGGGAGAGAGTTTCTTCCAGGGTAAGTTGAAAATTATTATGCTATAATTTTTAGTAAATGAAGAATGAGAATTTAAAATCATTTTAGATACCTCTTTACTATTGATTTTATTACGCATTAGAGACCTAAAAGAGGATAAAATTTCTAGCACTGCTGTATTATTTTGCATTTGTTTTGAGAACATTTACTGTACTACCATCTTTAATATTGCTCAAAGATAAATATGAACTTTGCAATAGTAATAAATTAATATTAGTATTTGTGATACTGAATTTGTACAATTGAATGAAAACTCCCAAGCAAGTTGTATCTTTGGTCCCAAATAAAAAGTTATGAAATAATTATAACTATATTCTTGGTGTATATGTGTATTTTTTATGACATATTTAACAGAGGATCTATTTAAAAATATTCTGAAGCTCTCACATAACTTGCATTATGTTTTCACTCCCGTAACTGGGATTGCAAATAAGACACAGTATTTTACTGTGCCGTATTCTCAACTTCACAATCCTTTGAGACTCATTTGCGCCTTACCTATATAAAATATATTCAAAATAGATTTAAAAAGATTTTATGCTGGAACATGAATTAAATTACATTGGTGGACAAAGATCTTCCATCCCTTACTGTGGCTATTAACTGATGAAATTCCAGATCTATAACTTGTTAGTTGTTGCAATTTATTTGTGGTCATTCTGTAACTCAGTTGCCATCCTGAAAGGGAAATACATGAATCAACAAGTCCTTATAGAGATTTTGTTGCCTGTGAGAATGCTATGATTTCCAAACTCAGTAGTGGGGTAGTGGATCTAGATTTATCTCTTAAACACACTGTTATGTGGCGTTTTGGTCTTACAGTATAAAGTCTGATTTTTATCAATGTACTTGTTTGTGTAATTTAAAAAGGAAAGGAATTTCAATCCTTTTTTCTTTTATTTCCTAGCTGCTTGATTGGCACATATGCCTTGATAAATCTCTTCCCGCACCTTTGGGTACCATAGGTGCTTGGCTCTATAGAGCAGAGGCTGCTCTGAGGGAAGAAGTAACTGTTCAGCAAGCTCATGAGGAAACAGCAAATACAATACACAGGAAGCTTGAACAGCATAAGGTAGGTGCACATGCATTCATTCTGTGCATTGCACTTCATTGTTTCCACAGTATACAAAGATTATTATTTCTAGTTTCTGTGAGTTGTGCCACTAAAGCTGGATGTCTTGTTGTGATGACTTGAATTGTGTATTCAGAATTGCTTTTGAATGTTCCTGCTGCTTTTATCTGAAAGATATCAGGTATCAATATTTTATTTTCTACATAAAGTTCCGTAGGGAGCTCACAAGTTAGGTACTTTGTTCAACCAATAAGAACTTATTAGGTGAAACAGGGAAGAGGGAGCAAACATACTGACTGTGTTGATATCACTGCAGGCAATATGCGTGGAGGGGAGAAAATTAGAATGAAGTGTTTTCATAAGGTTGTGATGACAGATAGCATGATAGCCATCTGGGATGGCAGGTAGCATGCTGTGGTGAACAGGAAACTTTTCCAAATGAATTTAAATATCTGTACCATTATTCTTTGCTGAGGCCAAGTTTTCATTTAAAATCAAAAATGTGAGGTTTTGTCTATTCATTTCTGTAATGTGCATAAGAAAAATATATTAGTGAAAAAATGTGTTGGTGGATGACAGCAAGAAACTGAACCAGTAAATGAAAGGGAAGAGGTGGTGTAGAGAAAGGCAGTACTTGAGGCAGTAAGGCTCCATTGTTTTATATTGCTTTTTTTCCTCCATTGCTACTATTTTAAAATTTTATTGTAGACTTGGGTTTTTTTGTGTTTAGGATAAGGTTGGGTTTTTCGTATCATAAAGTAATGTCATATAGTGAAAAGCTGAGAAGTTTAATGATCATGTGATTACTTTTCATTAGAACAATTGCTGCTCTTCTGACTTCAGTAGTAGCTAATAACATATAGCAAAAACAATCTTAAAATCTATGAGGAAGATATAAATTTTCTTTCAGGGTCTAGTCTTCTATGTTAAATTTCACTGGCTTTCTTGTTGACATCAAATGTTTCAGGATTCATAAGATTTGACATTTGTAAAAGTAATAACAAATCAAACACACTTTTGTTCTTAGAATGTGAACACTGTAGATCTCCTTTTGATACACTCATAAGAAGGACAAAAGAATGTGTCTTAAAATGTATTTTATTTGCATCAGAAATGCTATGGTGAGGAATTTCCATGCCAACAAATAAACTTTGATTTAGATTAATCTGTGCCAGGGGAGATTTCCCATGGGAATGGGATGGAAAATGCTTCAGGAGAAGCATGTGTAATTGCATCTCTTCCTGGAATTTATTTTGTTGCTCAAATTTGAATTGATGGATCCTAATGTGGTACTGGGTAGTACCAGAAATGCATTAGTGTATTTTTTTCAGTTTCCTTTCTTCCTTGCGGTTTGTTTGTTACAGTTTTGTTCAGATGACATAATGGCTTTCTTTTTCCTTTGTTTCATCTGACAATGAGTTATTTTAGTAAACTTTACAGCCTATGGCCATTTTGAACTAAGTGCAAAAGGTACCAGCTTATTTGGACAAACCTCATGGAATCAGACAAGCACTTAGGTTTATTTTAGTTGATATTGCAGCCAAGATCCAGAAACTAAGGATAATGACTATGCTTGTTGAGGCTCATTTTGCAGCATTAAATTTCATTGAATGAGTTTTCATGGGCTTCCAGTTGATGTTGGATGAAACTACTGGGGTTTAGTTTGACTCACCAGTGCCTGTTAGGGGCATCCATTTTTGTATGATAAGGTCTCAGATGCAGCTAAAATATTTGTTCCAAGTCTTTCCTTTATGTGAGACTATGTTAGTCACAGGAGTTTTCACCATGGTAAAATCAGCACATCACTTGCATCTGAGAAAGCCTTGTTCATTTCATAAGGAGGTGTTGGCTGAGGTAGAAAACAAAGAAAATGCAGGCACAGTTGATGGGGATAGTGGGGCTATTTGGTAAGCCCAGCCAGTGAATTACCATGGATTCCTCCTGTGCAAACACTGGGTGTTGGCTGCGGAGAAGCCCTTCTCTTGGCAGAGAGGAATAAATAGATGTGTCTGATCAACACAAAAGCCTGCATTTTGTTCTCTCAGGTGAGAAAGTGGGAGCCTTTGTATGATCACCTTTTCCAGCGGGCTTCTGATCACTTTGTACCAGCAGCTGTCTGTATGCAGTAAAATACCCACCATTCTGTGTTCTCTCAGCTGCTCACTGGGGACTTGCCGTGTTATTGTTAACAGTATCTCTTCAAAGACTGCTGCCAGTCATTCATTTAAATATGTAATCTCCAGGAAGCCGTCTGAAGCGGTGTTGCTTAGTTACAGTTGAAGTGTGCTCTGCTGTAAGGTTTTCGCTGGTACAATTCATATCGCAGGAATACAGGTCGGGTACCACATTCTGCATTCGTTCGTGCAGTACTGAGAGAGCAATCCTGAAATCTTTTGATGGTGAGAGAGTGGAAAGTTTACTAAATATTGAAAATGTACTTATGTAAGGAGCTAGGGATCTTCTGCTTATGCATAGAGGAGTAGATTAATTGCTGAAAATTTTGATCTATATTTACTGAAGGTTAGTATCTGTTAGAAAGATGTAAAGTGTAAATTTAGCAAGATTATGCTGTTGTGATGTGCACGTATTGGCAGACTGCATTTCAAGGATTATTTAACACATTTAAGAGTTCTTGTTTTGTTAAACCTTTGCAGTGCATCCTCTGTTTTAAAATCTTCCGTAATTGTTCAACATAGCTGTAGCAGAGCTTCACATAAGGGGGTTCCCTGTGTAAACTATCAAGCTGATGTAAATGCTTTTGTGGAATGCATAACCTTGCATGCAAATGTGAGGGCATGATCAAATAGTTAACTACATTGAGTCATCAGTACAGGCTTAAAATTGTGCTTATTAGTTAGATAGCCTACTGTGAGCCTTTTCTCTCCCTCTCCCCCTCCACCCGACTCTCGCGCTCTCTTTTTTTTTTTTTTTAAATCAAACCAGGATCTGCTGAAAAACATAGATGGTCACAAAAAAGCATTCCATGAAATCCACAGGACCAGGTTGGTTAATGGTGTGCCTGTTCCACCTGACCAGTTAGAGGATATGGCAGACAGGTAAGGCTTTCAATCTGAAATAAAAAGCTTCTGTGCATGAAGGGGAGCCTGTTTGCTTTTTAATCTGTTGATGCAGAAATCACTATCTAGTTAATGTTTCTCAGTGGCAAACTGAGATGGATGGAAAAACCTCCTAGAATATACATAAAAATACACTGAAAAACCTGATGCTTTAAAGATTGATGAGAGTCAGAACTGCTATAGATTTTGGATGGGAATACTTTGATCCTGTATTGGTCCTGTTATTACATGTCCCTGGAAGAAGTGTTATGTAACAACAGCCAGGATGCATGTGGGAAAAAAAGAAAAATTACTTTGCAAAACTTAGTAACAGATATAAACCAATGATTTTTATGAATAAACAGGAATGTAATTAATTTGTTGTTCATGAGCAGTCATCAGAATATCATCATACATAATTGAATGTTTGTAGATTCTGAATAAGGGGAAAGATTAAAAAAATATAGAAACTGTAAATAAAGCTTTTAGCCTCTCCTGCAAAAATGAATATTGCTGTATTTTGTGATTCATTTCATAGGTTTAATTTTGTTGTCTCCTCATCTGAGCTCCATCTGTTGAAGATGGAGTTTCTGGAACTGAAGTACCGTCTACTGTCACTCTTAGTCCTTGCAGAATCAAAGTTAAAATCATGGATTATCAAATATGGAAGACGAGAGTCTGTGGAACTGCTTCTTCAAAATTATATCGTAAGTTGGAATTGTCTTCTTTTTATAGTTATTTTTGAAATATTCATATTTTTGTTTTCTAGAAATGCATAAAACAACACTAACAGAAATAAGATTTGTAAGTCATCAACTTTGACTGCATTCCTATGGAGTATGTTTTCAGAGGTGAACCTGTCTTCACCATGGAGAAGCTTTAGTCAAAAGGCTAAAAATTAAATTTTTTCTCTTTGCACCATTTCTTGAAAAAGAGAAACAATGTCCCAGCTGCTAAATTTCTGATGATTAATTTAACAAGCACATCTGGAGGTTCCCAATACTAGATTTTTACCTCCTCTATATAGAAATTCCAAATAATTCAATTTCATCTTTTACAATTGCATAGATGCACTTTATAGTGACTATACACAGTTTAAGAGTTAGAGATAGAGGAGGCTTTTGGCATGCATTCCCACGCAGTATTTTTTTTTAAAAATCTTCCAAATTAATAAAAAAAAATGTTATTCTACCTCTGTGTACTTGTTCAATGTACTATACCAATAGGAGAGTCATTTTATTCTTTTGAAGAATGCTTCTTTTTTTCTCCTACTCACCGTTAGTATATTAAACCCATGACTTTTTTTTCTGTTCTGGAAGGAGGTTGCTCTAGCTCTTCATCAGCCCTATACTGTGTTAAGGAACAGAAACCATTGACTTACAAGTGTTAATTAATATGGTCTCTCTCAGTCTTATGCTGCTGTATCTTTTTTAATTCACATGTGCAGTGCCAAGTTGTAGGTACATACTACTGCTGCACTTCTATATTAGGGCATGAGGGATTCTTTCAAAAGCAGGGCTGGTCTAAGTACTTTTTCCCGCTTCTCTCTAATTCATATGGTGAAAATTGCACAGGAAAATTGAGTCTGGAGAGAACTCATACAGTTTTAGAACCATTCAGAGCCAGGTTGATGTGTAGAGAAAATTATTGATGCCCTCACTGCTCTGGCAGGAAACTTCAAACTCAGTGAAGTTCCTCTACAAATTGAGAAATTTTATGTCTAAACTTTAGCAGTTAGGGACAAATAAAAATTCAGGAGTTGGTTAAGCCTTTTATTTTAGGCAATCTTTGCAAAATTCAGATAATTGCTTGAAATAAGTTATTCTGCTAGAGTGATGTGCAATACCTAGGAGTTTATTCTCTAAGACTATCAAAAAAACTGTGAAGGTGACAAAGGAAATAATAAGAAAGGGGATAGCTTGACTTTTGGATTATTTTTTAATGTAATTTTCTTAATTTTTTTCTTTAAAATGAACACCAAGTTTTTAATTTATATATTAATTTGCAATTGCCTCAACTATTCTTGTGATTCAGACCACTAATGTTGAACTGATCATTAGAGAAAGAAAATGCTTCCTTGCATCATTTTTGAAACTGCATAATCAAAATGAGGAAATCAGGACAGAAAGATAGAGATCTCATTTTCATTCTTGATGGTCTTGATTTCTGGGTCCATCAAGGTGTCCAGTGATGGAAAGATAATTTATTTGCTTTGGCTTGTCTGGGACTAATTTTCTAGGACCAAGAGCCAAGTGTCACTCTTGCAGTACATTAGAAGTCTTACTTACTTAGGAAAGCTGTAGTCAGTGCCTTATAGTCGGTGACTGTATTAGTAGGGGATAAAAATATAAGTCTGTTTGTCTGCCAAAACAGACTGAGGAATGTCAGCATTCTAGGAACATGCGTAATTAGGATCTGGATAGAGCATATGCCTGCAAAATATTTATGCACTCCAGCTTAAAAATAAAAGTGGTGTTTGTTACTTTATCTTATCTTCTTTTCACCCATATGTCATATACCAGAAGTAGAGGTCAGCACAGACAGTACACCATCAACCTGAAGAATATACTGTACCAAAGTCTCAGCTGTAATGGAGATACTGGGCACAGTTATCCATGCATTTTAACCCACAGAACTGTGTTTTGGCATTGCCATCTTAGCACTTTTTTAGCATTGTATGCTATACTGATTGGGAAAGCTGCTTATTTTCTTCAGAGAGTCTTGCCAGATGGGAGACAATATTAATCAGTAAAATGTCTATATTTAATTTTTGAAAATATTTTCAGTGGCTCCTGAGATCAGCAGTATACAAATCACTTTTATTCTTGCATGAAGTCTTGGAGGTTTTGATTCAGGTTGAAATGTCTGTATGGGTCTGGCAAAAGTGAAAGTCAGGAGTTTGTCATGGAATTCATAGTAAAGCATGTATTTCTTTATAAATGACAGATTTTGTTTTAACAGGAGGGCAGAAAAAAATTCTAATTATTCTTAACTTCTAGTTTCCTTGGTTATAAACACATTTCTAAATTACTTACTAGATAACTGTGGTAATTTGACATAGCAACTGTCAAAGGTTTTAAAATAGAAGATTTTTAGATATATACTGGGTGGCAGATTATTCTTTAAAACTTTTTTGATGTTATATAATGTGGGTTAATGAATGCACAAAATCTAATTCTCCTGTTCAGAATACATTGAACTTTTAACTTCATTGGTAACCTGATTTTGCTGGTCGCATTGGTCTATTTTTGTTTATTTTGGCATTCCAAGGCTTGCATAGACATATGTGGGGTGTACATTCCTTAATTTTGTAATCTGCAGCTGAAGAGGCTTGGGATGTAGCATAAGCTACAAAAACATTCCAAACTCTACTTCCTCTCCCTTTTTTAACAGTGGTAATGCAAGATATAATATGCTTGCATAATACAGAGCTATAGTTATATGTTGCATTTCAAGGAAGTAACATTTCTGAAAGACATGTAAAAAAAGAGGATAGTGTCATTTGCCATAAGGGATAAAGAGGAATAAATGTCAGAGGCTTAACTTTTTAACCAAAATATTTCCAGATAATTTATTCATCACACTATAACACATTACACAGCTAAACCATTACTCAATAAGGAAAAGCACTGTATCACACTTTGGAAAAACAGCATCTTTTTGTGCAGTGTTTCCATGATCTTATTTTTGCCAATTGCAAAGGAGGTAAAGAAAAACTGAAGGATAAGGCAAGTGTTTTTTATCTCTTAAAGTGTAGCCTGTCTTTCTGCAAAGGCTTGATACAGTATCTGATTTTTGTGATGACTGATATGAAGGAAGTTTTTTTCTTTTATTAAAGTTGTTTCACTTTGATTTCAGTGTAAAACAGCTTTCATTAAATAACTTGCAAGTTAATTACTCAATTTCTGCAAATTCTAATTATCAATTTCAGCAAGTCAGCAATTAGAAGACTAAGAAAAATTTAAATAATGTTTCCATGTGGAAAGTAAATATATCTGTATTTACAACAATATACTCTGCTGTACCACTAATTTGAAAAGGTGAAATTTATGTACTGTTTTATAATTACAATAATATAAATATTACTTTATAATGATGAAAATATGAAAGGAGGAACAATGAAGTTAAAAGTTGTCATCACTATCCTGATGTAATTTCACGGAAATTATCCTTATTCTTAATAGCTATTATCTTTATTTTGTCTGTTGTAATTTTTTTGCTTTTCAGTCTGTTATTGAAAATAGTAAGTTCTTTGAGCAGTATGAAGTTACTTACCAGATCTTGAAAAGAGCAGCTGAAATGTATGCCAAAGCAAATGGCTCAGGTAAATGTCTATCTTTCTTTCATCACTGGGACATCATTTTAATGTCTTTAGACACAAGTTTCCTCTAAATCAGTCTCCTAATATTTGTTGCTTCCATGCAGCAGAGCTGTTCACCACCAGCAGCTGTGTTTCACCAGAGTCTACAGCCTCTAGTAGCAATTTCACATATGGTGGCCATGTGCAGGCTTCCTCATGAGAGAATGCCATCATCCATGCTAACTTTTGCATTATTTCAGTATTGTTGATTTGGGCCAAAAGTGTGCCAGAGACCAAATTAGGAGTAGGGGCCATCATGCTCTGGTGCCTGGAAATGCTGCCTGGCTTGGCTTCATTACTAGAAAAACACAAATATGGAGCTGGTCCCAGTATCACTGTAGTTACAAAATTATCCTTTGATTTATTGAAGGTTCTTCATTAACTCTGAAAATCTATAAGAGGAACTCAAATGATAGTTGAAGTACGGATATACATGAGAAAAATGTGTAGCTGATTCAACAGCTGCCTCCTGTCATTCCTGAATACTGCTGAGTTCAGTGAGAATTCGAGGGCAATATTTGACCTAGATAATAACAGACATGAAATCACTTTAATCTGTGCTGACAGAAATGTCTGTGGAGGATTGCTGCAGCTGCTAAAGAGGAGAGCAAATAGATATCTTTGTTTTTTGTGAAATTTAAGTTGATAGTGATGACCAAATTTTACAAAAGTAAACATTTTGTTACAAGGTATTCTTACAAAGAATAAAAGTCATAGATTTGTTCAATGCTATTAATAAAATCCAACAACAAACTGCTTTCTAAGGTACACGTATATATGAATTCAGCAATAGCAGTGCAAATGAGAGAGCATCTTAGCTGAAAACTGCTTAAAATATCTAATTCTGCGTATTTTCTGAAGTGTCAGCATTAGCTTGGTCCTTTTTCTTCTCTTTCTTTTTTCCTGATGGAATGAGGACACATTTGTTACTTTATCGCCCTGTGGAAAATACTAAAAATTAAATGGCAAAAATTAGCTGCAGTTTGGTTTCAAAGTCAATGGAAGAAAAATCAGAATTTCCTTCCACACTTTTCAATGCAGGCATAATATGTTTTTAAATTATTCATCTCTCATTTTCTACATTTTAAGGCAAATTTATATCTTGATTTCTTTTATTGCATATTTCAAATGAACACCACACAGAATATGAAGTGTGCCTGTTTTAATTTAGCATTCATTTTAAGTACTTTCCTCAGTCTTTAATTCACAGGTTTTATTTCTCAGTCATGATTTTGCACTAAAATTGGGCTGTGGAGTGAACATATGTATATAAAAGCCTATTGAAATATAAGTTACAGTAAAATATAATTCCCTGATGAGAATAGATAAGCATAACATAAAGTTAAGCTTTACAGAAATAAAAATGAACCAAAATGATCAATGTCTTTCCTATATCTCAGTGGAAGAAGTTGAAAATGTAATGAAATTCATGAGTGATACCACAGCTCAATGGAGGAATCTCTCAGTAGAAGTGAGAAGTGTGAGAAGCATGTTGGAAGAAGTAATTGCTAATTGGGACAGATATAGCAACACAGTGGCAAGTCTACAAGCTTGGCTTGAAGATGCTGAAAAAATGCTGAATCAGCCTGAGCATTCTAAAAAGGTATGCACTAAAGCCATATGTATCTGGTTATTTTGTAAATTATGAAATGTGGGATATGTTTTTGCATTTG
The DNA here is from genome assembly GCA_013396735.1 of Grallaria varia. Taxonomy (NCBI): domain Eukaryota; kingdom Metazoa; phylum Chordata; class Aves; order Passeriformes; family Formicariidae; genus Grallaria; species Grallaria varia. The sequence goes on from VWZG01010827.1 coordinate 271,740, forward strand.
CTTAGCTTGTTTTCTGAAACATCACAAAAGAGGGATTTTCCATACTGTTTTCATTCGTCATAGGTATTTCAATGTTTGCTTGTGTGGCGTCTACAGGCATATACATATATACACACAATGAAGGAAAGCATCATCTGTGATAATACAGTTAGAGTCATCTTTGACATGAATACAGGGTAGCAGTATTGCTCAGAGTTAGGAATGTTATATGATTCACATAGAGGAAAATACAGCTCTTAGCACCAAAGTGCATAGTCATGGGTTAGCTATAAAGACACTTGAAGAAAATTACTTTTTACACTGATTTTATTTTTCCACCATGTAGATGACAGATTTCAATACTCATTGCCTTACAATAATGTTAATGTGTATTGTTTTGTTTCATGGGTAAATAATGAGTCCATTTCCCTGGCATTGTAGAAATCTTTTCGACAAATCATTTTGGGGAACAGCAGTTACAAATGTTTGGGTTTTGTGGGGGGTTTTTTGTAGTGTACTTAAGCACTAAAATGTAAGTGTGTGAACCTTCAATAATGACCTAGATTGACTTGAATAGTCCTGCATTTAATAGATGTTAAATTTGCACCCAATCCCAACATAACAGCTCTACAGCTCTTAACACAAAAGCAGAGGTTTCATAGGTTATGAGATGACAAACTGACCTAAGGTAGGGAACAAGCATTTGATGTTGTATGAAAGAGCAGTATAATTTTTGTTAGTTTGTTAGTTTAAACTGTTCTAAAATAATGGAATACACTTTTTAAATAAAAGTAAACCTGTGAAAAGGAATATTCTGGTATAATATAAATACAAACTGATTGGGAAAGATGATTTCAGCCGAACAAGGTGATCTTAAATAATGGTGTATGTTTTAGGTAAGTAACTGGACAATGTTCAAAAATAAATACTCTTAAATCCATGAGTATGAATAAGATCAAAACATTTAGTTCTCTGATCAGATCTATAACTTTATCATTAAAGATTTTTCAGAGCAGAAATTTGAACATACCCATAGAGTATGTACTTCCTACCGATTTCTAACATATCCAACAAGTAATTCTTACCATTCTCATTAAAAAGCTTTGTTGAAAACCTTAGACATGAAAGAAGTAATCTTCCTGAAATGCTAATTTCTTCTTAGAATTACATTGGCTCAAAACTGTTAAAGATTATTGAGTGGTACCATAATCTGCCTGTAGACCTAGATACATATTTTAGAAGTTACTTGTACTTTTAATGCTGAATCTAACACTCCCCAGCAATAATGTTCACTTAGTTCTGATTTAGCAGTTTTGCTATTTGATTATGAAAACCAGAGGCAATTCTTATATGTGTTTATGCAATCAATAGTCTTACAGCCATCAGGAAAAAACATTTGGAATACTAGGTGAAATATTATAACTATTGTTTGGAATATGGCATAAAACATGTCTAAACATGTCAAAATATTTGTTCTGTAAACTCACAGATATATCAGTAATATGATAAGGAGTTTCTCATTTGCAAACCTTACTCATACTACTTTAAACTCACTATATGCTATCCCAGGGAAAGGCCACAGCCCTTTACCATGTTGTCATGCTTTCTTTTTCTTTTTGTTATGTCTCTATCATTTCAAGACCAGCATGTACTGTTGTTCTTTGTGGAAAATAAAGTGGCTTGCTGGCTTTCTCATTGGCTTCTGTTTTCAGAAACCTTGCTGTTAACCTGTACCACAGATCTTGCAAAAAAAGACCAGTATGCACTTGGATATTTCAAACTGCTCCTTCTACAACTCCTTTGTTTCCTTGCAGTACCTCTTAATCCCTGCACTCTCCCACGGTTTTCTCACACATCTGTACACCAAAGGTTTCAGAGAGCTTCTGGATGATCTCATGTGGGGACTTCCTTAAAAAGAGCTGCACGGTTTTAATTGAGGATGAGATGTGCTTCACAGCACCTGCCAAACTTGTTTAAATTTTACACATGCGTTAGGTTGGCTTCTGAAATGTAGAGAGTCCCCTGCAGAGCCTGAGGAAGGTAGTGGTTTGTGGGAATAAGTGTGTGGGAGCAAGTATGCAAGTAGTTTACTCCATGTGCTTTCTCCTTCTTGTCCTCTAGTAAGCCTGACCAGTTTCAGATTCAGTAGACTTCATTTCTTTTGAATGTGCTTAAGAGGGTACCCTTTGCACAAAGCGAGGGATTTGCTCCACTGCAAGCAGAAGATTCAAACTGCAGGGAGGGAGCTGGTTTTTGTCTTCGCTACGGATTTGTGTTCAAGTATCTGCCTACAAGATGCATAGTCTATTTAGGCTGTCTCACGCGGATGGTGGAAAAAAATCAGTGAGAACCATTCCTTTCACCTCTGCATTCACCTGCACTGAGAAGGGAGGAAGCACTGATAAAAGATCAGTCTTAATAGGTCTTCTGGGATGCCAAACCCTGGAAAGCTGCATGTAGTTCACAGCAGGGGAAGGACCCCTCTACAGGCTGGATAGGGCTCAGGTTACGCTCAGCCCATGTTGTTTCAAGACAAGACAAATCAGACACTTTGATGGTGTTTTTATTTATGGAGCTTTCTAATAAGGAGGAGTTCCATGTGTTTAACTGAAGCTACTCACCTGAGTAAAATGAGCTGAAGGAAACTGGCAGTAAATTTTGGTTCCACAGGTTATGTTCACAAACATTGAAATTCTATCATGGCATATTTGATGTGAAGAGCTTCAGAGGATAATTGTTCAAAGAGTTTTTATCAAGCCATGAGTTGGTGATTAAATTTTAAGTTTTGTAATTTAAGATAAAGGTTAATTGAAAGGGTTTTGGAAAGACATTTTTATTTTCTTCTTCAGGATTTCTTCCGGCACTTACCTCATTGGATCCAGCAACACACAGCCATGAATGATGCTGGTAATTTCCTGATTGAAACATGTGACGAGACCATTTCCAGAGATCTTAAGCAGCAGCTTCTGTTACTAAATGGAAGATGGAGAGAATTGTTTATGCAAGTTAAGCAGGTAAGTGATTTTTCTCTTGTTAGTTTTAAATATTTACTTTGTCATTTCCATGAAAGCAAGACTGATTGCCCCATTAGCAAGACTATAGGACAACCTACTATAGTGCCTAGCTGTTTTTCATTATTTAAATCAGACAGTAGTTAATTTTGTTGGGGCTCTTCCTGTATTTATCTTTTTGGTTATACAGCTATTTATTTTTATTTTTGAACATTTTCAACTAGTTTAAGCGGTAGGTTTTTGCTCTGGTCACCTGTCTTGATACAGAGATTGTTATTTACACACATCCTCCACTGTTTCTCAAAGAAAATGATTGGTTTTCAGCAGCTATGGTTATAAAAGTTCTATATAGCTACAGAGTGAAAATTGTGAAAATTAATTATTATTATAACTACTCTTCAATGAAAGCTGTGTTCAATTATTGTACAGAAAACATAAACAGGTACAGTGCAAGGTAATTAAGTAAATGTTTTCCCCAGATCAGGCAGATTTTACTTCTGTCTTACAAGGAAGGACTGATAGGAAATGAAAAAACCCTACCCTTTGTTTCATTAAAGAGATTCTACTGTTAGGAATAGAATTGTTGTTTACTGTTAGGAATAGAATTGTCCTCTTCCAGTGATTTTAAATTGCAGTTCCCTACTTGAAGGTACTGGATCTGTTTTCTTTACTGGCACCTATTTCCTATTCAGTCAAGTTAAAATGAGAAACAAATACTGATTGCTTCTCTTTTATTGTCACTTTTCCAGACTGTTGACTAGAATGTTCTCAAGCTTTATTTGCTGATGATATTTCGGGTGATTCACTTATGTAAATGCCTCTTCTCCTACTTATGCAGCTTCTTTCTTTTGCTGGTTATTTCTCACTGGCTTTTCACCATTTCTGTCATACAGCTCTTTCCACTTTCTAAGTCCTGTGTTTTCCCTGCTTCCAGCCAGAATTCTTTTATTGAAATTTTTCTTATCCTTGAGTTTTTCTAGGCTTTTTCCATTGTATTCTCTTTGTTGAATTTTCAAAATTGATCTTGTAGGTAATGGGAAATGAATTGAAATGTTGATTCTATGTTGAAACAAGTGAGAGTCTGGCATTCCCCGAATGATCCAAACCTTAAAAAAAGACTGACCTCTGTTCTTTGTAGTGTCATCACTATCAAAATTAATGCAGGTGATTAGTGTCTGAATAATGTAGAAGACTAGTTTCCATTACATTGTATTTAATTTTATTTTTCCAGCAAACAATTGCACTGAAAACATGCTAATTCTCTGAAGTAATTTCTTAATTGCCAGATACTTCATTTGAGGTGGTTATTTTTTTGATTGTTTCTTTTTGCTTTTTGTAGTATGCTCGAGCAGATGAATTAGACAAAATGAGAAAAGAATATGTGGATGGTGTTGCCCAGTTGACAGCTTTTATTGATGGAAGCAATAGGAAATTTTCAACACCTGTAGAAGTGTCCTTCCTTGATGTCAAGATGTTTGTACAAGATTTAGAAGTAAGTGTCTTACTTTCATTTCTTTCTTTCTCCTTCATAAGGGAGAAACTTGTAACTATTTAACTCTGATGGCACAAAATTATTTTAGTATACATTTCCATTACTGATTTTACCTTTTTTTAACAGTGGTGCCTTTTTTTTTTTTTTTTCTTTATGATTTTGGCTATAGCAATTTTATATCACTGTATTCTGTGCGTGACAATTTCAGAGTAAATTTCCAAAACATTGTCCCACTAGATATTTCTTTCTGTGTAGTTTCAAATAATATTCAGATGAGTTGACTGATACCCTTTGGTTCAGTTTTCATGGCTTTGAAACATGACCCATTCTTCACTAAAGTCAGTGATGAGGGGAACTGATAATTAGAATACATATCTGTTACCAGTCTTGTATCTCCCATGAGCGTATAAATGCAGAAATGCTGACATATTTTTTTTAAACACTTGTTTCAGAATACTAAGCAGAAGTTGCCTGCAATGGAAGCTCAGTACAAAGCAGTTACAAGAACAGTGCAGCTTATTACAAAAGAGGTGTCCCAAGAGGAAGTGAATGAAATGCTGGGAACTTTGACACGGATCAAAGAGCAGCTGAGCAAGGTTGCAGAACACTTTCTCTGCTACACGTGTTGATCGTTGAACTAATAAATACTAAGCTCCTGTACATAAATGCTCATATGTGCATTTAAACAAATATAGTTGTAACAGTAGATTGATTCAGGGTGGGGAACATGTTATTTCTCTTAGATGCTAAGATTGCTATTCTTAAATTTAATATTATTTTCTTTAAAAAAACCAGGATCAATCAATCTTTAAAAAGACTAGGTAGCAACTATATAAACCTATATGCAAAGGAATTTATTATTTATTGATTTTTACAACTTTTTAATTTTTTTTAATTTTTTTTTTAATGACCAAAAGGTTAAGGAGTATTCATGTGCCTTGCTGTATGAATGCCAGTGTCTGCTGTCTCCACTGGAAGAACTGGAGAAACAAATCACGCATTTTTATGAATCTCTTGAAAAAGTCAATGAAATAATTTCTATCCTGGATCCTGAAGCACAACCCACAAGTGTTCTTAAACAAAAAGCCCAAGTAAGTTTCAGAAACTTCTTAAAATATCTGCTGTCTCTGTATTTGCAATTGCAAAGTAAGGTGAGCAAATGCTTCTTCGAATTCAGGCAACAAAGCCTTAACCTCAAATCTGCTAAACATACAAAGGTTGAAACTTGTGTTTCCTTCTAATGTCCTTAGTTTCAATCCAAGAAGTAAATATATGACTTCTTTTTTTTTTTTTTTTTTTTTTTCAAATCTACTGGAAATTTGACTGAAGTATGAGAAATAAATTGGATTTTTTATTAAGCAGCTTAGATAATATGATCAGTGTGTGTTGTAGATAGCCTAGAAAGTCTCTTAAAGTTGACGTACACATTTCATTAGAGTTGGATTTAACAGGTAATATAAATAAATGGAGGTTTTTTTGGGCAACTGAAGTATTTCAAAGCCATTTAGAGCCCCTTGGGAAAAAATGGAGCAAAGAGATTTTATTTCATGTATATGTGTGTATACATGTAAAAATTAGTTGAAGCCTATAATGACTCTGGAGATTGGCCCAATAATTCAACAAGAAGGGTCTTCTCTTCCAGTGACTTCAAGCTTTGATTGCATTTTAGTAAAAGTGATCCGGTGAGCTTGAATCAAGCCAGTCCATTTATCTTCCCAAGTAAATCATCTTCTGTTTATGAACACCAGGCTAGTCATGTCCAAACTGCAGGTTAAGGAGCAGCTGTGGAGTGCTCCTTTCTTCTGTTTTCAAAAGTTAACCTGTCCCAGAAGGTCACAATAAAAAGGTATGTTGCTTCTGCAGTCATTTGCCAGCCAAGGAACAAAAATTGTATCATTTATATGGAGAATAATGACTTCTGCCTGATCAGAGAGTAAACCAAGATTTATGCAAAGAATAGAGTGTACCTTCAATAGCAGAATGGTTTCATCACTACGGGATTTTTAAACCTTTTTTAAGCCTATGCTACTTCATGCATGTTTTCTTTTTTCACTCTCTTTTTTTAACTCTTTACTTAATGTGATTTGTAATGAAACCTGAATTCCAAAAGCTGATATGAGAGATTCATTTTTTGAAAGGAAAAGTTCTCAACTTGCTACTGAGAGTTGTCATTCTTTTATCTATTGATTTCACTGCTGCCTACTCAGGATTATACAATAAATATAGGAATCCCATAACATTAAATCACAGAATGACACATTGACCAACATTCTCTAAAACTGTCTGAGGGGCTTGGGTACCTGTCTGTGTCTTTATAACTAGCTAGAGCTCTGTTTTGGTACAGGATTTAGCATACAAAGATAAATTTGTGTCATCTTTGTTATTCCATTTAATATTTTGTGTAGTCTGTTTCTTCTGGTTCTTTGACCCCATCCCTCTTGTTCTTATTGTCAAAAACATATTGTTTTGCCAAACTTTTCTACCCTTTGTTCCAGGTGGTTATATATTTATTTTTTTTCTTTCAGGATTTGGTAGCTTATCAAGAAAACTGCAAGAAAGATTTGTCCCTGATTGAGAGAAACAGTCAAAGTATCCTGCAGTGTATGGCTTCACGTGAAATGTTACAGCATTTCCATCAGTCAACGTTTCAGAAGAAAGTTACACAAGTTCAGCTTACTTTTCAGGTAATAATGTCATACCTTAGTGCATATTTTTGAAAGTGTATTCATGTGCAGGTGATCCATCCTACTGATGCATCCATATCATCCCTCTGTATCTACCATCCCAGATAACTCTCCTCTCTGATGCTAAGTTATTAATTAAGGATTTGTCTGTAACAGGTAGTAAGTGGTCAGGGGACTGACAGTCATGTTATCCATGCAGTTATTCAGAGGTGAGCCTGCCACAGCAGAACCTGGGATTTAAGAGAACTTTCACATGTCTCAGGTTCCTTTGGAATGAGGAACGTGAAACCCTACTGTTAAGGCTGCACTGTTTCTTGTTTCTCCTGACTTTATTATCTCGGCTAATTATTTGTTCCTATACTCCCACACATCCCATTTGACACAACACATGGAAGATAGAAAGTTTTGCATGTGCTACTATTGCTGGACTTAGTATTTTCTCAGAAACTGTTGTGGATTGTGAATATAGAAAGTTGTAAAATATTGCAGTTGTTAATATAATGACGTGAGCTTTGGGCTATATTCCCCCTTACCTGCAGAGCTTTATCTTATTATCGTCAGTTACTATTACTGATATTTTCAGGGCTATTCAGCTCCAGTCTAGGCCCACCCTAATATGAAAACCATTATACATGATGTGATTTTTGGGGTTATCCTGTGCAGAGATAGGAGTTGAACTCGGTGATCCTTGTGTGTAACTTCCAACTCAATATATTATAAGATATTATGATTATCTTGGAGTCAGATCTCCAGGTGCTGGGTTATATTTAAGTTATTTTCAGGCAATTATTGTTCAGTATAAACCTATCTAAACTGAATTTTAAACTACAGAAAATCACCTATCAGTAAAGAGCTCTCTCTGGGAGGTGGATTACAAAATTTATATCATATGTTGTTGGTTGTATCTGTAGATAAGTGGAGTTTGATTTATAAAATAGAGATCATTTAGAAATCATTATTTAAATTTAGCTTATAGTAGCAAAAGCAGATACAGTTGTAACTTGGTAAATTTACTATGTTCAACTAATTTTTCTGTTCCCATGAAGTTGAGTGGTGGTTCATCTCTTCTTGTATTGGAAAATAAACCTATAAACTATGGTATAACCATACAAAAAGTGACATACCTAGAGTTAAAATATAGGAAACTGGCAGTTTTTCATGTAAAGAATACATTCCTTTATAATTCTAGTATTACGCATTTATTTTACTGGAAAACTTTAAAAAGATTTTGTAAGATGTTTAAGTCGAGAATGACAGATTTGATTAGCTTGCTGAGTAAACTCATTACGATTCTTTATACTGAGGTTTGTAATCAGTGAGGATGGTGAAGTGTGTGTGTAGTAAGCAGTGTTGGAATTACCTTGCAGCAGTTAAACTGCTGAACTGTTCAATTCTCCTGGTAAGTTTTGTTACTGCTTTACGGAATTGTAACCACTGAATAATGCAATGCACTGGAACAGACTTAAAAGCGTAATGGAAAAGCTGCGACTAAGGTTGCAAAACAAGAAGATTTCAGCAACTAAACCAAAATAAATGTGCTGTCTTTCTTATAAGCAGCTTTTTACCTGGTGACTTGTCTGACCTACTCATGTGATAATCATACAGACTTCTTCCAGGTCAGAAGACCTGTAGCATGACTGGATCCGTGGGTCGAACTACCTTGCTGTTGCGTCATGTTAGGAGGAGGTAGTTTGATACTAGAGAAAAATGAAGTTGCAAGCTTTTGCCCGTGTCAGGTGCTTTACATTTGAAAGCAGTCTTTAGGAAAGAAACACGCTTATCAAATGGCAGAGGCATTCTGAAAAGATCAGAGATGTCTATATTGGATATCTACTAATTATTTTTTTAAAATGAAGAATGAAGCCTCAGTATAAGTATTAAAAATTGTGAGAATGGGAGCATGAGAGGGAGAAGCATGGTGAAAAGCATATATTTAAGAGAGTGACACAAATTAAATGCATGTTTTGTAAGATCATGGTGAAAGAGAGCAAATAAAGTCAGTGTGAAAGTGCCAGCTCATTTTCTTTGCTTGTAACTCAGAATATGGTCAGGAAAGCTGGTGAGTGGAGGAAAAACATAGAAGCTAATAGCCGTTTGATGAAGAAATTTGAGGAGTCTAGAGCAGAACTGGAGAAAGTAATACAGATTGCCAATTGTTGCTTAAAAGAAAAAGGAAATCCTGAAGAACTTCTCAGAAAACATAGCGTGAGTAAATTCTCTGACCTTCCTCCTGGAAATCTTTGAGTGCATGACATACAAGTGAAAAGCCTACTTAATTCTGATGTGGATTTCTTGCACGTGTAGAAGTTACACAGATCTGCTCAAACTAATGCTAAGATTGAAAAATAAAAAGGAATAATGATCACCTCTCTTACTGATGGACTGATGGACGTAACCACAAGATGAAGAGAAAAGACCCCATAGAGATTAGGGCAGATTTTGTCGGTAGAATCACTGAGAGTTAGTAGACTATATTTTGCCAGTCTCATGCATCCACTGCTCTTTTTTTTCAGATTAATATCTGTGTCTGTATTATAACCATTACTTATGCATGTAGCTTGTTAAAATACTGTCTCTGTGTACTGGCTGAGAATAAATTAATTTGCTGGACTTTAAATAGCTAGAAATAGTTATTTCCTTAACTCAAACTTCAATTCTTCAATGCAATAGAAATAACCTTGAAACTTACCATGTGTGTTAGGGAACTTTATGTTGGCAGGTTACTATATCAATAACCAGCTTCATCTTCTCACCTTCTCACTTTCTGCCTCAACTTCAGGAATTCTTTAACCAGTTGGATCAGAGAGTCCTAAATGCCTTTCTGAAAGCTTGTGATGAGCTTACCGACATCCTCCCGGAACAAGAGCAGCACAACCTGCAGGAAGCTGTGAGAAAACTCCATAGGCAGTGGAAGGTTAGTGAATGATATCTCTGGAAATTGTAAATCTTAGTTTTGGAAGGTTTATTTGTGACCTATATATTGAAAAAAATAAAATAAAAAAAAAAAAGTTGATTATTTGACTTCCTGTACAATTGGATAAAAAGAAAAAAAAAAGTCTTTTACGATATTAGATACATCTACACCTGTGAATAGCCTCCTGAAAAAGTGATATTAAATAAAGTGGTTAAGTGAAGTCAAGAAGTGTGAGATATTAATTATGAAAGATTAATTTTTCCTCTATATACAACCATAGTGATCCCTTTGTTAAGAACATTTCTCGAGAATATGTGCTGGCTTTTCTTTATGCTGATGTTGGATGATTGCAGTTACTTTCCCAACCAAAAAACAAAATCTGTAAGAGATCGGGCAGTCAGTTTAAATTTTGTCTTCTGCCAAAGACTCTAACAACTGAACAAATTTTGCTTATAAACTATGGAATTTTTTGCCTGCTACAGCATGTTGCTGGTCAAAGCTGGAGTGATGGATGACTGATCTCTCACTAGCAGGCAAGCAGAAACCTCTGGAAGAAGTTGTGAATACTATTTTATACGGGAAGCATGTGGTATATCTTGCCAAGAATGAAGATGTCTCTGTAATGTACATTTTGGTCCCAACTTATGACCTTATAATATATCTAGAGGCATATTGGTAATGAAGTCAATACAGAGAAACCCCTATCTGTTCATGCACATACATGCCTAATTTTCTATATCAGTTTTTATTTGTAGTAACTTCACCATGAAGTAATGGGAGTAGTATTTTCTCTCTGTGCTTCTTTATTGCCACTGTTGGTGTGTAGGATCTTCAAACAGAAGCCCCATATCATTTGATCCACTTGAAGATTGAAGTACAGAAGAGCAAGTTTCTGGTCACAGTAGAGGAGTGCAAGGCTGAACTAGCTCGACAGAACAAGGTGTTATCAAGAGAAGGCAATGAAAAAATGATCAAGGAACACATGGTATGAACTATACGCCACCCTGGGGGCATTTATAGAAATACATCTCAGTGTCAATAATAAACAGAAATTCTGACTAACATTTAAGCCACTAAACACTTTGTGCCCAGTTTAGATCAATTCTTGTGGTCTTTAATAAAAATTTTTATTTGAGCTTAGTGGTTTATAGAAAAAAATAATAGATATGCTTTGTGATTTCTGCCAGTTTGTATTTTTATTGAATTTTCTGCTTTGTTTCCCATCAGTTGTTCTTCGGTGATAAGGGCTCTTACCACCTGTGTGAGAAAAGACTACAACGAATGGAAGAACTGTGCCAAAAACTGCCAGTTTCTGATCCAGTGAGGGGTACTTTGGAAAGCAGCCAGCGAATCCTGAAGGATCTCAAATCCCAGATAGACAGCACGTACATAAAGCTGACAGAACATTCGGACACCTGGAAGGGCTATAAGAGCAGGTGTCAGCTCAATTGCTAGTTGGCTCTTGTAGAGCCTTATGCATGGTCACTCCTCTGTATGTTGTCAGAGATAAATACCACCCTAAGAATGATATTGTAATGTGAGCTTCAAGTAGAAAATTATAATTTATGTAGTAATTCAACAAGTTATAGTAGGGCTTTGAGTGGATTTTTTAAATCTTTGCTTACATTTAAGGGGTTACTGTTTGGTGGTGGCAATTTTTTCTAACTTTTTTCTTTGTTTTGCATTATGTGATGTTTTATTTCAGATTTTCTGAACTGGCAAATTGGATTTCATCAACAGAAAGAGAGCTAAAGAAGATAAAGGAAAGTGTTAATGATACTGCCAAATATAAGCAATGTAAAGCATCTGTTGGGGTGAGCCCTTGGCTTATGTTCTAACAAAGCTGTGGTCATTGCTACTGGGACTCTGGATAAAATTGAATCCTGAAGCTGTGCAACTGTTCTATTATGGAGATCTTAGTAACTTGCTGATTCCTGATATTCTTTAAAACATTTCCAGGAGAAAGTTGCACATGCAGCAAAGTGTGGCAGAAGCTCCTAGTTTTAATAATTTGGAGAATGGCAGGTCCCTTTCCCTGTATTAAAAGTATTAAAAGTAGAGGGTCAGATAGAATAAATATTTGCCCTTCATCCTATCCCATGCACAGTTAAAAGTGCTGTGCAAAGAAAAGCAAGAATTTCTGGAGTGCAGAATTTTATATGATTTGCGTTTAATTACATACGTTTAATGAAGTTTTTTCTCTATAAAAATTGTCTTCTACAATAGTATAAGACGGGAGGAAAAGATATTCTACCATTCACTTTTACCTTGGTGACTGGTAAGAGAAGTGATAGAATAGTTAAGATTGAGTTGGTTACTTAAATTAGTTTTAGGTGATAATTTATTGTGTCACTTGGAACCCAACTTGACCTTTTTTTTTTAAATTTCCCATACTAGGAGCAAAAATAGGAATGTCACATACTGTAGGTGTTCGACTGAAATTCATGAGCAGGTTATGAAGCTAACTGTACAGAGAAACATTACTAGGACGACCATGATAGACCTTAAGCTTAAAGGGTACTTCCGCTCCAAAAAGTCTGATTTGCTCACACAGTTTCACTTCTGGCAACGTCTCAACAGTACTGCCAGGAAGATACAAAAGAACTACTGGGTGAAAAGAGAGGGGGGAAGTTATTTAAATAGGAAAAAAATACACAAAATTTTATATCATGTACAGTGGTGTATTTGGGTAAGTCAGCAATTAAGATTTAAATTTTAACTAAGATATATGCTCAATATATGGAAAAAATATATGTAGTATATGCCATTTATCTATCTATTGTAAGTAAAAATGTTAGTTCATGAAGGAAAAGTGCCACACTACTACTCAACAAAGAACAGGCTAATTAGTAGCGGAGTATGATAGGGTATGGAAATAGAAAAATGCTACATTTCTAAAGTTAAAGTACACTACTAATTTTTGAACTGTTGCCGTGAATGCCAGTTATTAATATGCTTTGTTTATTTGAAGAAAAAAATTTTTGATTTTTTTCTGTAGGAAATTAGGAAGCACATTCACAAGCATGGAGAAAACCACAGCTGGTTGAAAACTAGACTTGCTGTTTTGACTGCACTGTGTCCTGAGTTGGAGGCCAAAGAGACAGAGGATGAGCTTTGTAAACTTTCCAGTGACTTTAAGGGGCTCCTAGATTTGCTGACTGAGGTACAGTATGAGGGACACAAGAACTGTCTATTTACAGTGTCACATGAAATGACATCAATCATGGCTTCACAACCATAAGTTCCCTGCTGTGCTTTTTAATTAAACTGCAAGCATTCAGCAAGGAAAAATTCATTTGTACTCCATGGGTAGCAAAGCATTGAGAGTAGCACACCAAAAATACTGACATTATTATGGTGGATCTTTTTCCCTTGAAGAATTAGAAAGTATCAAAGTAAATGTTTCTCAAATCAAAATGTCCATATTTCTAGTTTTTTAAAATCAGCTTGTAGTGAACATTGGCAAAACCGTGATACATATTACCTAGTGAATGTAGAATTTTACTTCAATCTTATTTTATTTACCTTTTATGCTGAAATAGTGCACTACTTTGAGGTAGTTTCTAGTCATTAAGAATGTGTATCATGCCCTGAATTTTCAGGAGAAGGCTGCAGTTCTCTGAGACTTGAATGATAATGAGATACGGTAACTGTGGAAATTGTGGAAAATTTCTAACTCATAACAAGCAAAACCTCTTTGAACCACTGAACCCTGGAGTTCTGTGGGCTCTCATGGAATGTACTGCTTCACAGTTTATACAGTTAGAAGAAAAATCAGGTGAAACATAGGGCAACTTGCACTTAGAAGGTGGAATAGACCTACAAAGAGTTCAGGGAAGAGAAAGACTTCAGACTTCAAATTCTGTTGTTAATGTCAATTCTTGTGGAGGTCTTGCTGACATTCCAAATGTATAAAAGTTCCATGTATTTGTTGAAACGTTTCTAAACTTCTGTGGTATGAAAATTGTGTTTGGAAAGTTGGTGCAACCATTGTTGTGATTTCCAAATGACTGCAAAAATCTTAAGATACTATTTTTATTTTTTAATGGATTTTTTGAGGGTTTTTTGGTGTTAAATTACTTTTGCTTTTTCTTTTTTTTAATCTAAAAGTCAAAACTATAGTGAGTGCATGTTAATGAAGGTAATAAAATAAGAGGTAGAATCTATATGTATTTTGAATCTGAGCTCTAAATGACACTCTATACTATAGTTAAAAGACTGCTGATTCTTGTAAGTCTGAATACTGTTTATGAAGCTTGCTAATCAGATGGATTTAGACAAGGACTGATACTGGGTATTTTCAGAGTTCAGCATTGTTTCTGGAGCGTAAAGACTAAACATTTATATTAGAGGAAAGTGAATGGCATGAATCTGAAGATTCTCCAAAGTGATTAAGAAAAGGAGCAGAGAGGAGAGGGGAAAGAGGAAAGGAAAATACCTAGAATACTTTATGATTAAAACCTTAAAATATGGGAACTATATGAGAAACAGAGCCTGTACTGAGAATCAGCTACAAGTAGTTAGCTGAATCTTGCAAAGAGGAAAAAACTTTCAGATATGTTGAATAGATATACCTTTTTCTTTATGAAATCCTGCAAGCTGAGACTAGATATTGCACCACGTGCACATTGTGGTCCATAAAACTAGGATAATAGGGCATTTTAATGTATTTGTGATTCATCAAAGCATTGTGCAAGACAGTCCAAATGGTAGCCAGATTTTTTGTGAGTGGAGTAGAGCAGGTGTTTTGGAATCTGGGTCAGCTTGCAAGGATAAGAAAAGCATTTGTTTTCTAAGTGATCACCAGTAAGTGGCTGTCATGGCTGGCTATTTGTCATATGGCAATGTAACAGGGAGTGTGTTTAAACAAGAGAAAGTTCTCCTGTCACATTTTAAGACTACAGACACTCTTAATGTAAAGTTAACGGTGTCAAGAATGCTGGAGATAAAAAGGGGTTGAATTTAAACAATTTATTGTATTTTTGGAAAAATTATTCCAAGTATAAATGTATCCTTAAAATATAGATGTGCCTTTCAACATGAAATACTTAACATTATCTGTAATTGTAGATTGAAAATACTTTAGGCGCTGTTGGAGACTGTGTCCAGTACAAAGAAGAAGTTAAAAGTGCAATTGAAGAGTTAATCAGCAATTCTAAAGAAGTCCAAGCAGAGGCTGAAAGGATCCTGGATACAGAAAGTTTATTACAAGCTCAGCAACTACTACTACATCATCAGGTAGGGCAATTACTCATGTCCATGTCCAATCTTTTTTTTAAAGGAGGAATTTATGTAATTACAATTATTTTTTTTTTGTGATGTCTATTAGCATAGCTAATATCTTTCCACTTGGAAGAGTTATAAAAGAAAAAGTCTTTTATGGCCTAGTATTGATTTCTCCTAATGAAAAAGGTTTTCAGTATTTTTAAGATGCTAAGTCCCAAAGATGAGCTTGCTTTTCGGCTTTTATTTCTCACACTTTTTGGGGGCACAAAACACCTGGAAAACAAGCTTCATTTACTTTAAATTTTGGATAAGTGTACTCTGCAAATATGTCGACTCTCTCTTTTTATCCTTTTATAGCTTGCTTTTCAGATTCAATCATGGGAAACTGGTTATGATTCTGGCTTTGGCTATTTCTCTACTTCAGCAGTTTGTTGTGGCCCCAGCTCTAAGTGCTGGAGGGAAGGTGTAGCTCTAGCCTCATCTCCTCCTCTAGATAGCTACTGTTGTGACAGATGGGCCTCCGTTCTGTAGAACAGGAGACTTTTTATGCACTGATAATAGACCAAAACATCTACAATCTACAGTAATAATCAATGGTATGGCTTGCATACAGCAAGAATTGTGGCCCTTAAGGGCAAATATGGGAAATTAACTTCGAGACCTGCTCAAAGGTAGTAAGAATAGGAATAATTTACTGCCAGTGTTTGGGCATTATTGAAGTATTTTATATTAACATCTATTTCTGTAAGGTCAGACATGGCTTACTGTCTCACCAAGCACTACTAAGTCTTCCCCGTGTCTTACCTAAACCCTTCGGTGTTTGTAAGCACTATTGCAGGTGTTAAGGTTTGTATTCATTTTTTCAATACTCTACATTCCTTATCCATCTTAGGAGAGGTAGTAGAAATAGGTAACTTCTCATTGAGTTTTTTTTCTTGTGATATGGAGTCTGTTAAAGTAGAAAGAGACTTTGACACAGACCCGAAGGTACACAGAGCAGAACTGAGCAGGGAGCTGTGGGCTTAGCTAGCAAGGCTGGCACAGATCAGGCAGGTTAGAAAGGAGAGAGGGTGTCTGATCATTCCTGTTGAATAAATCCTTTTAGCAAAGGACAAGGAGACTCCGTGCAAAAAGGCAAGATGTGCAAAAGCAGATTTCCCAAGCCAAACGGCTGCAGATCCAAGGTGGACTGCCCAGCACAGTGCAAGAGGACTTGCAAAAATTGGAGGGAACGTTGGAGAACATGCAGCAGACTATGGAGAAACGTGAAGAGCAACTGCAGGTGAGTCCTTTGGACACATAAGCAAAACTTAATGCTATCTTCTTTATTTTTTTTATTTTATTTTATTTTTTTTATGTAAAACAACTGAGCTCACTGTCTCACCTCTGATTCTTGGTCCTTGGGGTTTTCATGATCAGTATCTCTGTGAAAACTTTGTGAAGCTTTGTGAAGCTGTATACCTCTTAATTGTTGAAGAAATAGCATTATGTTTGGAAGTGTTTAAAAGTCCCAACTATTCAGTCATAATAGGTATTTTAAGTAATTTATCTGTGAATTAATTTTTAGATGAGGCCTCTTTGCTGGTTACTAAAGATGACATCGCCCTTTAACTGAGAGTCCTTAGGCTGAATATTAAGTTAGTAACACATAATGTTATGCAAGTATAATCCTCACAACTACTTTGAAATACTTGCTGTCATCCTCAATTTAAAGAAGGAAGGAAAAAGTCAGAGAGAAATCAAATGGATTGCTTCATCTTATATAACTAATCACTGACTTAACTTGGATTAGAATGTATACCTTCTTGCATCCATATGTGATTTACCCTTTGCATTTCTCTAAGCAGAATGGTAATTCAGCTGTCCACTATTCCATGCAAATGTTTAAAGTCATCAAAACTATTCCCCATGATAAAACACAAGATGAGAAACTTGTTCAGTAGAGGTCAAATTACTTCTTAATGTAAGCACTTATTGAAACCCATTTTTTCTCTAAGGATTCCCTTAAATAAGATCTTAAGCTCTACGTAATAATCAAGAAAATAATTTTTTAAGCTGTCATAATTCTTGTGACTGATAATTAAATGTTGTGTGTTAATCAAAGTTCTACATTATCAGAAATGAGCAAATAGGTTCTTATGTGTGATTTTCCTCTGAGTAGGGATTTTCTTCTACTACAATTCATTTCCTTAAAGAACTTGAAAATCCTTTTAGATATTTTTGACTACCTGTCACCATAAGCATAAGTCTTTTCCTGTATTACTTCAGACTTGTAGGACATTCAAATATAAGATTTAAATATTGCTGGTGCCTTAGAGAACAGTTCTTTTTTAGCACAAAAGAGTATGAATCAGTGTAAAAACTTTTATTTGGTTTAGAACAGTTTTATCTGTTGAGTAGATGGTTTTTCAGGAGAAATTGTTTTACGTCAGGACTTCCTCTTGTTTCCTTCTTGAATAACTTACAATGAAAAGTTTGTTTTCTCCTCTTTATCTCTTTGTTTTTGTGTTCCTGTTTTGGGTTTGTTTCTTTGTTTTTAGGTCACAATAAATAAATGGGAGCAGTTTGAAAGAGACAAAGAAACGGTAGTAAAATATCTCAATCAAGCAAGCTCCGTACTTGAACGTATCTTAAACTTTAGCAGTTTAGAGAGCCTCTCCTCAGAACTGGATCAGACAAAGGTATTCACTGTGTGAAATACAGGAACTGAGACATCTTTCTGCTTTGCTTCTTGACGTGTGCTGAGTGTACTGCCTTCAATCCTTGTGTGGTGTCCCATTATGCCAGTGCAAAATGCATATACAGATAAGAGACTGCATAAAATGCTTAGAGGTAAAAAGCCATTTTATGAAAAAAAAACATGAAGGATTACTCAAAGTCTGCATCTGAAGCACATGTATGAAAATTAATATGACTTTGAGGACTTCCCATTTTGTGCTCAGTAATCATCTATGCTAGTAAACCAGTGCTGGGCACTTACATATCAACATTAATAGGTTACACTTTGGCAAAGTTATGTGGAATGTGACAACTAGCACTATTTTAGCCCTGAGAAGAAAAAGGAGAGACTTCTGCACCATAACATGCCACTTGCCATTAGTAATACAGAATTATCCCAGCCCGTAGACAGAAGTAATAATAGTGATTGTTTTTCCTAAGTTCTGTGCCTTCCACACAGCTATTAGCCTTTAACGAATCCAGTAATAAATCATACATACCTTGATTATGCTCAGCAGTCATTGTTCTGGTGTATGGGTTTAAGGTTTGCAACAGAAAATAGTTGCTAAACAAAGTGAAAATACAAAACTTGAGGTACTGCAAAAGCCTCTTTGTAAACAGTAGGATCTAAAAATTAAATAAAGATCCATAAAGTCTTCCACAATCAAAAAATAAATTTCTTGAAAAGCTATAGAATAAATATTAATTTGTTGAGTTAAAAACTTTTGCAAGTATACCTTCCCTTGATAAATTTAATTCAAGATAATTTGCTCAAATGAACTCTTCTTAAATGCAATATGAAAATAACTTTCTTCAGAGATTGTTTTAATGTATTTACACATTCAAAATATACATTTAGGACACATACTTTTTTCCAACCACAAACATTGAGGAAAAATACTTTCTGTATAAATATATGAAACTGTTTGTAGTAGTATTAATATGTCTTGCATCCTTACAGGAACTTTCTAAACAGACTGAAGCAATGGCAGTGCAGGCTGAGAATCTGGTGAAGAATTCTTCTGAGATACAGCTTGGTTCAAAGAACAAGCAATCTCTTCAGCATCAGGCAAAATCAATTCAAGAACAAGTGAAAAAAGTGGAAGTTACTCTTGAAGAAGAGTATGTTCTTAACAAGTCCTAACATTTATTCTGCACTATAAGATTGTATCAGATTTATAGAATACCTTGTCAGAACTTCATGTTGTTTCATCAGCTCTGTCATTTCCAGCTTGCCCTGGCATAAAAACCAAGTTATAGTACCAAATATGTCAAAAGAGTGTGTGCGAATAAAATATTTTTTTAATAATACATAGGTTATAGAAGTTAGTTACATTTAACCTGTCATTTATTTTTAAGTCCCAGTCTTGTAAAGAAGGGGTAATTGAGCTTATTCTTGAAGTACTAGACTCTTTCAGAAAGCAAAAACTCAGTGCAAGTATGAGAGCAGCACATTTACTCTATTTGCCTCTGTTGCCACTTTCTCCATAGGAGTGTCAAGAAGTGCCTTCATCTTAGCTGAATGCCCCATTATATTTCCTAGGCAATA